>CAJHZI010000203.1:640000-1000000 GCA_905160935.1 Enchytraeus crypticus | reverse complement strand
GCATTCTCTGTTGTTCAATTTCCGTTAATCTTTTACACATATATCCCGTGTTGCTAAACAAAGGAAATTTGCTGCTCTCAAATCAGCGCCAGAACACCGAAAACAATTTTGTATAATAACTCCACCAAGGGGCAGTGAACTTTCATGGTCAACAAGGTCATCGGTACATGTATGCATTGCTGATGATGTTGCATACGTCAATGACGTCGTTTTAGGAGATAAAGTGGACTCCATATCAGTGTATTACTTTAATTTGTAAATTTCAGATTAAAGTGAGACACGATAATGGCATATCTGAAATTTTAAAACTGTTATCATAATTACATATCTCAATTTCAGTAAAAAATGTGTTTGGGTCCGTTGGACTTGGCTTTGCCGTTTGTGTTATAATTTTACCTTAGTCGGATAGGGATTAAGTTTGTAAGTAGCTGAAAGGACGTGGGAGTATCTGCCAATTAATGGGGATCTAATGTTGTCCGGACTGTACAATCGTGTAAAGGCTTTGTCCTGTTTCTATAGATTGCACCATACCACTGATAACAGTGAAGTATTAAGCTCTATTATTATGAAATAAAATCTGATAATTTTGATTAATGTTATAAATAAATGTCGGACAATAATGAATAAAAAACATGGTGCATCAATAAGTGCAAAGTTTAAATCAATGCTAGCCCGATCACCTATAGTCCTTGGAATTAAAATCCGACACCGTAAATATCACATTAGGCCAATTAATGTGTAACAGATTCACAATATTGGGTAAAAAGCTTTGATTAAATCCAATTTAATTTGAAATATATCTAAAACTTACAATATATAAACATTTTAAAGAAGGAAATTTTAAATAATTTCTTATGTAATGTAATATATTATTAATATTATAAAACAAGATATCACAATATAAAATAATTTATTAAAATATCAATAAATAATATTTTGCAATGTAATATATTACTATATTACATTGGGATTACAAGTTGAGATAGTAATTTTTTATCTAAAATATTGTGACTGGATAAATATGGTGCCTTACAAAAGCTACACTTCAATTAAATTCAATTTATTATGAGCAATAATAGGAGTTATTCAATCCTGTAGAGTTCACATACAAAACATACAAACAAGCAAAAAGTTAATGTTAAAAGTTGGTAAAGCTAATGTTAACGTCAGTTTCCTCATTCAAAAGCGATGTCAGTGACTGCCGAGCCCAGGATTTGAATCCCGCATATACTGATCCGCGGTCGAGTAGGCTATTTTACCGACATCGCCACTGGCTCCAGCCAGTTACAGATATTTTCCACCTAAATAAACTGCTAATTTGAACTATATCACGTGAGCCTCGTCATCGACGACGACCAATGAAACCTCGGGGCGGCTTCGACTCGGTTGTAGAGATTCGAAGGACGCAGCTCTATCAACAGCTGCGGCGACGGCGGCAGAGTGGCATCGGACAGATAGGGGGCTTTTCGAGACAGCGGATTGTAATTAAAATCGCCTTTGTTAATTTTTCTTAGTTTTGTCAAGTACCTGTTTAAATTTTATGAAGTGTCTTGTTCAATGTTATCACGTAACTAGTTGAGTTTTATCAGGTACCTCATGTAATTATATAAAGTAAGACCAACCCAGGTTAGTATTGTAAAGTAGTTAGTTTAGTTTATAAAGTGTTTGGCATAGTTTTTAGAAATACCTTGAATGTACCTACATAGATCACTCACGTGAAGTAAGCTTAAAGCCTAAAGTAGGCTTCTACTAGTAGACTGAAGTATTTTTCTAAAAACTTATTCATCCGGTTGAATTCAATCATAATAATTAGTAGCAGCATATGAAAAATAAATATATTGTAATATATAGTATGTGTTCATAACACACTTGTTTGAGTCTACGAAATGTTTTAATTATGTACTTTGGACCCGGTACTTGGCGGAACACTAAAGAGGATTATGCAATCACTTACATTTTATGTCTTCTGTCTAATGCACGCTTAAGTGCCATCTACACAAAATTTCTTCTCATTAACTTAGCATAATTCTTAGTAGATATTTTAGACCATCAAGTGATTCTGCGAAACCTATTACATAAATAAAATAATAAATAAATAAGAATTTAACATCCATGGTCCGTCGTAAAGCATTGTAAAGGGTGTCTCAAGAAGATTGTGTTTAGCATTTGACGCTAGAGCAATTAAATCAGTAACTAATAACGCGTAAATGCACAACATTTAATTAGCTAATCCCAAATACCTGTATTATCAGACGTCGGAAAACTGACTTCGATTATGGTGCACTCATTACTAAACTATGATAAACCCAGACCTCAATGTATATCCTCTAGAAACCTTGAGCCTCAATAGTACTCTCGAAATGACACTTCAACAGTATGGTTCTATTGGCCGCAAATGTAAGAAGAGGAAGTGAGGATATAAATTATCACTTTGCATACTTCAATTGATGACAGTTGCTGAGACATAAATTACTACTAGTGTAAAGTATATTTGTACAAAATTACTTTAAACTTTAGATATTATTTGCTAATTTCTATCTATTTCATTTATCATACGCATACCACAATGGTATTAAATTAAAATAAACAGTAAGTGCGCACGAAGGAAATCAAGACCCACAGGTGGCATTTACATATTCCGAATTTTAAAACTAAGTTTTTTGTACACATAATTAAAATTAAACTTTTTACTTCAAGCCGTAATGCTAAAAGTCGATGTTAGAGTCAGTTTAATTCCTAGAAAGCGATATCAGTGACATAATTTATTTGTACATATGATTGTCATATTAACTTTCAGTATTAAAATAGGTAAAGTACTAATTCACTTGGATCATTTTAAAATAACATTAAATTAAAGGAAATATTTATAGTCGAAAGATTGATTTAAGACAATCACCTAATTCTTTACGTATTTTTTTAATCAACACCCCACTCTCTATTCACCTTTTTAAAGAGTTAGGGAAGATGCCATCACACGGTACATCGACTGCCACCTGACTACGAGTGCAGATAGCGAAGATGTACTTCTGAGGAGTTATAACGACTTGAGTGGCTTAGATCTCTGTTTAAAACACATGACAGCTTGTTCGGCTGTGCCTGAAGTGCTTGATTGTTCAGTTTGTAACCAAATATGATCCGTCACAGGACAGTGCAAGAGTCGGATCATTTTTGGGTTCACCCATGTCAGTCTGACGCTTCGTTATAATTCAGGATTATCATAAATTAAAACATATCGCCATGCATATCAAGATATCCAGTAATATAGACTATTTCTTCGCCTTACGATATATTAAGTTGAATATCATTTGCAAGTGCTGTTATAGCTGAAATGCAACATGAATAATATACGACTGATCGTAGACCAGGCTCTACTTTCCATACGGACTTTACTTATTCAATGTATCTACCTGCTGGGTGGTTGATCATACAGCAAGAGTGCTTGTTAATCAGGAGGCGAATCTCGAGGTTAAACTTACATTAAGACTTTTTGAAATAATTTACAAGTAAATTTAAACCCCTACTACCCATAGTCCAGTCTGTCTCTGACTGTATGCATTGTGATATGGAAGTAACTTAAAAAAATTTTATTCAGAATTTATTATTAGACAAATTATATACATGTATATGTACATACTGTATATATATATATAAATATATACACTGTACTGTATATGTTTATATATTATATATAAAGCTAATTAATCTAATATTGACGCTAGATTCCTCCCTCGAAAGCGAAGTGATGTTAGTGACTGGAATGCCCATGATTTGAACGTCGCACATACTGATCCGCGTTGAAGTATCCTATCGACAGGAATATATATATATATATATATATATACATTATATATATATATATATATATACATACCATTTCCAGAGACATGTATGTATATATATATATCGCCCATCACTGACACCTCTTTCGAGTGAGGAAACTGGCGTTAACGATGTTATTTACAACGCTATTTCACACAATTTATCATTTCCAGAACGTTGAATAATTACATGAAGGTATACTGCTATGAAAATATGCCATTATTATCCATTCCTTTCCAATGCGGAGGGTAAACATCTTCTCTTTTGAATTTGTTATAAAGTCTACTACCATTTAGTGGAAAATCAGAATAATATATCGTCATGCCATTGGCCAAAAATCCTGCCCACCAACTGTAAGTTCCAACCGTTGTTATGGTGTGGTTACAGGAAGCCAATATTGCCAGATCAACCGCAGCGCTACTGCGCACAGAATAGGTTATATTTGCATAAGATGGAGCGTAGTTTTCAGGAAGGTAGATATGTGTTTGAACCCATTTACTATCTTCGGATGTGACAATGAACTGTGTACGTCCGTATTTTTTTAAATAATATTTCATAGCGTGCTGAAAATATGTAGCATTCGGGACAGTATATCCATAAATAGATGGGTTCTTGTGAAAGACGATATCTCCTCTACGCACATGAATGCCCACTCTTGTAAAAGTGTTTTTCCAGCCGGGCGGATAATTATTAGACAAAAAAGATTGAACTTTTTGGCGAACGTTATCTGTGAATGTGAAAAGCTTTCTTATTGTTGTTTCAATGTTTCTCGTGTACTTCCAGCACTCATAGAACCCACTCAGAAAAATCGTCTTTGCATTAAAGGATGGATGGCCAGGTTGACCTAGACGTTCAACTCTCGAATCGTACACTAGTGGCTTGCTTTCTTTAAAAACATAACAAGGGCAAAGCGACGTCTTCCGCACAATAGATGATAAATTAAAAGCTCTCCCCACACTATAAGCATATGGTAAATTTTCCATCACAAACGTTCTGCCAGAGAGGGCGGCAACGTATATTCCTGCAGTGACAGCGAACATTTGATTTCCTAGACGTCTACCATCTCTAAATCCACCACGGAATGTAACGAAATGATCTGTTCTGTTTTCTGGAATTGGTCTTCCAGATATATTATTTTGCAATTTTGAAAAGCCTGAGTCGAATGCATTCTTGTTAGTCTCTTGATTTCTAAACACATTTAAGTTTATAGCTGTCCAACTGTATACACTTTTGACAGAGACAAAAGTTCCAGTGGAATAGTAATCCCAGCAGCTAAAGAGAGCTGAGAATGAAATAACTGTGATTACAGCAGTAACAGGCACACAGCGATGGCTTATTGAAGTTGACTGAATCATATTCGGAGCCATCATTAGTAATCTAAAATATCAATCAATAACGAAATTTAAGACGGCCAATGAAATTAAACTATCACAAAATAGGAGGCTCAATGTTAACCTTTGTTATATTAGTGTTTTTATTTTTTTTTCTTAATCGAAATATAATAGTGTTTGACTTAATCGTTATATAATAGTGTTTGACTTAATCGTTATATAGTAGTGTTTGACTTAATCGTTATATAGTAGCGTTTGACTTAATCGTTATATAATAGTGTTTGACTTAATCGTTATATAATAGTGTTTGACTTAATCGTTATATAATAGTGTTTGACTTAATCGTTATATAGTAGTGTTTGACTTAATCGTTATATAGTAGCGTTTGACTTAATCGTTATATAATAGTGTTTGACTAAATCGTTATATAGTAGTGTTTGATTTAATCGTTATATAGTAGCGTTTGACTTAATCGTTATATAGTAGTGTTTGACTTAATCGTTATATAATAGTGTTTGTCTTAATCGTTTGATTACTACAAGTATTTGTTGTAATATCACAATAACCACAAAAACAACAATAAAAAATTAGATAATAAAAATAATTAAATTAATAACAATAAAATACTACTGCTATTGCTACTGCTACTGCTGCTACTGTTTGTGCAACTCTTAATATTACTAGTGGGTTTGGGTGATGGAGCGTATGAGTTAGTGAATGAGTGACTGAGTGATTGAGTGATTGAGTGAATGACTGAGTGAGTGAATGAGTGAGCGATTGAGTGAATGACTGAGTGAGTGAGTGAGTGAGTGAGTGAATGAGTGAGTGAGTGAGTGAGTGAGTGAGTGAGTGAGTGAGTGAGTGAGTGAGTGAGTGAGTGAGTGAGCGAGTGAGTGATAGAGCGAACTAACGAAGAAAGGAACAAAAGAACGAACTAAGTAGATTTATTGATACTCAATCGGACGCCTAATCGATCAAATCGATAAGACTAAAAAGGTTTTGAAAAGAGTTCTTGTAATTGTTACCCCTCATTGTTAATCTTTCCAATATTAATCCAGTATTAAAGATTTTAATCTCGTTTACTACTTATTCTTCTTCACTGCACTGCCAAGTGGCAGGTTCAAGGTACAAATTCATGCTCAAAGTCTGATTTCTCGCTCCGTAGGAGCACTCCTTAGATGAAAAAGTTAATTTCTTCACAAAGACTATGCCTAATCCATACATTATGTAGCCTACAGCTTGGGAAAAGTATGGCCTCTGAGATGGTTTCCCGTTGCCTTCCTTAGTTAGATGGATTAATTATCATTTTATTCTGGGGGAAATATTTCATGGTGAGGTGGGTCCCCTTTTGCCCTCCACCGCTCCTGCCTTTAGTCGCCTCTTAATTACACGCGATAGATTGTTTGCTGTTGCCCTATTCTGCAGTGGTCCATCAACACCCGAGCACAACACAGGGAACCGTTTAGTACTTAACGACTGCTAATTATTAAAGAAAATATTAATATATAGTGCATCCAGTTGTTGGAAAGTAATGCCTCGATAGGAGAATAGAAAAAGAAAATTAGTAGGCCTGCCTATCTGATTTTACAAGCTTAAATTCATTTGAAACATTAAATGAAAGATTAAAAGACAGATTTAAATTATTTAAGAATAGTTTTAATATTGCTTCTTACCCAATGCATTCACTTATTATGTAGGCCTATAGTCTACGCAATTCTATGGAAGCTTAGGCCTAATGCATACTAAATGTAAATGTTTTGATTACACCATACTCTGTAATTATATACTGCAGTTAGAAATCTTGTATACACTTTGGTAGCAGAATACATCAAACTACTCTTTTATCAGTTCTTATCATAAATTACCAGACTTGCTATACCATCTCTTCCTCATGCATGTCTTTTGCATGACTAAGTAACGCTAATCTCATTATTATTATAGTCAGCAAGAAGTTAATTTCCATCTTATTTCCATCTGATAGCTCTCTCTCTCACATTTTGTTAAGCGTTTTGATAATGCCAGGTCTAATGCGCACATACATATTCAAACTCTGCTTTATGTAACCAGGCCAACCTCTCCTGATATCACTCAGTCTTCTTCAGTGCACTGCCAAGTGGCAGGTTCCATGTACATATTCATACTCAAAGTCTGATTTCTCGCTCCATAAGAGCACTCCTTAGATCAACAAATTAATCCCTTCGCAAAGTCTATGCCTTATGTAGCTTGAGAAAAATATGGCTTCTGAGGTGGTTTCCCGTTGCCTTCCTCAGTTAGATGGATTAATTACCATTTAATCCTGGGGGAAAATATTTCATGGTGAGGTGGGTCCCCTCTTGCCATCCTCAGCGCCTGCCTTTAGTCGCTTCTTACGTACACACGGCAGATTGTTTGCGGTTGCGCAATTCAGCAGTGGTCCAACCATACCCGAGCACAACACGGGGTAACATCACTCAGTAACAGACAGAAATTAACATATCCTGATATCGCTCAGTAACATAAATATTGACAAAGAAGTTGAATAAATCGCAAAAGGTTACAATTTAAAAAATTATTGCAGCTTTCATCTTGCTGAAATTGATTCGTAAATAGCTTCTTATTGCTTTCCTTATTTCTTTCTGACACTTAAATAAAGATTGGTCTATTGGTTAGGACTCAACATGAAGAAATGTATAGCTTTCTACTCTTAAACAGTTAAAACAATTTAAAATATCGACGTTACAAAGAGTATAACATCTTAAACTTTAAACCTCCATACTCTAGTATTATTAGTTAAACCGTACTTAACCAATCTTCATAACCAAATCCACTGAAACTTCTTAGTTGTTTCAAATATTACGCGTAAAGAGCACCATCTGTTCTATGATTTGGCCTTCACACCAACATGCTTTACTTGCGGTGTAGATAGGTTTTAGTGTGTTTAACGTCAAGGTTCAGAAGCACTATGCTTCTCTTCAAGACGACTCGACTCCCACTCGAGCTACCGTCACATATATTAAGGTAACAGTAGGTTACTGTTAAGTTACTCAACAATTTTGTGTTAAGTTAAGTTACAGTGAAGTTATTGTTAAGTTATTGTTAAGTTACTCAACAACTTGTGGTGTGGACGAATCTGACGCTTATATAGTCTGCTAGAAATAAGTTTCCGTTAGAACAGGAATGAATATTACAGGCAGTGAAAATTCTCTACAAGTCTACATTGCTACGTTCGAGCTTCTCGCAATAAGGCATGCAAAAATTTGAGAACTAAAACTAAAATTTAACCACTTGTTCATGAAAACTAGAACGAAGACGATAATTGTTTGAAATCGGCACCAAGAATAAGAAGGAATTTTATTGTTAAAATTGGACGTGAACTAAAGTTTTGTTAGTTTGTTGTACTATTACATGAGAGGTCTGATCAAATCGCTAAAGTGTGAAATACAGAAATTATCACAGGAAATGATACATCTTAAATGAGATACCTTTATGTCATACGGTATAGCTAAAGCAGAAATAAAAAAGAAGGTTTGTGATATATTCATAATTAAGTAATTGCTTTTTGATAACTGTTCCTATAATCAGAACTGAAATCAACCCTTCTAAGAATGCGCCCATTGCGCTGAAAAGTAATCGTATCAATGAAAATTTTTCTGCATGAATGATGAAAAAAACTTTAAAATTAAGCAATTTTTTCCATGGTTGGCTAAATACTACCTTAATAAAAGGCTTAATACTACAACACCATGGGAAATTTCTTCAAGTAAAGCTGCCAGAAGTCGGTCATCAAAGACAGTCTTCCATCCATTTTCTAACTGAGCTCTTCGTTGGGTAACTCTTTTTATTCATTCTTCTTTATTTCTCTATTAGTTATTTATTATTTATATATTTATTTTTAGTTTATAATATGTATTTACAAAAGATGGTTTAATACAACATCACTTTTTGGAAAACATCTTCTCAACTGGATTCGATCGGATGCTTCTGTGGCCGCGCGCAATAGCGTTAGGCTTTGGACCTAACGTCTCAAATTCTATTCCAGCTGGCGTCACTTTTATATTTTAAGTTTAACTAAATTTTAAAAGTGTGTTTGATTAGAATGAAGAATAAGGGTTAGGGGTAGAGGTTTAAGTTAAATTTTTGTTAATTGTTGGCTTTTAACTTTTCAACATTAACAAGCCGCAGTCCTCTGCTGCTGTCCTCTGCTGCAGTCCTGTGCTGCGTAGCTGGCAGCGTTTGTTTACTGGTTTTGGGTCATAACATATCAAGAGCCTCCGTAATATTGTACGGCATTTAAGTAAAATAAAAAGATTTTTATTTAGATGTATAATAAGATAAAGATATTAGAAATTAGATTTAAGATATTGGGAGTTGACAGTCCCTATACGATGATAAATGGTGATTATCTTTCTTTGGTTGTATCTTAATATTTTATGTTCTGTTCATTTTATGCATGTTGCCGTACATCTGAGTCGGGCCAATCCTTATTATATTAATACCTCTTGAGATGAAATTGAGATATACCGAATATAGTATATATACATGTATATATATATATATATATATATATATATATATATATATATATATATATATATATATATATGCCTAGATATAGGATATTGCATGTTTTCATTAAAGTTTTCACTCAAATATATTTACTTTACATAAAAATCTTTGCAGATAAGAATTTTTGTGTAGGGCCCAATTGAAGTTGAGCTTGAATTCTTTAGAAAAAAATTACTTAATTATACAAAAGAACTGTCAATAATTCTGTTTTAAATTTTATGGAACTAATAAGAACTTAAACTAAAATTATTCAATTTCTAAATGAAATTATAATTTTACTGATTTTATTCACAATAGATAGCGATGAGATGTATGTCCCAGGACGCAATCTTTGTCTCAAGCCATGCATGACAAGCCTCTTTAGCTATTTGTTGAATTGCAAATTTCTAAAGGTACTATGATCGTATTCAAATTCTTAATGCCTCTTTGCCTCTTCATGTAAGTTCTTACCCTCCCACCTAGAGTGTCACGCCAGCCACCACTAGGTGCTTATATATATATATATATATATATATATATATATATATATATATACTGTATATATATATATATATATATATATTTATATATTGTATAATCATATATATATATATATATATATATATATATATATATATATATATATATATATTTACATATTCCTCGTGTTGTGCTGGAGTGTTTGGTGGACAACTGCAGAGTAGGGCAACCGCAAAAAATCTGCTGCGTGTACGTAAGAGGCGACTAAGGCAGAAGCTGAGGATTGAAAGAGGGGACCCATCTCACCATGAAATATTTCCCCCAGGATTATATGGTAATTAATATATCTAAGGAAGGCAACGGGAAACCACCTCAAAAGCCATACACTTGACAGGCTATAGGCTACGTAATTTATGGATAAGGCATAGGCTTTGTGAAAGGATTAACGTGTTGATCTTAATGATTGCTTTGTGTGTGAATTTGTGCCATTAACCTGTCAATTGGAAGTGCGCTGAATAGAGATTGATACATTGGCTTACATGTATATTGTATGTACAGACTGAATATGTATACTGTATATACATGTTATTATATGTAATACCATCCTTCGCAATGTTATTGTTTTTATGCAGTTTTATGACCATGCCACGTCTCTTTCATCGCAAAACTCTTATTCCTATTCTAAATGTCGGCAAATGCAGTAACTTGATTTAAGCGAACACTAATCACTCGCTACTTATTTGTCATTTACTAAATTGTCATACATTTGCATTGTCAGCATCAGACTAATTGATTATTAACAAATGGTTAAGAAGGTCCACAAATGTTTATGAAGGTTCTCATCGGCATCTCATCGGCACCCCACAGCAGCGTCATAAAATAACTAGCTCAAGCATTACATTTTAAGATATCCCCTTAATACCCACAGATTCTGCACGTAACCTTGGTGTAATTTTCCATTCAAATCTAAACTTTAAAAGTCATATTTCAGCAGTCTGTCGTTCTTCTTTTTTCCATATCCGTCAAATACGTCAAATTCGTAAGTCCCTTGATATTAATTCCGCCACGGTATTAGCTAATGCTCATGTCCATTTGAAACTTGATTGCTGTAACTCCCTGCTGAATGATCTCCCAAAGACCTCTCTATTTCGTCTCCAGCATGTTCAAAATTCTCTTTCTCGAGTCTTCTGTAATGTAAAATCCTTAAATATCACACCTCTTCTCTTCTTAAGAAACTGCACTGGCTACCAGTATCCGAACGTATAAAATTCAAGATAGCTTTCTTTTGACCTTCAAAAGTTTAAATTATGGTAAACCATCCTATCTATCTGATCTTTTATCCATCTATCAACCCTCTCGTAGTCTTCGATCCTCTAGTAAAGACCTTCCCACTATACCCAATATTAAATCTGCCATGGTCAGACGCTCCTTCATCTTTTCTGCTCCGACAATATGGAACTCTCTGCCACAAGACCTTCGATCTTGTAATTGTATTGGTACTTTCCTTGGCAAGCTAAAAACCCATCTCTTTCCGCCATAGGTCTAAATTTTGACCCGCTTGCCTTTGATCTTGGACTTGCACTGTTTTGGTCTCGCTTTATCTTGTGGTCTCTGTGTACTCAGTCGTCATCGTGTGGAGCTTTGGCACCTTTTTGTGTAGTGTCTGCAAGAGACGTCCCTAACATTGTTTTATGGCGAGGAACCGGACGTTAAATTCTTAGTAATTGATTGATTGATTGACAACTTAAATTTAATCTGTGCTGTAGAGTTTATTGATAAGATAAAAAAGCTGGTAAAGCTAATTTTAAGTTCAGTTTCCTCACTCGTAAGCGATGTCAGTGACGGCAAAGCCCAGGATTTAACCCCTCACATACTAATCCGCGGTCGAATATCTCACAAGTACCTTATAGCTTGGGAATAATATAACTTCTAAGGTGGATCCCATTTCCTTCCTCAATTCTATAATGGATAATAACTGCAATTTTAGCCTGGGAAAGAAATTCATGTTGAGGTGGGTATTCTAGCCTTGGCCTTCCACAGCTGCTGCTTGAGTCGCCTCTTAAGTACACGCGACAGCATGTTTAATTACTTTGATTACCTAGTACCAAGATTCAATTTGAATCCATTATCGAAATTTATATTTTATAGAATTCTTCAAATTATCATCTTTCTAAATAATTTATGTGGTCATTCCTGAGCTAGATAAATGCATTGATTTGATCTATTTATATGGGTACATGTAATGGAAATAGTTATTTTATCAAAATGAAGTTATAGGAAATCATTTTTATAAATCAACTCATTACGTTGGGGCCTTCCTTGCATTCTACCAGGGTTACATCTTATTCATCTTCCCCCTACCGTCTATAGCATGCGAAAATTTCGCAAATGAAACCTCGCGTCCTACTCCTTTGTACTGAAGCTTTTATATTTTGTATAATATTATAACGTACTGAATAATACATTGTATTCGTGTGATGCATTTGATTTATATTGTCGGTCTATCTGCAGCACTGTGGAAATCATTCAACTGCCTATTCCGTCCTTTACAATAATGGGAGGGTACGACTTCTAAATACTTACAAATGAAACTGAGCTATAGTGTCACTTGCCTAATATACGAGCCATAGGCCTAATGCACCAGACTGAGTGTTGCCGTTCAGTGATTTCCTGCAAATCGTCTTGGTCTATGCAGAGCCTTATCAACAGCAGTGTGCTGACTGGAGTTTTAGATAACTGACTTTTAATATATTAGTAACTATAAATTCTGAGATGGTATCCCATGTTGTGTCCGGGACACTGAATAATAGACCAGCCATTAATGGAATGCGCCGTAAGAGGCGATTAATTAAGAACTGGTGAAGCTAACATGAAACCACATCAGAAGCCATAGTTTTATTACGCTGTGATATAAGTTATTATTATGATGATGTGTTTGTGAAGAGACCAATTTGTTGATTTATGGATTAAAGCTGGATCTATATGGGTATGGATATATACATATATATATATATATATATATATATATATATATATATATATATATATATATATATATATATATATATAGACAGAACACCAGAGAGAGAGAGAGGGGGGGGGGGGGAGAGAGAGATATTTACTTTAGACTCCTGTGCAGTGTTTTTATAATCACAAAGACCTCGCAAGCAAACAATTCTTCAATAAAAACATAATTAGTTCGCAATTTGGTGCGAAAGTAAAACTCTTTCGTAATCCTTAAGATATGAATAATAACACATTTTAGGAAAAAGAAATCAAGCAAGTTACTTGTTTTACAACATTTTAGTTTTTCTATTTTCAATTAATATTCATAATGTTTTGCACGGAATCTAGAAGGTCTTTGACTAGAGAAAATACTTTCTAAATGCTTATATTTTTTGAAAACTAAAGATAAACCCAATATTTTATTTTGAATTACTCAAAATTAATAATAATTTAGTTTACAAAACTTAAAATTAGGCAAGTAAACTAATTTATCTATTTAAGAATGGTATCTAAAGCAGTCGTATTTAAGTAAACACTCGAAGGGTAGTGGATTACTCTCAATCACCTCTCTATAAGCACCAGTTCTCTCTATTTCTGTTTTATTACATCTAAAATATATGTTTCTATTAAAATCACCGGTATTTTCGACCATTCATTCGTCATTTATTTTTGTCAAGTTTTAAATAAAAAGCCAACGTTAACGTCAGTTTTCTCACTCGAAAGCGATGTCAGTGACGGGCGAGCCCAGGATTTGAACCCCGCACAAGCTGATCCGCGGAAGAATATTTGACCGACTTCGCAAATTAATATTCAAGCCAATGACAACAAACTATATTGGTACGTTCGAGCATTAGAGAAGCCAAGTAAAAATATGTGCCTCGAACCGTCAAATAGTCAGACCTGGACTGAAGAGAATATTAAAATAGTTTACTACAGAGCAATGCCACTCACCAGAATTCATTGTGTTTAATCATTGCTCGTGATATCTTCTTCCTCTAGCCACATCGAATAAAGCCTATATATAGCTTTTCGACATTTGTATATAAGGCGTGTAGTAGTATCTGCCAAGTGATAATAAAATTTAGAAATTATCAATTCAGAACCAAACTGAGATGATATTATAGAAACTTTGCTATTCCCGGTAATACTCTCATCAAATCAATTTAAGTTCTTCAAAATAGCTATTTTCAAATTTTTTCATACGATAAATATTTCCTGCGAAGTGGATTTAAACTTCCAAATTAAAATGTTTAACATTTTAGATTTAAGTTGAGGAAATTTCAATGCATGTTTGTTTACAGACGGCCTACAAGGCTTGGTAATCAGACGTAATAAAACATATATAGCCTATGTGTATATATACATATATATATATATATATATATATATATGTGTGTGTGTGTGTATATATGTATATATATATATACATATATATATACATGTATATATATGTATATATACATGTATATATACTTACATATATATATATATATATATATATATATATATATATATATATATATATGTGTGTATACATATATATATATCCATATATATATGTATATATACATATATATATATATGTATATATATGTATATATATACATACATACATGTATATATATATATACATGTATATACATTATGAGAGGAGATCAGATTATACGATTTGCAGCCTCTATCAATGAAGCCGGCATTAACTCGATTGTCACATGCATTCCAATTGAGACCCTTTTTTGGCATTGAGTTATACCAATGTGTATTTCTTCATACTAGATGTGGAAGAAATATAATGGAAATCCTTAGAATCATTTCATGGACAAAGTGCAATATCATAACGCTGGCTTGAAACTCATAGGCCTACATGGAGAGGAGGTAAAACATGTTCTTGTGGAATATTACTTATGACAAGCAAGACTTCTGGATGGAAATCCACGGTATTGGTGTATTTTATTTATATAATCCTCTGTTTTACACAACATAGCATCTTATCATACACAGTTATACAGCTAATTAAAATGAGCAAGATCAGGGTATATTTCAGGCACGAGACACTCACGAGGACCCTTCACATAAAGATATATTAAAAGTTAGCAGTTAGAAGTGGACAAGTATATTTAAACTGTATAATCTAAAATTAAAATAAAAGAGTCAAAGATAGTCACTGTGAGTATCGCCAAAGGACGTTATTAATTTTAAAATATATAATATAAAATATAAATGACTCAAAAAGATAGGCAAATTTTATCCATGCATGAATGATCTATGTAGTTATAAGCATATAAACTGCGTTTTTGAAAATTTAATGCGGAATTAGAGCTGAATTATTTAAATATAGGATATTTAAACTGAGAAAGATAACTGGAAACCACCTCAGAAGCCATACGTTTCCCAAACTATAAGCTACGTAAGGTATGGATAAGGCATAGACTTTTTGAAGGGATTAACTTGTTGTTCTAAGGAGTGTTCTTATGGAGCGAGAAAGCAGACTTTGAGTATGAATATGTACCTTGAACCTGCCATTTAGCAGTGCACTGAAGAGAGAGGATATTTAGAAAAGTCTTCGCAAATTCAATTATTTTTAAATACAGCAAGCGAGGCTGAGTATATGGTTATCTGAGGGAGTTGCACGCTTTTAAAGAGCTATACAGAAGTGAGTGCAGAGTCGTATCTGCCCATAAATACGACCATGCACCTGGTGAAGTAGGTGCATGTAAGCGCATGGGGAAATTTGAAACGGCGGTTATGCCCGAGAGAATTTGTATTGAGGGGGAAATAAAATTATCTAAGTTTAGATCGACCATGTTATTTACCACTTTATAAAACATAATTTGGTCGATTCTTAGTTATTATATATTTATCTTTTATTTTATATTAGTCGATGAAATTCAAGGGAAGGTAATCTGCAGAGTTTAGAACGCTCGTTATAGGATCAAGTTTAAGGGATTTTGTGAAGGACAGCTGTACAACTACATCCTATCTAATGATTTCGGAGATTGCAGAGGAAAAATGTTATATAGTAAATTCTCACTGGAGAATTAATTTTCGCTACAAATTTATGATTGCAATAGATTTAAAATGTATAAATAGCTTACTACCCGTAATTCTTGTTAAAAATCCGAGAAGGATTGAAAATTATATCAATAAATATCCTGAACCCTTAAAGGAATGAGATTTGACAGGAAACTTTTTCATCAGTATATTATTGATATCAAATTGTCTTAAAAATCTAACAATTTTAGTGAGAATGAATTTTTAGTTGAGTACAAATGTATTTGCTATTGAATAAATAATTAGTGTAACCACAGATTAAAGTATTTAAAATTCTTGTGTTGTATTTGTTACCTGAAATGACCCATATAAGTTTACCGTTAGATGTTGAAAACAAAGCCAAAAGCAATTATTATTTTCTCAAATATTGCTGCTATGGTATGCTACTAAGTTTTATTCATAGTATAAATTGCTCAAATTTAATAAGGATTTGAAATAAGGGCTGAGTGGGTCATATTCAGAGAGGGAATGGCTTACAAAAACAGATAATTGAAGAAAAATTAGAAGGAAATGGTTAGAGGAAGACCGAGGCTTGGGATGCAGGGTGATTTGGGATACAGCCTATGTTGATACTAACAGAAAAGCAGAAGAAAGAAATACGAACGGGTGAGGAGTTTTATGATACGCACCTGCCAAATATGCAGTGCACTAAGAGAGAGAGAGAGAGAGAGAGAGAGAGAGAAATTGCTCAAATGGCACTGCTATGTTTTAATAACTAAACACGCACCAGAGAAATCATCAACTAAGTTGATATCGCTCAAAACATGTTAATACAACATGTATAAACCGTAAGGAATTTAAACCATTTCCGCATAACCAGTCCAGTGAATGTCAGAGATTATATTCTCAGATCAGCGCGGCTGGGATTTGAACCCACGAGGGTTCAATACATCTCAGGATCTGTCATTTAAAACTTCATGACGTTATCCCTACGCTATTGAAACATTCAATTTTTTAAATTCAAACTTTGAAGATAAAGACATATATTACTAAAATGTTCAACTATTATTCAATGTTTTGAAGTGTTTGTTTCAAGTGTTTTGCATAATAATATTTTGTCAAGACCAGAATAGCAGCCTACATAAAACTGAGTAAATATCCAATGCAGCAATAGTTTGTGACAACATAAAGAGTTGAATACTCTTTATGATTTCTTACTTGTACATGAACAAGCAAGTACAACCAAACAATTGAACAGACAACAAATGAATGAAACAACATACTAGACTTCTGCAATCCCAAGTGGCATGTTTGCTATAACAGCACAATTGTGGTGTGCACGAAGGTTTCTTTGGTTGTTTAGGGTTAAACTTAATTCTATGGCAGTGTACTCTGTCGTAACGCAATGCCAGCTCTTCTAGTGTAAATTGTAAGTGTGCAATTTTTCCGATCTGCGCTGATCTGATAGTCAAATCCCGGAAATTCACAGGGCTAGTTCTACGGAAAATGATATATATTGCATAACGGTTTAAGCGTCAGGTATTAAAAGTGATAGATATCAAGATAGAGATCATTTCACAATAATACATGTTTATTTTTAGTTTTACTAAGTGAAACGAAGCCATTTTTCCGTTTTCCCGTTTCCTTACTTATAGTTGATATTTTGTAGTTTTCGTTATTTCCTCCTTTTCCTGATTACAACTACATGAGACATGCACATGCTATAGCCATGTTTGAAGCGATAGGCTTGTTGACCCAAGAATTCAATTTATGAGGCATCAGACTGAGTAGTAGGCCTAATATGTAACATGGTCAATTGGATATGAATCTTGACATTACACTAGAGAGAGATGAAATCTGACCCGTTTATTGAAGTGTAAAGGCTAAAAGAGTCTAGACCAAATTAAATGCCTGTTTTTTATCGTAAGAATACGTGACGGATCGAGCCCTGGTTGGGAACAATGCATATGATAGGCTCTTGCTGAATTACTTTGGACTGAATTTCTGGATTTTGGATATTGCACCGTTTCTGAATTTTCATGATCTATATAGTTGGAATTTCAGTAACGGCTAATTTTCTCAAATAGTCAAAACTGAAAATTTTAGTTCTCTCCGAAATATTTTAGCACTTTTAAAGCTACATGTATTTAAAAGCTCGTGAAAAAAGTTATGTACGCACAATAAATGCAAGCATTTGAAAGTTGTTGCCAGATTGTGTCAGCTGAGTGTTTACATTAATCGTAAAATATTTGGTTATAACTCCTTGCTGTCGGCTTCAGATACTAACAGTCGTTATCTTACTTCTAAAAAGAAGTTAGCCTAAAGTCTGCACAAATTGAAACAAGAAATTAACGATAATGTATATGCAAAAACGTTAAAGCTAAACAAATGTGAATATACGAAAAATATGAACACGAAGTAGAAATGAAATGTTGCAAATATTACGAAATTAAGGAAACAGAAGAGGGTGTAAGTATTGCTGGCATCAACTGATATGTGGAGGAGAAGACTGTCATGGTTGATAATAATTGTAATAAATGCCTTAATATGATATAATATATAATATATATTATATAAGGTATAATATATAGTATACATTTTATTATATATTATGTAATATATAATATATTATATAAGATATATATATATATATATATATATATATATATATATATATATATATATATCTTCTTCTTTTTCAGTGTTCTGCCAAGCGGCAGGTTCAAGGTACATATTCATACTAAAAGTCTGTTTTCTCGCTCCGTAGGAGCACTCCTTAGATCAACAAGTTAATCACTTCACAAAGTCTATGCCTTAACCATAAATTTTGTAGCCTATAGCTTGAGAAAAGTATGGCTTCTGGGTTGATTTCCCGTTGCCTTTCTCAGTTAGATGGATTAATTACCATTTAATCCTAGGGGAAAATATTTCATGGTGGGGTATTCCATCGTGCATCCTCAGCTCCTGCCTTTATTCGCCTCTTACGTACACGCGGCAGATTGTTTGCGGTTGCACAACCAATCCAGAGCAGAACTTACACTGCAACATTATATTATATAATATATAATACTACATAATGATAATAATTGTCCTAACTTGAGTGACAACGTTAATTCCTGTTGAAAACCTGCATGTGGATTGCACAACAGATATGATGCGCCATCTCCTGAGTAAGACATATTTAAGCAATGGCAATAGTAGGCCTACTTTTCTTAAGTGTTATAAGCCACAATGCTCACTGCTTAATGTGCCTGAATAATACATGTGATACACAAACCTTCACAAGTACACAAAACAAGAAACAGTTAAACATTGACCTCAGAGTAGGCTGAGGCGCAGATGCAGAGCTCATCAGGCTTTACAAAGCGGAGCTCTCAACAAGCGGGTACTCGATCCCAGAATTCTCTAGGAACGGCAATACAGATTTCAGGGACGTCGACTTCTCAATGCGGTTCTCCCAACAGAGACACAAATGCCTCATCAACGCCTGTTCAGGGGAGTCACAGTCGTGGTGGATCGATAACAGATGAAGTGGGGACGGGCGCTGCTGGAGCCAAAGCAGTGGATTCAAGGCAATACCACTCGCTGTGGCAATCAGCAACGCTTAACTTTCAGCGAATAAAGTTAAAATGCCACCACGTGGACTGACGACAGGAGCAGTTTAATATTAAACAAAATGTGACGTTCGTCACTGATATCGTCATAAATCTAATTACCTGTACAAAGTGTGATATCCAGGAGGTAGAAAGAGAGATAGGCGAATAAGAGACAGACTTTAACCACAAGTCGACAATTAGAAACAAATAGAATGCACCTTTATCAATTCATTTTATCAGCATTAATCATTCTATTCTGGACTTGGAAATTATAGCGATGTATAAAGTAACAGATCAACCGAATACTACAAGCAACAGGATAAGAATAGAAGAAAAATGGCAGAAAATACTAGAAACGAAATTTCCTAATGGTCTGAACGCTCTGAAATAATAAAAACCATAAAAGGCCCACTGTCAAAGCTTGATTCAATTTATTTAGTATGTATTTGTATTGTAATTGTATTTCAAGTAGAGATGGCAATTTTATGAATTTCCAGTGTTCGGCTCGGTTCGTTGAAAATGAAAGTTCGGTTCGATTCGGGTTCGGTTAGCAGTTGACAATTTGAGAGTTCGGTTCGGTTCGGTTGGTTGAAAATGATATTTCGGTTCGGCATCCTTCTAGCAAGGGTTCTGGTTCGGTTCGGGTTCGGCTTGCTTTCCACCTCACAGGAGCTCGATTCGAGTTCGAAATGGTTTTGTTTGAATAATGTTGCAATTTTTAACATTACTTATAATAATCATAATTATTATATAAACATGCTTAAATTAGTTTTTAGTAAATGTGCTTAAAATACATGAAGTCATAATAACTGCCATATTTTTCACCTGAATAAAAATTTGGCAATGTAAAAAGGAGAGGAGTGGGATTAATTCCTGTAGGCTACATTTCTTAAAATATTGTAAGTTGACTAACAAATATTCATAAAATAGATATTTAGCTTTATTACTGTATCTGAAATATTCTCCTTGATTATAATCAAAATGTAGAATGCTTCATCAATTTAAAAATAAAATTTGTCGCTAGTCCTATATATTAGAAACGTTTAGAAATAAGTGGTTTAAGTCTTGAATAAAATATTTACAATATTTTAAAGAAAAGTGCAATTTATTAACATAAAATATTAAATAAGGACGATTTGGTAAACACGTGTTGCGTAGGCATGCATCGACAGAAAATTATCACAATATATACCGTTTGCTATCAACTGAACCAGTAATAAACTTCATAAATTATATTATGGTTTTAAATTTGAAACTAGCAGTTTATTTGAGTCCAGTTAATCCTTTCGTTTCTTCTCCATATACACATTTCCAATGCATCTAGTTTCCTGATGTTTTTTCCTTGATGTCCATGTTTCTCATCCAAAGGCTATCATAGCGTGGTCCATACCAAGATTTTCGCTATCGTTATCTTTGTGACTTTCTTTAGACATTTTATTAAAAGTTATTTCCTATTATCGCAAGTCTCTTTTGCTTGTGCAATCCTACTTAAAATTTCAGTCTCACATTTCCCATCATCTGTTATAGCATGACATAAATATTTGAAACTCCTTACATGTTCCAATTTCATTATATTTATTATAATATTGACTTTAACTCTATTCTGGGATACCCTAATCACTTTTGTCTCTTTGAAGTTAATCTTCATTCCATATTTCAATGCCGTATCATTCAGATTATTCATTATCTTCTGTAGACCAGTCTCGTTCCCGCTATCATTCCTCCATAACGCTACCATTCCATTGTATCGCTATCTGTTATTAATTTTAAAAGTTGTGTCGGAACCAGCCTTGCCTGAATATTTGCTATTAAATTCTTTGAAACATGTAAATACAAAAACTAATATATGTATTGTTATCATTATCTCTATATAATGTTACACATTTTCCATAATGTCTTACTGCAGACTTTGAAAAATAGCAGAAAGAAAATGGCTATGTTCTCCCGAGGCTGGCTAAGCAGAAAGGAAGTTCAAGAGATCGGTTCGGTTCGGTTTGGACAAAGTCGGGGTTTGGGTTCGGTTCGGTCAAAATTCCAGATTTTAGGGTATAGTTCGGTTCGTTTTCGGTTTAATTCTTATCTCTAATTTCAAGTAAAGTGTTTAACTAATACTTCTGTATAAGTAAATTAAAGATTAAAGTATTGGGTTTTATTAAAGTGTGAGCCTAGACGGCACCTAAGGTAGGGCAAGTATCCAATGAGGGCATGCCTAGACAGGAACTAGGGGGATCCAAGATGAAGGAGTGACAACACGGACGTAAAACGTGCCACGTTGAAAAGAGATTTAAGAGATTTGAAGAATCAAAGTAGTAGTCGAATTCAAAAGTATTTCGAAGGGTTCGGTTATTCAAACTATTTATAGTCCATCGAACAGTCGATGTGAAGAAAGTGATCTGATGATGATCAAACTGGGAAGAGAGTTCCACTGATATATTCTAACTTAGGGATTACACTAGAAGGAATCCTAGTAGGCGAATAGTCGAGTGAAAATTTATGTAAAGCGTAGGAATTTTTCTAGAGAGCGTTGTAGTAATTTGTGTGTCAAAATTAATTGTATTTTATTTAAAGTAGTTGCTTTTGCGATATTTAAAATGAACTTTAATTCGATACAAAAATAAAATTTGAAGTTATACGAAATTCGCTTACTCGTGCTATTTGAAATAGTTGTAATTTTCACTCTACTGCATATTCGTGAATTATTTTATTTCTTTTCGTATTAAATCCAGTTTTAATTTATCACAGTCGTTGAAGTTATATATGATATTTATTCACCTAAATACATGGCAGTATAAATAGAACAAGAAATGAAAATATTGAACGAACAGAATAACAGAAAGTACGGATTAACCATTAATGAGTCCACAAATAGAGAAATTTAAACTAAAATTGCCATTCATCTTAGGATCGGCTTTCAAAAATATAATTAGGTCAATATACCTTCAAAATAAGTCCAAACTTTTTATCTAATTTTACCAATAGTTTACTATCCAAGCATCCAGAGGAAATTTGCTTATGTAAGAAAAATTCGTATGATTCAGATAGAGTAAATCAAATGGCCAAAAGCCACAATACCACTGGCAATGCGATATAGTACCTTTATCAAAGGTTTGAAAATTTTTACAGTGCACATTATTGTAAGCATTACAGAAATCTTTCAGTTCAGCATTAGACAGAGATAAATCAGAATCCCAAAAGTAATAAAGGAATCTTGAGAATATATTAGGCCTAATTTCAACAAGACATCTATTGCTGCATTTGAACCTAGTCTCCCTAGTATCATATTTACAGCAGCGTAGAATTGTGCCGTTACTATCATTCCAGTGACATTTAAACGACTTTGCTCTATTAATAAATACACCAAGATTACAAATACTGTCAACCCAATTAATATGACTATTCTGAATAGTCAATGGTTTAGAAGGAGCATTAAACCTTGGACCGATTCTCATAAATGACATTTTGATATATTTATAGGCAGATATAATTCAGTAAAAACACTATAACACACATTAAATAGATATTGCAGATCGGTGACTGAAATACTGAGCAGTATAATATCATCTGCGTACATAAAACTATTGTAGCAGTTGTAATTAATAAAACATCCATATTTAGATTGTTCAAGTATATCAAAAACAGCGTCAACATAAAGCGCAAACAGTAATGGTTAGAAAATTCCACCCTGCTTGACTCCCGACAATAAAGGGACATAATCTGATACAGAATCGCACCAATTAACAGTAGTGCTGTTCTTACTTAACTAGTTTTCAAAAATATTAATGATTCGAAAGTTACCACTTTTAGCTTACAACATGTGCAAAATACCAAAACTACTACATTTTTCAAAAGCTTTCTGAAGATCAAATACTCCAACGTTAACAGTACTCTTCTTTGCATTGAAATAATTTATGACCTTCCGCAACGAATGCAGAGCGTTCACACAACAGACATAATCATAATCAGACATAATTTGGGTCATGAAATAATCATGAACCCAAATTGCCTCACTGATGTCGAAATGTCAATAAATTTCTTAATACAATGTTCAAATATTTTCCATAAAATTGGACAGATAGTAATTCCTCTGCAATCATCAGCAGGGACTGCTCTTTAATAACCTTTAAATTTCGGTATGTGTATAGTTTTTCCGGTACCAAAAGAATCAGGCACCACACCAGTACGAAGAATAATATTAAAAAGGAAATGAATGATTAGATGTAGTGGTACTGAGGTTAAGCATATTATTGTTGTAAGCTATCAAGTTTGGCTGTTTTCTAGAACATTGCATATTTTCCTAGAAGCTGCTAATCTTATCCGGCATTCTATCGGGAAACTGCGTATTTGTTTAAGATTATAAGTTAGCTACTTCTATGGTAATGTTTTGGGAATACGTTCCTCTGCGGCATTACGTTGCGATGAGTGTTTGTAGGCTTTAGGCCGCAAAGTTAGTTTAGTTAGTTGCTGTTCATTCTATTCAGTCGATGCTGTGTTTAGATGCAAAGCGGTTCATTCTGTAGTTACTTTCTATTGGACTTCTCTGTTGAACGCAATTGAAGCGGGGCCTTCGGGCTCGGCCCGCGAAGGTGCCATCGGAAATATGCACCCCCCTGCTGTGCTGGTTAGGACCTGGTCGATGTAGAAATTCAATATCAGAGCATAATTGTTTTACGGTACTGTAACTTAATTTAGATAATAACTATAATAATAAAGTTAATAGTATTAAATGAATAAAGCCTCTCGTGTCAAGTTCTTCACAGTCTCTCACATTGTTAGCGGCCTATCTGGCTTTATGACAGCAGATCACGTACCTGAGTTCTATAGTTAGTTTCCCCAAACAACATCATCGTCGTCTTCCGAGATCGACGTTAAACTGTAACAACATCTATTCAGTTCAATAATAACTGATTCATGACTAAACATAATATGCTCAACTGTCAACCCGTCATAACCCTGCCGCTTTATTGAGATCTAAAAAATCAACAGCTTTACACGCTGATTCTACATCTACAATACAGTCGTTCTCACAATTTGAGTAAATGGCTTTTTGAGTAGCGTATATTTTTTCATTTTAGTATGATAAGTCTCTGAATTAGGATTACAGGCAGATTTAAAGTTGTTTCCAATATGATTGGCAGTGTCAAAACTATCCTGGAAACCGTCAGCACTTTTGTCTTCTTAGAGTCATTGCTTTTAAAATAACCTTGCCAGCATCTCCAAAATTTACTGCTATTGTAATTTAAGAGACTTCACTGCAAATTATCTGAGACAGTTCTATTAGATTTTTGTTTAGCAAGCTTAGCATCTCTTTTGTAATCCGTATGCGCTTTAGATTTAGCATAGTATAATGGGTCTTCAAAATTATTTCAATTTTTCTTCTACATCAGCGAGCAGTTCCTTGGCTAGAGTGACATTATCAGAAGAGTAAAAATCACTGATTATACTCATTAATCTAACAGTTGAAGGTTTGCCGTAGTTACATTTAATGTAACACAGTAACTCGTTAATCACCCTAGCTGTGGTATTATTATCAGTTATGTCAACAGAGATATTGTCACACTCAGTCATAGCTCTATTCATACGTCCGCACTGATCGGCAGTAAGACGACGACGCCGTTTTTAGACTACTCGATTTTTTAGGATATCTAGTTTCTGTCGAAAATCGAGGATAGGTAAAGATTCAAAAATAATTATAAGAGGTATATTATTTGGAATTTACTATTTAAGCCCTGGAACAATTAATCTCAGGACCTCATTTTACCTCAGACAAATTTGTAGAATCAGGTACCTGACAACTACTTTATATTTCATCAAGCTAATGAGAAGAGTGAGTGTCAAACTTTAATATTATTATTATTTTTTACCCCGGTGTAAAGAATCTGGGGTTTGACAAAAACGATTCAAGCAATACGTGCTGAATCGCCGCCCGGCTACTCGAGGTCATCAATCGGCTTAAAAGAATTATTGAAGCAGACTGCATTAAATCTTTGCAAAGTCATGGAAAGCCTTTGCCAAAGAAAAGATGTCTCTCGCTTATCGCCGGTTTTCTCTGCATTAAGTCTGCCTATGCCAATTATTATTATTATTATTATATTTTTATCTTTTTTATTATTTTATTATTAATGTTTTAAATTTTACCCCGGTGTAAAGAACCTGGGATTTGATAAAAACGATTCAAGCAATACGTGCTGAATCGTATTATTATTATTATATTACTCTTATTGCCTTATCTTCACTACTACTTCTTTTACACCTACTACTGCTATTATTATTATGAACACTACTATTACTACTAATACTGCTATTTACATTACTACTATTAATGTTACTACTACTTCTATTACTATTTAGTAATATTCAAAATTTAAAAGATTAATATGATTATCATTCGGTTGGTGTAACAAATTTAAAAGATAATTTAATCCTGAATTTTCCAATTTTTATAGTTGGCATACTTTGTTTTAAAACTGTTACTAATCTTCACTAGTTCATATGCATTTTTTGGATCATAGTATCGAAGCTTCTAATGTCACCACGCTTACTTATTAACGCTCTTGCTAATAATATAAAAAATGCCTGCACACAAAACTCATTAGAAAAACACCAAACTTTTCGGAATAGCTATTTTTGTAAAAAGGGTGTATATGAAAATACAGAAAATGAATGCTATATTGAAGTTGAAGCCATTGATAAAGCAATTAATAGCATTGAAGCAAACAAAGCTCCCGGTGCATATGGGTTAACAATTGAGCACATTGCTTTTGCACATCCGTCTTTAATTATAATTCTAAGAACTCTATTTAATATAATGTTGAAGTTGGGAAAAGTTCCTGATGAGTTCGGTGTTGGCATTACTGCGCCAACACCGAAATTTAAGGGGCACAAAAAAAATTTGTCTGCCGACGACTTTCGGGGAATAGCGATATGCCCAATAATATCACAAATTTTTGAATACTGCATTTTAAGATATGTTAGTTTTGAAACCTCCACAAGGCAATTTGGATTTAAACAAAAAGTCGGTTGCACTGACGCCTTGCATAATCTTAGAAAAGTTGTTAATTACTTCAATAATAGAAACACTACAGTAAATATTGGGGTAATTGATCTGAAAAAAGCTTTTGATAAATGCAATGGTTATGGCATTTTATGTATGTTGAAGAACAGAGGTGTAAATAAATGTGTATTAAATGTGCTAGAAAATTGGTTTTCCAAAAACTCTACAACTGTTGAATGGAAGAATTGTATGTCTAATTGTGTGCCTCTATTATCTGGTGTTAAACAAGGAGGAGTTCTGTCACCCATTTTATTAACATTATTTGTGCATAATATATTGAGTGTATTAGAGCAATCTAATTTAGGATGCTTTGTTAATTATAAATGCTTTGACAGCTTCATGTATGCTGATGATTTAATTTTGATTAGTGCATCGGTTACTGATTTACAGCTTATGTTCGATATATGTGATAATGTTTTCAATGAGTTAGATTTGCCAATAAATGTGTCAAAATGCCATTGTATAAGAATAGGCCCAAGGTGTAGCTATTCATGCTCATCTTTAAGTATTCAAGGGGTTGCAATTAATTGGGATTGCAATTAATTTGGAGTTGCAATTTAATCTATTAAATACTTAAGACTCACTATTTGTAAGGCAAAAAATTTTAAATGCCAATGGGAAGAATCAAAAGGGAAATTTTTTAAGCTGCTAACACCATTTTAGGAAGGCTGGGAAGAAAAGCTTCTGAAGATGTCATTCTTAAACTGATTGATAGTAATGGTGTATCAGCATTGCTATATGACACTGCTGCTGTGGCAGCAGCAGTGTCATATAGCAATGACAATAAGTGCCTTGCGAGATTCAGACTTAAAGAGTATGAGTAGAGCATATGACAGTATCTTTTCGAAGATCTTTCATACGCTGACAAGGAAGTAATTATGTGGTGTCAATATTATTTTGGTTTTTGGCCTTTGAGTATCTTATATGAATACCATAGACATAATTTTTTAAACAAATTAGTATGGATGCCAAAATTATTAAAGGGATGGAATTAGATCATCCAGATTATTTAGAATTTGAAAGCTTACAAAGGAAATATAATATTTCGTTTGTAGATTCTGTTGCTATCGTACTATTAAAAGTTTGGATCTACGTTGACAAAATGCTACATATTGAATATTCTAATGAATAATTGAGCTGATTTGATTTTTTTTGTCACTTGTAAACTACTAGGTTTGCATTGCTTGGCTGTACTTGTATGCAAAGTGTTGTTTCTTTTCGTTTATTTTTATTTCTTTTTTCTATATCTTTCTTTGAAACCACCATGTATTGGTGAAATAAAGTTTATATTATCATACACTTGAGGAGTATGCTTCATTTTATTTTGTAAGTTCCTCAGATAAAGCTGAAACAAAATTTGTGGAAACAATGAGTAGCCTACTTTATTTTTAAAAAATGTTGCATTAATAATTTTACAATGATTTATTTGTAACTGCAATATTTCATTCTAGACACTGGATACAAAGCCCATTAAAATGTTTTGCCAACAATACTACTTAAATAATACATAAACTTTATTATATAACTATTGGTAATTTAGTAAAAATACAATTTATTTTATTTGTCAATATAATTAATTATTTTAGAATTAATAGATAGTATGAGTCTTAAACAACAAAACGATACCAAAAGAATTAAATATGTGACTATATTTATATAAAGCTAAAGTTATATATATATATATATATATATATATATATATATATATATATATATATACACACATGTATATATATATATATATATATATATATACATGTATATATATATATATATAATTATTTATATGTAATTTGTATATCAATCTTCTTCATTGCACAGCCAAGTGGCAGGTTCAAGGTACATATTCATACACAAAGTCCGCTTTCTCAACATCATAAGACCACTCCTTGGATCAACAAGTTAATCCATTCACAAAGTCTCTGCCTTATCCATACCTTATGTAGCCTATAGCTTGAGAAAAGTATGTCTTCTGATGTGGTTTCCCTCTGCCTTCCTCAGTTAGATGGATTAATAGCCATTTAATCCTAGGGGAAAATATTTCACAGTGAGGTGGGTACTCTCTTGCCATTCTCAGCTCCTGCTTTAATCGCCTCTTACGTACATGCAGCAGATTGTTTACGGTTGCCCTATTCTGCAGTTGTCCAACCACACAACACGGAGTAAAAATATAATTTATTTATTCCCTGTCATCATCCTTGTATAGGGAAACGGACGTTAAACCATTACATATATATATACGTATATACATGTATGTAAATATAAATAAATAAATAAAAATATATATATATATATATATATATATATATATATATAGATCGTTTGGGTGAATCTATTTCTGGTGACGTGTGGTGGGGGACGTCTTTGACATCATCCTTGTATGAGGAAACGGACGTTAAAACCTAAAACTTCATATATATATATATATACAGTATATATATATATGTATATATACATGTATATATATGTAAATATATATATATATATATATATATATATATATATATACATGTATATTCCTTGAGTTCTGTAGAGAACATAGGGCGGCAACATTCCTTCATTCGTGTCTATTCGCCGAAAGACAGAGAAGAGTGGAGGCGTTACTTACCATAGACCTGCCAGTGAGCAGTGCAGCAAGATATATATGTATATATATATATAAATATATATATATATATATATATATATATATATATATACTGTAAAGAATAAAAGTAGGAGGGAATTTGTTACAATATGTACGATTTGCAGATGACCAAGGAATGGTAGCGGGCAGCGCGATTGGATTTCAGAAGATAATGGGTAGGCTGAATGATACGGCCCTAAGATATGGCATGAAGATTAATATAAAAGAGACCAAGGTTATGAGAGTGTCCAATAATAAAGGTGAAGTTAATATCACAATAAATGGTACGAAATTGGAATAGGTAAGGAGTTTCACATATTTGGGTCATACTGTAACCGATGATGGGAAATGTGAGACGGAAATATGCAGTAGGACTGCTCAAACAAAGGAGACCTTCGATAATAGGAAAGAACTTTTAACAAAACGCCTAAAGAAAGTCACCAATATAACGATAATGAAAACCCTGGTATGAACCACGCTAGTATATGGATGTGAAGCATGGACCTTAAGGAAGGAGTTTATCAGGAAATTAAAGGGGATGGATATGTGGATATGGAGAAGAATGGAAAGGATTAGCTGAACAGAAACGGTTACAAATGAGGAAGTTCTGGAGAGAGTTGGTACAGATAGACAGTTGATAAATGTATTAAGAAATAGGAAAAAGAGATGGATAGGACACATTCTAAGGGGGGAAGGTCTATTAAAAGAGGTCATAGAAGGTAGAATGAAAGGAAAAAGAGGCATGGGCAGGCCGAGATTAGGTGTGTTATATGATTTAAAGACCCACTCATATGTGGAAATGAAGAGGAAGGCGGAAGACAGAGAAAGGTGGAGGCGTTATGTACCATGGACCTGCCAGTAGGCAGTGCACTAAGAGAGATATATATATATATATATATACTAATAAATTGTAATATGGATATATAATTTTATATACCTTTATACAACTAAGTGAAAGACAATTTAGCAAAGCACTCTTATTATACATGTAGAAAAGGAAATTTTATACTGAATATATAATTTTATATGCCTCCTGTATGTATATTTAAATGGAAGACACCCTATCAAATAATTCAAATTATCCCAATAGCAAAGCTGCCGACGGGTTTATTGATGGGACAGTCAATTTTGAATTTTATTTCTTATGAACACTTGTCGACTCTCGAAAGTCCGACAACCTAGTAGGACAGTCCGCAATCGAAAGACCCAGTATTTACCGGCAGACATGTCGGCCTATACTGTTTTCGCTAATTTTTTATATTATTATTTTTATAGTATTATTTTTATATGTAGATGTTTGCACGGTCTTCTTCACGTTTAATTATACGTATGTATAAGAAAACGGAAGTTAAACTTTTATTATTATTAATTATTATTATTATTATTATTATTTATTATTATTATTATTATTATTATTATTACTATTATTATTAATTGCCCTGGGCTGTATAAGGCCCTGGGCTAGAATATAAGATAAAAAGGAACTTTATTTAATTAAAAGAACGATGAAAAAATATTTAAAATAGTTCCTCTACGCTCTGGGAGACCGCATTCGCCTATGTGCCACGAATGCATACAGCATTAAAACGCTGGAGTGCGATAGATAGGCGCTGCCATAAAGAGACTGTTTCACGTTGGTCGCCTGTAACGGCACTGGTTCTCCTGCCTAATTCGTTAATGAAGTCAGACGCCGCAGAGTTGATTGGGCCCAATGTCTCAAAAGCAATTAGCAGGTAGATGTAGCTGCTAGAGAGTGCGGCAAATTTAAGTGTCTATTAGTATAATAATAATAATAATAATTATTATTATTATTATTATTATTATTATTACTATTATTATTTTTTTTTACCTCGGCGTAAAGAACCTGGGGTTTGATAGAAACGATTCGAGCAATACGTGCTGAATCGCCGCCCGACTACTCGAGGACATCAATCGGCTTAAAAGAAATGTTGAAGCAGACTGCATTAAATCTTTGCAAAGTCATGGAAAGCCTTTGCCAAAGAAAAGATGTCTCTCGCTTATCGCCGGTTTGCTCTGCAATAAGTCTGCCTATGCCATTAATAATGTCAACTCCTTCGGGATTCATCAGGCCCATGGTTTCAATAGCCACCGGAACAACTTCATATCCTAAGGACAGATCACGGTATTTATCCAACTTCCTAGAGGCGGTATGAACAGCAGCACCACCGGCTGTGACTGAAGTCGTATTCAGGTAGGAGTTTGCCATAGTGTCAATGACCGTGACGTCCCAAACGGCACAGTTACCGTTGCACCAGGGCACTAAAGTCATGCCGTCCGGACGCTTGCCGTCTGATCTGGACAACCCACTTGGCTCCTTAGAGGAAGGGATGCCTGCTCTCGAAAGTGCTCGCCATATTATGTCATTTAAATAGTGATGGCGAGACATTCTACCTGAGCTTCGTTTGCAGGAGAGGCCGTGGAGACCTAAAGCGTCGACTTCATGACCGCAGGGGCACATGTGAGGCTCGCAAGTTTTCGCCCCTAAACGGAAACTAACAGCTACTCGAATCGCCTCATTGTCTAAAAATAGCCCACAAGAAGCAACAGGGAGAGCGTGAAGCCAGTCGCTGCTTCTTTTGGTTGATACAGCTAAGAGTCGTGCTCTGTCTACTGCATTGGACTGGGATTCTAACAGACTGTTATAAATCCGATCCCCTATAGGACGGTCCCATGATTTCTGGCTACTGACTGAGGTAGAAGGTGGAGCACTGGAGGTGAGGCTTTTGGACCAAACTGACAACGCAACATCAATGGAACTATCGGCAGAAAGGGAGCACTTATGAAGGATGGCGTCTTGCAACTGCCTCGTTCCCATCGCTGATGCCAAAAAGGCTGAAGGCGCGATATGGGAAACAAGACGAATTCCAAGACCACCCATGCTCACCGGTAGACTGGCTTGCTGCCACTGCAAAACAGACAAATCTGCATTGATAACGGCGCACAAGCATTGCCTAAGAGCCTCGTCGTAGTCTAAAAGCCGAGGATTAGAGAAGCTCGGACTAGAGCGCAGAACGTGCATAAGTTTAGTTGCACTTAAAGAAAAGCGAAGGATTGTTAAAGCATCATGAGCGGCTAGCGACTTCAAGCGTGATGCTGTACGTTTGAGGTCTTCAAGGCGACTGGATAAAGCGGTGGTAGTAGCTTCTTCTCCAGAGAGTGGCGCGCCGAGTAGAGAACTATGGGATAGGCACATTGGCACAAATGATGACAAAACTGAGTTGCCCGGAGATTTGCAAACTGATGAAATGACTTCGCACTTGGTACGATTCAACTGAAGCCCAAATTCTTGGCCTCTGTCGATGATAGTCTGTACATCATTTGCAATCGACGACTCGCAACCACCTAGAGTAATGTCATCTAGGTATCCCACCGTGAGATCGCTAGAGAGAGAAGTAAGGAGAGGGTGAATAGTCAAGCAAAACAGCATGGGCCCTAAGGGATCCCCTTGTTGGACTCCTTCCTGTGACTCAATGCACCAGTCTCCGAACTTCAACCACGAAGGGCTTGAGTAAGCTAGATGGCAGAAACTATACAGCTCTGGTATCCTGTGATGTATTTCGCTGAGCATTCGTGATCTACTCAAGCAATTAAAAGCATTACAGAAGTCTAGCTTTACCACGAAGTGATCAGCTGGCATTGACTCAGCGAAACGGCGAGTAGCGTGAACAGCTGCCTCACAGCCACCTGGAATACCAGCTCCAAGTTGAATTGGGCTCAAGTATTCGCTGAGAGCAGATACTGCATAGCGATTTGCGCATTTAGCGGCTAAACGACGCCAAGTGTAACCCACTGCAATGGGGCGAATGCCGCCAGATTTCTTATTGAGTGCGAAGAGTTTACCACCAAACAGCACCGGTTGGACCTCAGGGGGGCAAACACCTCTAAGAAGGAGATTCACGAAAGAAGTCAAAGCGGTCAAAAATGTCCCAGCCGACTCTCTACAAGTCACAAGCTCCAGAAGATGCTGAGGGCGAAGGCCATCAGGACCACCTGCTGAGCCTGCTGGAAAGCTACGTACAGCTTTGACAACATCCTGCTCTGAGACTTGAATGGGCGGCGTCTCCATTGAGTCCGGAAGGGGTGCCATTATACTGCTACTAGCTGCGGGTGGGTGCTTGGCCTTCAGGATATTGAAAGTGGTTAAACTGCATTGCGTTGGGCTTTCGTCTGAACAGAGGATGCGCACAGCTGCCGAAACATTTCCATCTTCCATTTTGGACCTGACTGCTGAGGCACGGGAGTCATGAGAATGATGAGCTCTTTTAATTCTTTCTACTACCGGCTCAGTGGGAGCACTAGTACCTATTATTATTATTATTATTATTTATATTATTATTCTTTTTATTATTTTTATATTATTTTTTATATTCTTATGCTATTATTTTTGCCTTAATATAAAGGTCGCAAGCCCTGCATCCCTCCTTCCCTACCTACCTACATACCTACCTACCTACCTACCTACCTGCCTGTCTGCCTGCCTGCCTGCCTACCTGTCTGTCTGCCTGTCTACCTGCCTCCACCCGTCTGTCGTTCGTTCGTTCGTGCGTAAACTCACTTTTACACCCCTTGTATGTTTAACGGTTAATAATAATGATGCAATAATGGACAGGTACTACACATTTTATCATCGTATGCCTATAGTAACTTACATCTTCATTACACGTTAAATGCGGCATAACATGATAAAGTAGTCACACGAATCTTTAGCCCAAGTACATCTTGAGCAGTAAATAATGCTTCAAGTACGACGTTTTTATTATTTCCTGTTACTGCTAGTCTTTCTCTTATTTAACTAGGAACGTGAGGAAGTCGAACTTAGTTCAAATAATTTTCTAGGGCGGGATACAAGTGATCTAAAGTTTTCTGTTAATTCAGCTCCGATTCTCGTAACAATAAACTTAATTTATGCTGTTTTATTAATTGCATTTATTTATATATGCATTTCCATTTATGCAGTTTCATATTTGTTTTATGTGCCTCGCGTTGTGTCCAGTGTGCTTGAATAATAGAACATCTGATGACTGCACGTGAGGTTGAAGGCAACTAGAGTACCGGGATCCAAACCAACGTCAAAAGGGTATCCGGTTAATGACTGCAGAAATTTCTATAAAGTTATCTAAAACCAATAGAAGACATATGAGGGATTGACTGATGGATGATATGATATGGGTGAGAGGATTGGAGAAGATCCATTCGTATACCGACCATAGTTAAAATGGGTTTGAAGGGAAGAAGATGATGATGATGATAATGACGATGATGATGATGTTGATGATGATGATGCTGATAATGATGAGTATGATGATGATGTTGATGATGATGATGATGATGATGATGATGATGATGATGATGTTGATGATGATGATGATGATGATGATAATGATGAGGATGATAATGATGAAAATGTTGACGATGATTTATTTTGGTCATTTGATTATAAAATAGAAGCAATACGAATATTTTGCGCGATACTTACATTATAATGTATCTCTCTCACTAAAGTGAACACTGCATAATGGCACTGCCTACTGGCAGGTCCATGGTATATAACGTCTCCATTTGCTTCTATCCCCGGTTTTCCCCTTCGTAAAATACAACGAATTAACTTGCATACACATATGTGTAACTTTAGCCGTTGAGACCATGGGACCCATAAATTCAGCAGGCACAGATTTCATTGATGTGATAGGCAAGAGGACTATTGCTATTACCGGTGATCTGCGTGAGAAATCTTCCTGTGGCAACTTTTATCATTGATGCAGTTTGTTTCTGTGGTACGTTAGGTGAAAAACGTGAGCGGTGAAATAAAGGCCATTGGCCTATATTTCGGAGTGGAGAGCAAAATTAAAAAAATTAAAAAATCCTCTTACTTAGGACGTTAAAAAATATAAATATAAATATTATATAATAATAGTAAGGCAAGGGCTAATGTTAACGTCAGTTTCCTTACTCTAAAGCGATGTCAGTGACGGGAGAGCCCAGAATTTGAAGCCCGCACAAACTGATCCGCTGTCGAATATCTTACCGACATCGCCACTGGCTCCAGCCAGAGGCGATGTAGGTAATAAATAAATAATAATAATAATAGCAATCATAATAATAGCAATATTTATAATAATAACAATCATAATATTTATTAGGTTAGGTTAGGGGGTTGGCTACTAGAGCCGAAGGAAAATTTTTATCAGGATCCCTAAAATGGAATCGAAGGGACACAAGTCTGTCAGGGGCCCATTTGATGAGTTGATATATGTATTTATATAAATTTGTTCCTTTCAAAAGAAAGGAACATTTCCTAAAATTGGGAAGTGTAGTGTCTGTGTGAACTGTAGCGCAATATTTAGCGCGCTCGAGGCCAAGTTGAGAGATTCGTGGTTCGATTCTCGGTGGTTCATGAATTTTACTACACTTCTTAATTCTCTGTGCCATATGAGCATTAGAAAAACGGAGGTATATTAATATTGGTGACGTCCCTGCATAGTTTCCCCGATCCCATTTAATCCATGACTCGGGTCTTATTCGGCTCTAGTAGATAACCCCCTAATCTAACCTAATCCTCCAAACTCAAGGAAGGCGTAATAGTTAAATATTATCCGTGTGCTTTCGTCAATATGGCACATGATTTGTATGCAAGACTCAAAATAGCGATTGCTACCGGTAAGAATTTGTTTTTGAAAAGTTCTCATTAATTTTTGTCATATTTTAATTTTTGTAGATGCTGTCAAGTGATGCACTTTAATAAACACACAATCCTCGGCAGTCATTGCTAAGAAGCACCAATTAGGTTCTTATGTATGGTGGTTCAATTTCCAAGTGCGTCATAGAGTTTATAAGTGATTGATATTGTAGATGATCAATTATGGCTCCTAATGCCATTCAGACATTTTCACTAAGCCATCGCCATGTGACTATTACCTTAGCCGTCATAATTGTTTCTTCTTCTGTTTGGTTTGGCAGTTGGTATTATTCAGCTAGAAATGCTTTTTCTGTCTCAAGTCTATATACTAGGGGAGATACAAAAATAGATTTATTTGTGAATTCGGCTGCAAACAAGAATCAATTTGTCACAGTTTATTCAAATTTGCACACGAATATATCTTGGAGCTCAATTCCAGAAAACGGAAAGGATCATTTCGTCACATTTATCGGTGGATTTAGAGATGGTAGACGTCTAGGAAATCAAATGTTCACTATCACTGCAGGTATTTACGTTGCAGCCCTCACTGGAAGAACGTTTGTAATAGAAAATTTACCAAAAGTCCACACGGTAGAGAAAGCTTTTAACTTATCATCTATTATGAGGAAAACATCGCTCTGCCCTTGTTATGTTTTTAATGAAAGCATACCATGCGTGTACGATTCAAGAGTTGAAGATCTAGGTCAGCTTGGTCATCCATCCTTTGATGCAAAGACGATAATGCTGAGAGGATTCTACGGAAGTTGGAAGTACACGAGAAACATTGAAACAACAATAAGAAAGCTTTTCACATTCAAGGATGACGTTCGCCTTCATGTAAACTCTTTTTTGTCTAATAATCATCCGCCCGGTTGGAAGAACCAATTTATAAGAGTGGGCGTTCATGTGCGTAGAGGAGATATCGTCTCTAGTAAGAAAGAAATTTCTAATGGATACACTGTCCCTAATGCTACTTATTTTCAGCACGCTATGAAGTACTATTTAACTAATTATAGCCGCATACAGTTCATAGTCACTTCCGAAGATAGTAAATGGGTGCAAAATCATATCATACTTCCTGAAAATTTCACATCATCTTATGTCAACATAACCTATTCCGCAGGCAATACCGCTGAACAAGATATGGCCATATTGGCTTCATGTAACCACACGATTATGTCAGTTGGAACTTACAGTTGGTGGGCAGGTTTTTTGGCGAATGGAATGGCGATATATTATTCCGATTTTCCACGTTTGGGTAGTAAAATAGATAAGCAATTCAGGAAAGAAGAATTTTACCTCTCGCATTGGAAAGGATTGAATAATAATGGCATATTTTCATAGAATTTATAACTCTGCTTTCTAGATGGGATGTATTGGATGAAGTGACAATGTATAGAGTATCAACTAAGAAATGAAAATTTTGAAATATTCCTTAATTTCTCCGAGATTTTTGATATCTCTCACTGCAAAACACCCATATATTATAATTTGTTGTGCCAATTTAAGTTTAGAAATGTCATTATTTAAAATTTTCAGGTTTAGCTATGTAGCCTAGTGTATGCACACGGCAGATTGTTATGATCAATTCTTGGAACATTACCTGATTCGGACAACTGCCAAAATTAAAATAATAGCCAATATATCGTGATACACAGTGTAGTAGCATAATTATAATCGCATTAGATCATTTGTGTAGATATGCATTTTCGAGTGTATCTTCTAAACCGAATGGGCATCTACGAATTGGTGGTGAGTTGGTTGGCCTATATTTAAAGTAGAGTTAGGATTTTCCTTGAAGTAGAGATAAGATTTTATTGATCATCTAACCAAATTTTGTGTTCTATATTCACTCATATTCAGGAAGGGTGTTCCTACTTCCATGTACTTCTCACATAATTCGAAGCGATAAAAGCTCAGAGTTTAAAACATCTTATAAGTTAGCTGTAATATCTGTGATCAGATCTGCTCCAACTCAACGGCAATACGTAGAGTTCGGTCGGGCGCTTTACCAGACATTCTTATCATTTATATGAGTGAACATACATGTATAAATCCAGAAATTGGCCAGTTGTGCTCAAGTTTTCTCAGCTTGTTAAGTCTCTCCGGTGTAAAGCAGACTCCATACACTTCGCTCTTGGTTCAGATCCTCGCGTTGGACTCCGGTCGACAGCTTTACGTTCAGAGATTCTAGAAAGAATTATTATAAAAAAATAATTAATCATTAAGAAAGGAATGAATTACAAAGAATTAATTATTAGAATGATAACTGAAGTCGATTTCTTCACCGCCCTTCAATCTCTTCCCGACAGCCTCTCGACGCCAGCATCCTCATCCACCGACCAGTTTGTCTGCATCGTTCATATTCGACGGCAATACATCGCCTGAAGGAGACTGCGGCGTTGACGAATGTTGCTTCTGATAATGTTCAGTTTGCAGATTCTGATGAAACATGCAAAGTTGTTAAGATAGAACTGTCTACTATAGTGGAACCAGTACTTAATCTCCTGGCATCGACTCAGCTGCTTCAACTGCAAGAGCTATGTCTGCCGGACGGGAACCTGTTCTTGAATTGGAAGCAGTGAATATGTTATCCAACATTCAACGCATCGTAAAGCGCAAAGAATACACAGACCCAGTAAACTGAATGCACAATAAAACGTAACATTGGTTGGAGCCAGTAGCGACGTCGGTAACATACATGTTCTCGAACGCAGATCAGTCTGTGTCGGATTCAAATCCTGCTACTGACATCGCCTTCGAATGAGGAAACTGACGTTAACCTTAGCTTTAGTTTATAGATTTTATGTTAAATAAATTAAAATATACCATAGAGAAACCGGATTACAATATCACTGTTCCACTAGTAGATTAGGGACGCAGAGATTCAAGACACATAATGGGGATAATTCTGGATCGTTATTGTAATGATTCACAGAGAATAGCTACTCGTACCGGCATTCTAAAGGTAGAGAATCTATGAATCAAGTTGAGATGTCATGTAAATTACGTTTCCAAAGAAACATATATAGCTTTATTTTTTTACCTAAATGATGTAATGCGACTGTTTGCTGCGACGATAAAATGCGGTGCATATTTTAATTTTAGAAGTTGTCCGAGTAAAAAATAAAGCTAAGGTTAACGTCAATTTCCTCACTCGACATCGATATCAGTGACGGGCGAGCCGAGGATTTGAATTTTTGAACCCCGCACATACTGATCCGCGGCTGAGTATCTTGCCGAATATGCCACTGGCTTAACTTGCTAGAGTACATGCAAATATGTCTAGAATAGACCACGAAATGTAAGGCGGTTTGTATAATGCCCGAAATTTCCAGGCAATTCAAACATTCCCTGGCTAAACACATTACCTGTAACATTTACCAATATGTATATAAGTGAAATTCTAAGTTATTATTTTATCCGATATATGTGAAACTAGAAGTATTTTGATTTCTTTAACAGCATATATTTTCTGATTATCATATTATTTTCTCAGCCCGAAATTCACAAAAGTCGAGGCTCCACTGGCTTGAGTCAGGCAATATGTCATAAATTTTATTCTTGAAAATATTCTCATGTAATTTAACTTCCTCTTCTAAAGACACTGATTACTTCGGTATTGATGTATAGTTCTTATTTTTTAGTGCTGTTGATGTAATAAGTAACAATGGTAAACTGCCGTTTTAATTTGATAATTTGAGAAATGTTTTTACATTTGTACATTTTTTTACATTTTGTTTTGATTTTCAGTCCGCTAGTGTCTGGCCATTAGAGCAATTCTTAATATGAAAATAATCAATTGTATGGAGAATTAATTAATAAATTAATAAATTGTATGTAGCTCATCGGTATTACTGTATTTAGCAATGTAAAAGAAATTTATATAATTCAGTCTTGAGTTGACTTTGCTAACTAATAAATACTCATTGCGGTATTGCCGCATGGAGTTTAGGTTTTACTTATGTCTCTCTCATTTTGTTTGTTAGTGTAGATGATAACATGTACGTTTCTGAGTATAATTTACCAGCGCCATGATACGTACAGCTTCTATAGGCATCGAAAGCAACCTATTCGAGATTTTAGTGAGGTAGTTTCGGAATTTTTTGCTTTCAATAAACCAATACGTTAAAGCCGTTTTGTTAGTTATATGATTGAACTTCCTTAATACTGATTGATATAAGATTTCTGAGTAAAACACTTATGACAATGTTATCTCGAGTACATGTTATCTTGTAGGCAATACTTTCACTTAACTACATGTTATCGTTTATGCTTTCACTTAACGTTTTTTTTATACATGTATATTCGTTACAGCAGCTTAATCACCGCGCTGCTAGAAACCGGATTACCTAGTATTGATACTCTCCTTTCTAATTAAAGATTAAAGTTTAGAATGTGCTTGATGGATAACAATAATGTACTAGTTAAGCGTTTTGATGTTCTGAGCTTATTATAAGTTTATGTGCCTAATTCTCTAAGTAATTGGCTTAGAGCTCAATTTATGCACAGCCTATTTGCTTTCCAGTTCTTGTTGCATTGTTGTGTGTGTAAGATCCATGTATAGGTTATGCCTGAAATAAAGCAATAAATTAAAAATAAATAAAAATACTCTATTATTACGGTGTAGGGGGCCTACCGATGATTTCTCAAACATGGCACTTAACAAATAATTTTTAACGTATAGTAATTTGTATGACTGTCACAGTTTATGCCCTCTCAGCGTTAAAATTGTATCTTATCTACAAAGGTATTGGCCTATCCCGCTATTTAAGATCCGAGGTACGCACCTCTCTCACTCTCTCTCTCTCTCTATCTATCTATCTATCTATCTCGCTCTCTCTCTATCTCTCCATATCTCTATCTCTATCTCTATCTCTCTCTCTCTCTCTCTCTCTCTCTCTCTCTCTGTCCTATATATATATATATATATATATATACATATATATATATATACATACATATATGCATGTATATATATATATATACATGTATATATATATACAGTATATATATATATATATATATATATATATATATATATATATATCAATATCTCTATCTCTCTCTCTATCTCTCTTTCTCTCTCTATGCTTGCGTGTGACACTCAGTGCGTGATCTCTCTGACTCACTAGAGGTCGCACCATATCTTCCATCCACTCGAAGGTTTTCAAAGAGAGCATTGACACTCAAGAGAGGATGCAACATATCTACATGTATGTTTAATGACATTATCATCATAGCACGAAAAATGAATTTTACATACAAAAGGGTCATCAAAGAGGATAAATAAATCCTATCTAGTTGACAGCCCACAATCATTTGTAGCAAACATACACAGACAACAACTCATAATAATACGCCAATTAATGCAGATAACAACACTGCAGATTCTCATAAAGTTGCAACTGGAAAATAGGGATAAATGATCAAAATAGAAGTAAGTTGTAAAAATAGTAAGCAAAGCTAAAGATGAAGTTAACTAGAAAGTTGCGTAAAAAGTCTTTATATTGTTTTATAAAAATATTAAATGATTGGACTTTACGAAAGAGAGATAGATAATTATGTTTTATTTCAAAAATACACTCAAATAGGCACACACACTAGGCCGTCAAAGAGGTTAAAAAACCTATCTAGTTGATCACCCATTATGAATTCATAAATATACCAATGGTAAAAGTAGTATTATTCTAGACCGAAAAGCAATAATATCTAAAGGATTTATAAACAAATGAATTGTTAGTAGTAAATAAATAGTTTGTATTAGCTAATCTGGTATTATAAAAACGAGTAGCAAGTGGAGAATTAAAAATATCACGCACCTCGGTGGACATTACACCATGAAAATGGATACCTTTATAAACAAATTTACCAATAAAGAGTTTTTGAAGTTGAAAAATTGGCAAAGAATTATAATTAAGATAAAGATGTTTAACATTACTACTACTACTACTACTACTACTACTACTACTACTACTACTACTGAGACTGCGCTACGTCCTATTTGGACCCTGCAGTAGGTTTCAAGGTTAATTGACTCCACTTCTCTCTATCCTCAGCCAGATCACAGATGCTCTCATCTAACATGTTCAAATTCTGATTGATATCTTTGAGATCTTTATGTACTAATTTGATCCATGTTTGTTTATTTTGACAACCTCATTGTTTAGTCTGAGATTTTTTATTCTCATTTAAAGCAAGTTTTACAAGTGCATTGTTCGGTAACCTAAGTAAGTGACATTATAAGATCTAGGTTGACATTGTAACGTTCGTATAACTCGATTAGGCTACAAGAATAATGCAGTGGCAGTAGAGACTTTAAAGTAGTATGACCATAAATTTCTAATCCATACTGAATACGCGAATAAACCAGAGAGAAGTAAAGATCTTTGCGACAGTTTTGGGACATAAATTTTCTACTACTATAAAACATACCATTAAGACTATTTATTTTACATACTAGTGAATTAATATGATGTCTATAGGATACTTTGTCAAAAATTAATACACCAATGAATCTGATAACATGAACTCAGTTAATTACGCCACCAATCATCTTTAAGAATAAATCAATATCAATAGATCAGTTCGGTAATTGAAAACATATTTTGTTGTATGGTAACACTGGTTTGTTTATGTTGACATCTGATACATAAATTTTCATGTAAATGTAATGGGTCTATCTTATAACTTCGTTATAATGCATGCATACCGTTATAATGGGTGAAAGAGTTAAACTGTAAGTGTTAAGTTATTCTTTAATTAATATACGTATAGTAGGTTGTAAAGTAAATAACATTTCTAAAGAAAACTTGTATTTGAAATTTTATGAAGAACTAGTACATTTCAATAGTATTCTATGCAGTGTTTACTTTTTCTAGTCCACTGTTTATATTTGGTGTCCACGATGTTCTATTTATAGCTATTACCGAAAAGATCTATTAAAGATTGCTCATCATCCCTGTTTGGGAAAAATAAAATAAAGGCATCTGCAGACTCTGAGCAGTTCACAATAAGTTTATTGCTTAGAAACCAGGTATTGATCTGGGAGCAAGCTAAGTTAGCCTCTTGAATTGATCAATTAAATTATTATTACACACAAATAAGTTAGTGTCATCGGCCAATAATTTTACGGAGGCATTAGAGCAAGCATATTTAATATCGTTTATATAGATTGAAAATAATAAGGGGCCTAGAATCGAACCTTGCGGAACATCAATCGTAATCGGTTTTACGTTAGAGGCGTATCACCAATTACAGAATATTGACGTTTATTGGACAAATATTAATTAAGCCAGTAATTAGCATTTCCACGACTGCCATAATTATATACTTTAAAAAGTAAAATATGATGATCCACCGTATCAAATGCTTTAGTAAGATCTAAAAATAAAATCTGGAGGCACCACATCTGTCTTGCAAAACTCCTACAGATTTACACCAGGAATATCATATCCCTGGACCCTTCTGCTTTTCGTTTATTTCATAATTGTTGGCAATGTTTCATGAATTTTTTGAATTTTATTGTTCAATGTATTTTTCATATAGTTACAATTGTTTAGTTTTAACTTTTTCACAACTAGATTATATTTCTTTGCAAAATTCACAATGCGTAGATATATTAAAAAAGATAGATAAAAGGAAGAGAGATAAAGTTGGTCAGTACTGTTCGTGTTACTTATAATGCTCTTAAATAATGAAATACATTCAATTTAAATCTAGACACACAACTGATGCTATCTGGCATTCATCGTATCATCATAAACTTTACTTAAATTTCAGTTTAGCTAGGGTCGGGATACCAATATATCTTCCCCACTATCATCTGTCCCACACCATTCAGTAGTCAATACTCTAAACCATTCGTGAACTAAATTCTTTCATTGGTTTTAGAAATAGTTTTAGCATTATCTGGAGTCAGGGCGCTCACCAAACCTAATACCTTTTTAATGTTGGTTTTGATCTTTGCGATGACAGGACTAACTTAACGAAATAGTTTTTGTTACATCTAAACACTCAGCTCGTGCTATCTGGCGACTACAGCAATAAGTTAATTCGAAGTATTAATCTAAACTAGGCGTATACATACTACATCCTAAAGCATTCAACGACAACAACAATACGATTAGAGTGCTACTGTTGTCCATGACAACATCCAGCAATACAAAACCAAATCAAAACCGATGAGCATATGATGGTGTCCATAAGCGGTGCTAGCCAAAATTCGGGTAACCAGTCCATTAAAGGGTACTAGAGGAATGGAGACCTATTGTTATCAGTTGATGCTGATATTCAGCTCATGCTATCTGACTAGTATTTTCACATACCATTTTATATTAATATGCCATGGCCTTTAAATCCCCGTGTTGTGTCCGGGTTGTTTGAAGAATTGACCAACCCGTGACTGCACGTGTCTTAGAAGGCGACTAAAGCACAAATATCAATACCAACGTCAGAAATAGCATTCGGTTGGTGAGCGCCTAGTCTCCAGAAATTGCTACAAAAATTTAAAAGAATGGCAAAGTCTCAAAAGGGTATTGGCTGGTGGTGTGATGTAGGACAGAGAAGATTTGAGAAAATCTATTTTTATCCGGATCCTGGTTAAACTGGGATTCAAGGGAGGATGATGATGATAATGATGATGATGACATAGCTTTTTAAATTCTTCCAAAAATTCAGAATGAATCTCCATCATTACGGACGCAGAGCTGTGACATTGATGCTCTGCTACTGGCATCAGTTTAAAGATACATTCGTTAATTTTCCTATTTAGCACTACTGAATGTCTAGAATGAACTTTAATATTTAGTTTTGATTAGTTCAGAAAATTAACCGCTAACTGTAAATCTAACTGGATTGGTCATGAGAAATCATCGCGCAAAGCTAGAGCATATATCAGGTGGTCTGTACACTTTATCTCTTTGCACTGTTTCGCTGAACATGATTTCACTTTGTATAGTGTACCTTGAATATTGTGTACTTATTGTACTTAGGCTACCATATTTTTTGGTGAAATAAAGATGCATATATATATATATATATATATATATATATATATATATATATATATACATACATATATATATATATATATATATATATATATATATATATATATATATATATATATATATATCCAGGGCTCGCCCCGTCACTGATTCTTACGAGACAAAAACAGACATTTTAATTTGATCTGGACTCATTGTAGAATCTTGTACACTACAGTGTCGGAAGTCGGATTTACTTTTTCCGTCTCTAGTGTATTTAGATATTTGGCATGTCCATGTTGCATATTACTATACTCGGTCTACTCTCACGTCTCTAAAGCACTTCATTGGCCATCAAGTTAACCGCTTCACAAGTGGTTATGCCATATCTTCGTTTTACGTAGGTAGTTTTCAAATAATTCAACATTCCAAGTCTCGGTCTTCTTCTAACATTTTTTCCTTCCATTCTTCACTCAATTACCTATATCATCAAGCCATTCCCTCTCAGTGTATGACCTATCCAGTTCTTCTTTCTATTCTTTATTAAAACTATCAACTATCTATTTATGCTAATCCTATTTAGCATTTCTTTATTAGTAATTTTGTAAGTCCATTTCATCTTCTCCATTTTTCTCCAAGGCCACATTTTGAATGCTTCTAGTTTTTCAAGACCCTCCTTTCTTAACATCCATGTTTCACAACCATAAATTACATACTGTACAGTACCATACAGTAGCGTCAGCTACTCTGAAGTCCTAACAATCTTTATCTAGCAGTTCTAATTTCCGAAATAGCATAACTCTAATATTCTATACATACTCGTGTCAAAATGCACACATCTAGGCACAATGTTCACATTTAACTGAATACAGATTAGAACTCGAACCTCTCAATCATAAGGCGGACGATTTAGCAATGTACCATACGCCTTTCAAGATATCAATATATATATATATGTATATATATATATATATATGTATATATATATATATATATATATATATATATATATATAGGCCTATATATAGTATATACATGTATATACATATATATAGCATATATATTACATATATATATATATATATATATATATATATATATATACTGCATATATATATTTATTTATTTAGATCACCCAAAGGGTGAGTTTACTCACCCTGTGCATATATATGCAGGGTGAGTAAACGAAAGTGATAACACCTTTAAAAAGTTTGAATATCTCAGGCTATTGTTAATGTTTTCAAATCAAAATTTTACCAAATACTACGGGAATAAATTTGGATGAGAGAGCCAATTTTATCCATTTTAGTCTATAGATTGGCCAGTTATACAAGTTCAGCAGAGCAACCCCCCATTTGTTACCTAGAATTGGCGTTTGCATCAACGGAAATGGCAAAGTGCACTTCATTGGCGTGAAGGTAAAGGTGAACCCTCAGTATTACGTCAATACCTTATTTCTCAAGCTGTTTGAAGATTGCAATGCTCTTCTACCATTGTTTCATCTTTCAGCAGGATGGTGCTCCGTCTTATGCATCTCGTCATGCACAGGAATGGATCAGCGGGAGAAATCCGCATTTCATCAAGAAGAGCGAATGGCCTCCAAACTTTCCCGATCAAAATCCTCTGAATTATCATGTCTGGATAACCATGGTACATCTCTATAAAAAGCACCATCCAAAGCCTAAAAACAAGACAGAACTGCAGGAAGTGCTACAATCAATTTGGGAGGGACTGTCCCAAGTTGGAAGAAACAAGGCTGTCCTAGCGTTTCGAAAGCGACTGCGGTCCTGCGTAGCAGCTGGAGGAAAGCATATCGAATTGTCAGTAATGCTAGCAGATGCAACTGGTTCTTTCTGAACCACCGCAATGACCCCTTTCAGTGCCAAAAAATAAAATTAAATCTAATTTTTGTTTACATTACATTCAAAAAAGGAGTGGTTGCTCTGCTGAAACTTTCATAACTGACCAATCTATGTATTAAAATGGATGAAAATTGGCCACTTCATCAAAAATTAGTTTTGTAGTAATTGGTAAAAGTTTGAGTTGAAAATCATAACAATAGCCTGAGATATTCAAATTTTTTGCAGGTGTTATAATTTTTTTACTCACCATGTATATATATATATATATATATATATATATATATATATATATATATATATATATTCATATATATATATATATATATATATATATGTATATATATATATGTATATATATATACTTATATATATATATCTATATACATATTCATATGTATATATATATATATATATATATATATATATATATATATATATATATGAATCCCGTGTTGTGTTCGGGTGTGGTTGGACAACTGCAGAATTAGGCAACCGCAAACAATCTGCCGCGTGTATGTAAGAGGCGACTAAAAGTAGGAGCTGAGGATGGTAAAAGGGGATCTACCTCACCATGAAATATTTTCCCCCAGGATTAAATGATATTTGATCCACCTAACTGAGGAAAGTAACAGGAAACCACCTCAGAAGCCATATTTTTCCCAAGCTATAGGCTACACAAGGTATGGATAAGGCACAGACTTTGTGAAGGGATTAACTTTTTGATCTAAGGAGTGCTCTTATGAAGCGAGAAAACAGACTTTGAGTATGAATATGTACCTTAAACCTGCCACTTGGCTGTGCACTGAAGATATATATATATATATATATATATATATATATATATATATATATATATATATATATAATATATATAATATATATACATTTAACATATATATATATATATATATATATATATATATATATATGTATATATATACATACATATTTGTTTATAGACACATATTTCCTAGTCCTATATATGAAAACGTTGTTTTAATTACGAATTATAAACAAGACGGTACGCTGAAACTCCTACTCGTCAGAAATTTAAAGTGGACTAATCACGAAGCTGTAATTAGCACTAATATTTTGGAATTATAAATGTGATGATGTAAACAAGCTGGTAAAGCTTATGTTAACGTCAGTTTTCTCACTCGAAAGCGATGTCAGTGACGGGCGAGCCCAGGATTTGAACCACGCACATACTGATCCGCGGTCGATTATCTTATCGACATCGCCACTGACTCCAGCCGTGATTAAATTGCTATTAAATTGTGATTAAATTAAAAAATATATGCGCCATAAACTTAGGCCTATGCTTTTAACATGACAGATCTCTAGCCTAATTATCATAACTTTTAGGAATTACTAAATTAACTTCATGATGTCAGCGTGGTTCCAGACAAACAGACAGACAGAAATGGCTCAATGTATTAAATATTGTCTAAACATTTAGTTTCTGCCTTTACTATAATACCTTACACATTGTGATATAGTAAAGCCAGATTAATGTAGGGGAGAGCGGGGCAAGTTGATACGAGGGTAGGTTGATACAAGTGGCATAAAATTGCCAGTTTCAATTTCTTTCCAACGAGAGGCCGTCTACATGTAGTCCCAGTACTTCTACTTTTTCACACATTTCCGTCAGAAAATGAAATAAGAAGTTTAGCAAAAAATTAGAAAAAAATGTTTCTATTCACTCATCTAAAATAATCAGCTTCATAAGCTTGTATAGTCAATACGTTAAGCAAAATTATTAATCTTTTTATATTAAAGTAAGCCTAGTTATGCAGTGCATGGACTATGCTGCTACCGTTTGTCTACTAATAAACGCCAATTTGCTATTAATTTTGTTGTTGATATATGAGTGTGGATGGGGCTAGTTGATACATTGTGCGTGGGGCAAGTTGATACATGTATCAACATGCCACTTTTAAATAGAAAAGCAAGAAAAAAGTGGATAACGTTATTGAGTGTTAAATGTGGGCACATTATGATTGTACAAATAGAAATCAGCACTTCATTTGTCAAAATTGCAACTTGTGATGCTATATAGCCACAGAATTTCAAAAATAAATTTCACGATGATAAATTCGTATGTGGTAACACGTAGATGTACGGTATGAGAAAAAATCCATAGATTTAAGCAGTTTTCTCTAACTATTGACTTTTCTGAATAATATACAGCTTTAAGTATCACTATCTTGCAACAATTCAATCAGCTACTGGTAATCTGTATCAGCCTGCCCCTCATCAGTTTCAACTTACCCCGCTATGGGGCAGGATGTTACAATTTTGGTTATGGTATTTGAAGTTCATTTACTGTTAGTTGTTTATTTGTATCAGAACGGTTATGCATTGAATAACTCACTGAAATATGTTGCTAAAATAATATATAGATTGGATTGTTCATGTCCTAATATATTATTGTAAAATTGGCAAAACGTTAAAATAGTATCAACTTGCCCCGCTCTCCCCCTACTCTCCTCTGGCTCATTTCACCTAAATGAGTCATTGAGAACTGGCTCATTTCACATAAATGAGCCAGTTCTCACTTATCCGTGCGTGATTAATACAGCCAGGATTCTAATGTTGAAATTTGGTCGTGGAATATTTCCAATAATTTGATAATTCGTTTTTTCAGCATCCACAGTGAAGAAGTCGACATTATAGTTCAATTCCTGGGCAGAAGAATGAGGTATCAATAGGAACGCTTGTGACTATCGAGTAATCACTGGCTTCATTGAGGGAGGCTGATAACCGTTCAAAAGCATCTGAATACTAGTAGGACGTCAGTTTAAAAAATTAAAATTTACATTTCTAAACTTCGGATCTAAAAACGTAATAAAATTCATTTTAAAGGTCTATTTTTTCTGATGTTGATAAACTTATGTTCAGAAAATATCTTGAAAATAGAAGAATTAATTTAGAACAGTTAAAAGATGACAGTAATTTTAAGAATATTTGAACACCGTTGGATTTAAAATTGTTAATCATTCAGATAAATTTTCCTAAATATTCTGTATTCCAGGAGATTTAATTTGTAAAGTCTAAATTTAATTCATGGGAACATTAATCGTGTAATAGCTTAGGAAAGCATACATGTATATATATATATTTTAACTTAAATTTATATCAGAGGAGAGTATATTTACTGGAGTAATAAGGTTGCTGGTATCATCCAAGTTTTGATGTGAACTGCAGTCTTATTTTCTAAGTCTTTATTAACTCGATGCAGAAATTATTTAAAACCTTAATAAGTTGAGAACAGACCTTTTTGTATTTTATGTGCCAATAGAAACGTCATATCAAATAAATTACAAATAAATGAAAAATATCTGTGATTGAAATTAAACAAATGTACGTCATTTTAAGAAGAAAAACTGAATTAGAATTAGCTTATGCCAAGAAAGATGATTGAATACCTCTTGTGATTTATTTTTTTAAAAACTGCTTTAGAATTCCATTTTTCGTTGTAGCTAATTTGCTTAATTTAAACTAAATCACTATTAGATATTTAACACTTAAATATTCAATTTTAACGGGCATAAGAAAATTGTAATTTTTAGAAAGTACTACAAATTTCTCAAAAAGACGGAGTTCCAGGAGTCAAGTAAAACATTAAGAATGAATATAAAATAATTGGAAAAGTTATATATTGATCGACTTCTCCTTAACGAAATATGTTACTGTCCATATTTTAACAGTAACGTGATTGAAAGGGTTTTACTTTCGGGCCATGCTTTGAACTACAGTTTTAATGTCATTATGTGATGATTATTATAAAAGGAGCACAGAATCGGCAACGTTTAGATCACCTTTTTCTCTCTTGAACGTGCTTTTAGATCGCTTGAGTGAATCAATACTTGGTGATACGTAATTGGGAATATTGGGGACGCCCCTGAAATCCTACTTGTAAAAAAAATTAGTTTAAACAATTATTAGTAATGCTATTATTCTAATTGCTTACGAATGCATTCTGAGAATACAACCACTGCATGAGACTTTAATGCTAATATCTGTCTTTGTTCATTTTCATGTACCCTGCTAATGATCATACCCAAGGCAGACATATTCATAATCAAAGTCTGACTTTACTTCATAGATAATGCAAGATGTAATTCCCTTCGTAAAAGGTCATATCTTCCTTATCCATAACATATGAAGCTTAGCTACAAATTCAACTTAGCTTCCTTGGCTTTCAATGGTCCAAATTGTGGTAAACCATCCTATCTATCTAATCTTTTATCAATCTATCAACCCTTTTGTAGTCTTTGCTCCTCTAGTAAAAACCTTCTCACTGTATCAAACATTAAATCTGCCATGGGCAGACGCCCCTTCATGTTTTCTGCTCCGAAAATAAGGAACTCCCTGCCACAGGACATTCGATCTTAAAGCTGTATTTATAGCTTCCTTTTCAAGCTAAAAACCCATTTCTTTCCGCTATGGGTCTAAATTTTGACCCGCTTGCCTTGGATTTTGGACTTGCACTGGTTTGATTTCGCTTTCTCTTGTGGTCTCTGTGTACTCAGTCGTCATCGTGTGGTGCTCTGGCGCCTGGTTGTGTAGATTTTGCAAGATACGTCCCTGACATTGCCTTATGGTTGGGAACCATACGTTAAATTATTATTGATTGATTGATCGATTGATGACTCATTACTGGTTGGAGGAAAATATGGCTTCTGATGATATTTTTGGTTTGTTTTCTCAGCTCATACTTAGCCACCTCTTACGACATGTATAGTTAATGGTTTAGTCTATTGGTCATTGAATAGTTTTCACAGCGCTGCATAAAGGCAACAATTGCAACTAAATGCGTCACATGAATACAATAATGATATATTGCTTGATACAATGTAATACAGCGGTTTCAGTAGAAACCAGCGAGAATCGTACTATCAAGAAATATAGGCCTACTGGCCTAACCAGTAAGATTAAGTTTGAATAATATATAACCCTGAAGGAATGAGCGTACGCTATTACGTACTACACGAATACAATTATAGAACTTCAGTGTAAAATACAATGTAATATAATGGCTTCAGAGAAAAGCAGATTTTTTAGATTCTGGCTATGTTAGCTCAGGGTATACGAACAAATGCAACATGTCGAGCTCATCCTGAAGCTCCTAAACCCAAACCCAGTCCACTGCTGGCAGGAACGGTTCTAATCGTATCTCTGCTATATGGTAGTATGCGACTTGGACTGATTTTGTGTATCTTGGAATTTTTCACCGCTTTTGGACCTTCTTTTACTCGCCGGCTTGATTTTGACTCACTAGTGCTCGATGTTGTCACTGATGACTGTAGCACTCTAATTGTTGTTTAAGACTAATAAATAAGTACAAATGAGAACGTCATGTATACCACTATTGTAATTTACTGGCTTGCACCGCTGGTTAATACCATAAGAGGAAAGGTTTGGCATGATGGACCCTGTCGGGATGTATATAGAATACCAACTTATTACATGACGCAATGTTTTATAAAGATGGTTTAGTAAATTCATTATGGTAAAATAACTAATTCCATTACACCCATCCAGAAATTATCAAATCTATGTACTATAATACATGTATATCTAATTATAATCTATCTTACAAAATATCAAATAAATTCTTACAAAACAGACAATCTTAAGACTTTAAGGATAAATATTTAGATAATGGCGAAAAGAATATTTCTCAAGTTGCCTAGCAAGGTAAAGGTCGCAAAAATGAAACGAAGTGGGGAGTGTGATCGGCAAGACGGAAAGTATTTGGAAAATGCTCAAAGAAGATGGAGAGATTGTGGGGCGTTGGGAAGACTATTCTTGTGATTTTTTAAATGATGGGTTAGTGAGGGCCATAAAGATAAACTACATTATGTAGCGAGATATTAGAGGATTTTGGTGTGACAATGTAGCAATTGAAGAGATTGAGAGGTCGTTAAAGGTATTACATAAAGATAAAGCAATTGAATTGAATGGTAGAATAAATGATTGAAGTGTAGAATATATAGTAGGTGTGAGAGAGAGATATGTGTTTATTTCAGCATCAACACCAAGTCAATGACAAATACAACTAGAAATAAACATCCAAGAGAAATAAAATAAAATAAAAATTCCCAGAAACACAGGGTTTCAAACAGTCTGTTGAAACCAGAACAACGGCCGTCAGGGAAGATGATGCACATCTTATCTAGCTGACCACCGTCTACAACTATATTAATGTCGTGTATAATTTAAAATCAATTGAAATACACACTTTAGCTAAGTAACAATTCTAGCTTGATATTAACACACACAAAAACGAAAGTTTAAAAATTTAAAAACTATCAAATAATAAATGAGAGCAGTGGCGTAGCGAGGGGAGGCAGGGAGGAGCATGTGCCCCCTCCAATATGTCATATAAAAGTTTTATTAAGGCCAAAATATAAGTGCAAACATCGTATTAAGTGTGTACCTCCCCAAAGTGCCTACCCCAAGATTAAAGTGCCTCCTCCAAGACTAAATCCTGGCTACGCCACTGTGTGAGAGGGATGGAGTTGTTGAGTTGCTTGTTTGACAAGACGTTGTGGGAGGACAGGATGCCAGAAGAATTGAATGAGTTGTTATTGTTTATATCAATAGGGAAGGGAAGATTGTGAGAATTATGATGGTATTAAGTTATTAATTCAGTCAATTAGGGTATGATATATATATATATGTAGATATACATATATATATATATATATATATATATATATATATATATATATATATATATGTATATATATATATATATATATATATATATATATATTAGTGGCGAGTAGGCTTATATATTTGCCAGCATAGAGGGTTGGTGTTATGCTGGAAGGCCGACAAACGCACCGATCTACATGTATATTTTGAGTTAAATAGTGGAGGAGAAAAGGAAACTGAGAAGGAGGATGCAGATGATATTTGTATTTGTCTACTAAAAGAAGGTCCGAGAGGATAAGGTCTGAGAACGATGGTGTGGGCGGTGCTAAAGAAGAGGAAAGTGAGCAGGAGGTATGTTGGCGTAATCTGAGGTGTACAGCAGGGTGCGGACTAGTGTGAGAGTAAGAGTGGACACTCGGAGGTTTTTGAGGTGAAGATTGGGGTACGCCAATGATTCGTCAATCAATTAAAAAGAATTTAAAGCCCTGTTCCTCGCTATAAGGCAATGTCAGGGACGTCTCTTGCAGATTCTGAACATACAGGCGTCAAAGCAACACAAGATGACGACTGAGTAAACAAAGACCATAAGAGAAAGAGAGATTAAAACAGTGCAAGTCCAAAAGAAAAGTCAAGCGGATCAAAATTTAGATATAAAGCGGGAAAGAGATAAATGTTTAGTTTTCCAAGGAAAGTACCAATACAATTGCAAGAACGAAGATCTTATGGCAGAGTTTCATATTGTCTGAGAAAAAAACACGAAGGAGAGTCTGCTTTCTTCTTCATGTTCACATAGGAGTGGGTCTTTAAATCACCTAACATACCTAATCACGGCCTGCCTCTGCCTCTAATTCCTTCCATTCTACCTTCTATGACCTATTTAATGGACTTTCCCTCATTAGAATATGCACTATCCAACTCTCCTCCCTATTTCTTAATACATTTATCAACTGTCTGTCTATCTGTACCAACTCTCTCCAGCTAATCCTCTGGATTAGCTTGGCATTCATTTTTCTCAATATCCACATTTCCAATGCCTTAAGTTTCCTAATATCTTCCTTATGAACTATTATATAAATAATATTATATCTATATATACGTCTGAGAGAAAAGAGAAAGCTCTTTATATACATGTACGTAAGGGGTAACATGTTAGCTTATACATGCACAAAAAGTTAAAAGTTGATCTGGAAATAGTTATCTGTAATTCTTAACACATGTCTTAACATAACATGACAAAATGGCTGTTGTTGCTGTTGACCTACAGGCAACTAAGAGTAAGACTTTGGAGTAAAGAATGTAGGAGTGTACGATAGCAACCTTTTGGAAGCCAAGAGAATATCAAGAATGTAAACCAAGATAAAGAACAATCAAAAGCTTAGGAATTTTAAGAGGGTGCGGTCGAGATCCACAAGGTTTAGGCCTACATAGGAAACTGGACCGGCTTACATGCACTTTTCATTTGATAATTTGTGTATGCATTTAACAAGCTAACATTCGTCATATTTGAACCGATTCGATTTTATGTGCATTCTATTTCTATTTTTGTTTTAATTTCTTCACTTTCGTGTATCTTTTTGCGTATGTAAATGTTTTTGGGGCCGTATATCACTATTCACATTTTAAACCTGGTATATAAAGATTGCCTTATGAGGTTCGTGTATTAAAGATAATCTTATCTATCTTATCTTACATGCATGGCCAATACGAGAATGGAACAAATGAGAATGCATGCGTACGAAACAAGTTCAAACACAAACTAAATTAATCTGACAATTACGATAAGAGAATCCTGTACGTAGCTTATACGATAATGTCATCGGCTATAGAACTTCGAGCTATCGTTCAAGTAAAGAGAGAAGACAAAAAAATTACAATTACGAACCTCAATGGGTAAAGATAAATGAATACCTAACGATAAATGGACACAAAACTGGTGCATGAAACTCACGAGAAACGGCATGAATTAACCATAGTAGCATGAATACGATGCTTTTTATTCATATTTTCATTTCATAATGTCTTATTTTAGTTTAAGTTCGTTTTAGTTTCCTAAATCTGTTCTCATCCGCAATTACCATGTATCTTAGTTTTTCTTTTCTTAGCCTAGTTCCATGTAGAAACCGGTGATATTGACAAGGCCAGGACCCTCAAGGCCAAGGCCAAGGCCATGGCCATAACATCCAAGGTCAAGGCCAAGGTCAAGGCCAAGACTATAATGACCAAGGCCAAGGCCAAGACTATGACCAAGGCCAAGGCTTTTAACGTCAATTGGACTAGAAATTTAAATTTTAAGCAGCCACAACTTTTGCTATATTTTGAATCGTAAGCGCAGAATTAGAGATTAAAACGAGATATGTAATGCTGAAAATGACATATTGAATACACCACATTGACGCAATTTTAGCGTTCCTATTTTATTTTTTTGTTTATTTCATTTATCACATCATACATTATACGTGTACATTCTTGAGTGCAAAAATGTCAAGTGTATGCGTGAACGGAAAAACAAAGGCCAACAATGGCACTTACATGTTTCGACTAAACTACACAAAATACAATAAAATGTATAATTCATGATCATAACGGCACAAAGTATTAGATAGACGTCTCAATCGATTTAATTAGTCTAAAAGATTAAAAAATTTAAAAACAAAAAGTTTTAGTGCTAAAACTTCCAGTAACTCATGAAATTATTGCTACAATTTTGCTAAAATTGTGCCATCCTAGTCGCATCTGTTCTTTAAAATTTTTCTTAAATCAGTAGACTCTAGACCCTTCCTACAGTCATTTAAAGATTTAGCATTAACAACTTGATAAGTCAAAGAATTCCAAGGAGCAATACATCGATTTTTGGAATAATATCCTTCAGCGTTGAAACGAAAGGAATTTAAATAAATGGTTTTGCCAATATACCTAGTAACTCCTTGTTTGAAATGGAAAAATTCATTTGAATCTAGATGAACTAAGTTGAAAATTATTTTGTAATAAATGCACAAGTCTGCTTTTATTCGGCGTTGTTCCAAAGACTGTTTTTAGAACTTTTAGTCTATCAGGATATTGAAGCCCACTCATACTGTGAAAACGTTTAGTAAATCTTTTTTGTACTGATTCGGCTAAAGCAATTTCCGATTTCCGATATGGGGACCAGAGGTTTGAACAGAAGTATCACTGAAATGTGCTACCTTCATAGCAGAAGTAGGCTATCACTGAAGAGGCTAATATGTTACTAAAATCAGATTAGATATAGAAACAGATACGATAAGAACAAAAGTACTTAACTGAGTATGAAATTCGTAAAAATCACTGTTACACTTTAGAAACATAAGGGTTTCCAACATTGAATCACACATTCAAGCGCGATGAGGTCTCATTACGAGGCCGCTTTGTGAAAATATTCTCTCCACAGGAGCAGATGTGGCAAGCACACAAAGAATACGTTGAAAGAGAGGCTTTAGAGCAGCAGATTCCTCAAGTTCATAAAGAATCTTCATTGAAGTTTCACTACTCTCAAAGTCTGGATGATTAATTATATCAATGTAGTTTTCCAACCTTGGCCTTGGCCTTGGCCTTGATCAAGGACAAGGCCAAGGCCAGGGTGCAAGGCCAAGACGAAGGCCAGAATTCGCAAAGTCAAGGCCAAGGCCGGAACCCACAAGGCCAAGGCCAAGGCCGGGGCTTAGTGGCCTTAAGGCCGGCTCAAGGCCAAGGCCTAACATCACTGGTAGAAACAAATTGATTGTTGAAAACTTCATTGAAACATTTAAATTAGTAATAATATAAAAAATTGCGAAAAAATGTACATATTTAAAAAACAGTGAAAGTGGATATGCACTATGTTTTTTATAACTGATAACCACATTCATTTTACAATAAAGTCGTGAAGAGTTGACCGATGATCTTGACATTTAGAGTACTTGATCAACAGCCAAGTCTACCAGATAAAGAGAACCGAAAGCTGATAGACTTGGCTGCAGGTCAAGTAGTCTAAATGTCAAGATCATCCTTATGAATTTACTGTAAAAAGAATATGGGGTATCAGTTATAAAAACACAGTGTATATAAGGTACTATGTATATACGTGTATATCAGCCAATATATATATATATATATACATATATATATATATATATGTATATATATATATAGTCTATATATATATGTATATATATAATATATATATATATAGTATATATATATATACAGTATATATATATATAATTACATATATAATTATATATAATATATATATATATGTATGTATGTATAAAGATATATATATATATATATACACATAATTACAGTACATTAAGTCCATAGATAACAACGAAAACTTGTATATCAGTGTCATGGCCTAACTCTGCCTTGGAGACTACTTTACAGAAAGAGTTCAATAATAATAGTAAGCTAAATAAAAATTATATTTAAATTATTACATATATAGAATATTAACTACATATTACATATATAATAGTATATATATATATATATCTCTTAGTGCACTGACTACTGGCAGGTCCGTGGTATATAACGCCTCCACTCTTCCCTGAATTCGGCCTTCATCTTCATTTCCACATATGAGTGGGCTTTAAATCATCTAACATACCTAATCTCGGCCTGCCTCTGCCTCTTTTTCCTTCCATTCTGTCTTCTATGACCTCTTTTAATAGACCTTCCCTCTTAGAATGTGTCGTATCCATCTCTTCTTCCTATTTCTTACTACATTTATCAACTGTCTATCTGTACCAACTCTCTCCAGAACTTCCTCATTTGTAACCTTTTGAGTCCAGCTAATCCTCTCCATTCTTCTCCAAATCCACATTTCCAACACCCCCAGTTTCCTAACATCTTCCTTCCTTAAGGTCCATGTCTCACATCCATAGAATAGCGTGGTCCAAACCAAAGTTTTCACTATCTTTATCTTTGTGTCTTTCTTGAGACTTTATATATATATATACTTTAGACTTTTAGACTTATATATATAATATTATATATATATATATATATATTGACCTAGGGTATGTATATACTAGGGTCATGTATATATGTATATATATATATATATATATATATACAGTGGGCCTATATATATATATATATATATATATATATATATATATATATATATATATATATATATATATATATATATGTATATATATATATATATATATATATGTATGTATATATATATATATATATATGTCGTACATGTATAGACTTCTACATCTATAAATATATTTCACTCTACCTGCAGATAAAAATTAGTTAAATTATTTTATATTAAAATTTGATTGATAATGATAGAACTGATAACCTTCAGTCGCAATGCAAGTCTGTGTTAAATGTTCAGAAGCGTGCTTTTTCCTATTGTAAGAAGCCTGGGGTGGCTAGTTAAAGATAACAATTTTAAAATTAAACTTCTTCTCCCTCATTAGTTTCTATTGATACAGTTACTTTTTAGGGAACTTGTCGGTTTCTTAGAAGAAGAAGAAGAAGAAGAAGAAGAAGAAGAAGAATATATTTTAGAATATAAAGTTGGACTTCAATATACTGTATATGCAGTTTATTTTTTAATGTATTAAAATCCTTCATAATGCAACAGTGTTATGTTTACGTAACTATATATGTACATATATATCGCATATATTAGAGGTCGCACAATCTTCGATAATTGTCATACTTTCATGACTTTATTAAACCCATGGAAAAACAAATTCGTCCAATAACTTGTTGTTGTTGTTGCTATAGATAGAGAACTTTAGTGTATGCTTTCAGTATACATGCAAGTATACATACAAGTATACATACAAGTATACATACAAGTATACATACAAGTATACATACAAACAGTACTTATATTCCTATTAAAACTCATTCCTATTCAGGACTCGATTGCAAAACTTTTATCGTTGTCGTTCTCGTTTCAGTAAACGAGAGAGTTTAATTTTAGTTTTAGTTTTCGTTGCAATTCCTTGAATAGTGTGGTGCGAGAAGATCACCCCATCATCTAGGCTATATATGTATATATATATATATATATATATATATATATATATTATATATATTATATATATATACATATATATATACATGTACATGTGTGTGTGTGTGTGTGTGTATATATATAATGTATATATATATATATATATATATATATATATATATATATATTCGGTATTTCTACTAGCTGAAATATTAATCATTTCACATAGTGAATTTTGTTTTTCACAGACTATGTATGTCTAAAGTTCATTTTCTCCTACAAAGACCATGTCGTTGTGGTGATAAAATTTTAGAAGAAACATATCCAGATCTTCCTGTGATACATTGCTAAATGCGTGGAAATTGATTAAAAGATTCAGCGAAGTTGGTTCTGAGGAATAGGCCAAGTATAATGATAATAATAATAATAGTAATAATAATAATAATAATAATAATAATAAAGTTTTAACGTCCGTTTCCTCATACAATGATGATGTCAGGGACGTCCCCCATCACATGTCACTACAAATCGATTCGCTCCAAACGATCTGAAAAACACGTGCTGAAGAGAAAATATAGTTCAACTAACAGACTCAGAAATAGACGATACTTTCAGATGTTTAAGAATTATGTCTGGTTTCACACATTATGAAAATGACTTAAAATTTATAAAAAATTTACTCATTATGACTTAAAATTTATAAAGAATTTACTGAATAAATACAGTAGATTAAATGATTGTAGCTTTAGATTTATACGTGTTGTGTCCGAAATAATTCAGAATAGGTACTATGCTAAAGATGTTTCTAAGACAATGGCTGCATTAAAATTTGAATAATGCTTATTATTTGTGATTTCATCAACTTCTTTATAGTTCAAATGTGTCAGCATCAATGGCTTTGTTAGTCTTGGGGAATATTTCAGATCGTTCAATATATTTAATTGCTTATATTGATTCGATCAGACCAATGTCACATTCCAGAGGTTTCAGCAATACTATCACTCCCATATGGCTCTGACAAACACTGCTCATTTAAGGTCTAAAGAGTAATTTGCTATCTTTGGACTAAGTAAGTGAAATAATTAAGAACAGTGGAAGTTTTTCAAGATCGATTAGAAATGTTTTAATAATGTGGAAAACGAGAGATCCTGCAAAAATATTACACCGAGATGCGTGCCCTCTAACTCTGTGTAAAAAAATGGAATCAAGATGTTAATTAAAATTTTGACGTATAGATTTGTTGTAATTATAAAATATGACTTAGCATTTGTTTTAAGCTAGACATAATTGTCATACATGTGCCACTGGTGTATCGCATCCAGAACGTATTAATGCAACTCACTATCAGTGATAGATTTTGTATAATTATCTAACTAATGTTGCATCGTCAGAATAGAGATAAAGGGTTTCTAAACTGGAACTGCAAGCACACAAGTCATTGATATAAATCATTGTGAGAACAGGTTTATCTCTTCTCGTAATGGTTTACATCTGTTTACCGCCAATAATATTAAATAGAATAAAACCGGTTTAATTTTCAGTGTAAGACATTGCGAATATAGAGATAATTATATTAGTTGGGTGGATAATATAACGTAGGCCTATTTGCAGTGATGGATGCTAAAATATTTTTAAAATAGGATATTTTTCCAAAATAGAAAATACTATTTTATTTTCTATTTTCAAAATACTTATAAAAGTATTTTTAAAAGTATTTTTAAAATACTTTTAAAAAGTATTTTGAATCATTTTCAAATTCTTTTGAATCATCTTTGAGTACACTTTTGAAAATAATGTTCAAAATGCCTTTCTTTAATTTTTATTTGAAATTTAGATCACTTATTTTGTACACCAAATCTGGAAACCCAAACCGAAAGAAAGTTATTATTTATATCTAGAAATTTGATTTTGTTATTGATTGTTTAGCAGACAACGGGTTTGTAGCATATTTCTAAAATATTTATTAATTATATAACATTCATCATAATTAGTCATATATAATGTTATCTAATTTTTATTTAATTATTATAATAATTTACCTTAGGGGAAGCATAATTTCCTTAGGGGGAAGATCTATTAATAAAGGATATAGAAAGTATAATGGAAGGGAAAAGAGGCAGGGGCAGGCCGATATTAGGTATGTTAGATGATTTAAAGATTCACGCATATGGGGAAATGAAGAGGAAGGCGGAAGACAGAGAAGAGTTGAGGCGTTATATACCGCACTAAGATATATATATATATATATATATATATATATATATATATATATATATATATATATATATATATATATATAGTGATCATAATTTAAATAATTTTTAAAGGAGTATATCGCATCCATGTTAGTTTGATCGCAAGATAAAATCCGTTAGTTAAATTATCTAAAAATAATGATGTAGTTATTTTTTCTTGAGGTAAAAACAATGACTTCATAGTAAATAAATGGCATTTCTAATATAATAAATTATGAAAGTCATAGAAAGATGGACTTAAATTTAAATTTTTGTTAAATGTGAACAATTTAATAAAATAAAACAAAAAGTTACATTTTTAGATATTTTATTTTAAAATTTTAATATTTTAGGCATATTATAATTTTAATATTTATGTGCATATTATAATGTCATGTGTGCAAGTCATTGCATTGACAATCTGTTTAAAAAAGTATTTTAGAAGAGTATTTTCAAAAGCATGTTCGAAGTACTAGTTTATTGTCTACTTTCAATTACTTTAAAAAATTAATTTATTTTAGCATTTTCAAAATACTTTCAAAGAGTAATTTCAAAAGTATTTTAAAAATTCTTTTGAAAAGTATTTTGGCGATCACTGCCTATTTCTGAATAAATACAATAAGAGCTAAATTAAATCATTCAAATGTAATTGGAAAGTCAATAGGCCTAGGTGTAAGTTAGGAGGCCTATACATCAGTAAACACTATACTGCAGAACTTCGAAGAAAGGCTAACATTAATATAATTTTATTATAATTAAAATACACTCAGTAAGTTGCTGTATTACTGTTACTCTGCCCAAGGTTTGTCCATATCTTTATTAAAGCGCTTTATTTATGTGCATAATAGTGTTTTATTAAAATATTAAACTTTTATCATAAAACTACCATCTTGAATAAATAAAGTGACTCTGGCCATTTGAACTAGTATATGGTTTTCATATTTATGATTAAAATGAATGTTACGAAATTGGAACATGTAAGGATTTTCAAATATTTAGGTAATACAGATATGAAGATTTGGAATGTGAGACTGAAATATGCAGTAGGATTGCACAAGCAAAAGAGGCCTTCGGTAAAAATGGAAAAAACTTTTTTAAAAGTCTAAAGAAAGGCACAAAGATAAAGATAGTGAAAATCTTGGTATGGACCACGCTGTTATATGGATGTGAAACATGGACCTTAAGGAAGGAATGTATTAGGAAACTATAGACATTGAAAATGTGAATATAGGGAAAAATGGAATGGATTGGCTGGACTCAAAAGGTTACAAATGAGGAAGTTCTGGAGAGAGTTGGTACAGATAGACAGTTGATAAATTTATTTAGAAATGGGAAGAAGAGTTGGATAGGACACATTCTAAGGGGGGAAGGTCTATTAAAAGAGGTCATAGAAGATAGAATGGAAGGAGATAGAGGCAGTGTCAGGCCGAGATTAGGAATGTTAGATGATTTAAAGACCCACTCATATGTGGATATGAAGAGGAATGCGGAAAACAGAGAAGAGTGGAGGCGTTATATACCATGGACCAGCCAGTAGGTAGTGCACTATAAGAGATGATTTTCATACATGTAGATATAACTTTTTGACTAAATAAATTACCGCTAATCAGAACATGATAAACAAATCTGACTGCTTGGATTTAGAAGGTATAATAATAAATATGCCATTATGATATAATGGTATATTATAAATATGCCATTATGATATAATGGTATATTATAAATATGCCATTATGATATAATGGTATATTATAAATATGCCATTATGATATAATGGTATATTATAAATATGCCATTATGATATAATGGTATATTATAAATATGCCATTATGATATAATGGTATATTATAAATATGCCATTAATATGCCATTATGATATAATGGTATATTATAAATATGCCATTATGATATAATGGTATATTATAAATATGCCATTATGATATAATGGTATATTATAAATATGCCATTATGATATAATGGTATATTATAAATATGCCATTATGATATAATGATAATATGACATAAATAAGATCCACCAGCAAAAGATTCGTTTTAGATTTCTATAAAATTTTGAGAGCTTGATTTTAAATGCATAATAAGCAAATTATGATTTAAACATTAGCAATTATCTAACAATAATAGTATTTGAATAGTATAATCATTTGGTATTTCTAATTCTAAAATTTATTTTCTTTATTTGGATTTATGTTTGTGTGATTTATGTTGTGTGTTTCATACTGCCATGAATTTGGTGAATATATATATATATAATATATATATATATATATATATAAATTATATATATATATATATATATATATATATATATATATATATATAAAAGATGACCTAATACACTTAACTAGGGAATGACACTACGAACAGAAGCCCCTTTGAATAGGCTTCATTTAGTTTACATGTAACAAGTTGTTATCTATCCATTAGTAAAGACGAAATCCAGAGTATAACATTTACCGCCAGTACTATATTATTGAAGTTTAAACAATTTTTTGAGTTACAAAACTGTCAAAAGCTTTCGAAAAAATTTATATACACTGAATCAATATGAAGCCAATTAGTTATGATTGCTAACAATTGATTAAAATAGCGTAATAATTAGGGATTTATTATATAGCATAATAATAGCATAATAAAAATGGATATTTGGTGGGAGCGTTTAGTGATAAAATCATATTGCATGGAGTATAACAATTTCTTAGTTTGCATAAATTAGCATGCAATCGGTCCTTGCTTATCCTAACCATAACTATGTAAATTAACCATAGGCCCTAACTATGTAAATTGGATGTTGACTATATGGGACGATAGTTTCTTGGATCTTTATTCTTTTTTAATATGTGTATTACTGTAGAGTATTTCCAATCACATAGGATTTAGCCAAATTTCTAACCGAAATTGAATAAAAGTGAGAGTGATTTGATACAGCATATTTTTAAAGAACAGAATAGAAACCATCGTAACCAGGAGAGCCCTTATTTTAAAGCTATTTAATTTTTAAGATACTGTAACATTGGAAAAGTACAATGTATACGTTCAAGGAAGTGAGATTGTTTCTACTGGTGTTCAAACGAAGTAACAACATCATTGTCTTTAGTGTTGACCGAAATAAAATAGATTTTAAAAGATAAGCCTTATCAAAATCACTCACTCACTCTCTCTTTAACAAACAAACCTATTCACTCAAGCACTCATTCACTAACTCACTCACTCACTCACTCAATCACTCACTCACTCACTCAATCACTCAATCACTCACTCAATCACTACCAAGGCCGTCTTAGAACGTATGATTGATTGATATTGTAGATTTCATAATATGGCTCCGAAGATGATTCACACAACTCCACTACGTTCGCGCTGTGTGCCTATAACCGCAGCAATAGCGGTTATTAGTTTGTTACATTGCTTTGTTTGCTGGCATTATTATTCTCAAGGACATCTGAACTCCGTCAAAAGTCTATTCAGTTGGGCATCTAAAAACTTATATGTGTTTGAAAATAAAGAGACTAATAAGAATCAATTTGGATCAGGTTATTCTAATTTACGAAAAAATATATCTAGTAGACTAATTTTAGAAACGAGAAAGGATCTTTTCGTTGCAAACAACGCAGGATTCAGAGACGGTAGGCGTCTCGGAAATCAAATGTTTGCTATTACTGCAGGTATTTACGTTGCAGCTCTTTCTGGAAGAACTTTTGTAATAGAAAATTTAACACGTAACCTCACTGTAGAGAAAGCTTTCAATTTGTCATCTATTTTGCGGAAGACACCTCTATGCCCTTGTTACAATTTTAAAGAAAGAAAGGCTTTCGCCTATGATTCGAGAGTTGAATATCTAGGTCAGTCTGGCCAACCATCTGTCAAAGCAAAGACGATAATGCTGAGCGGATACTACGAAAGTTGGAAGTACACGAGAAACATTGAAACAACAATAAGAAAACTTTTCACATTCAAAGATGACGTTCGCCTTCATGTAAACTCTTTTTTGTCTAAAAATCATCCGCCCGGTTGGAAGAATACTTTTACAAGAGTGGGCGTTCATGTGCGTAGAGGAGATATCGTCTCTGGTAAGAAAGGACAATTTTATGCAGTTTATGGATACACAGTTCCAAATGCTACTTATTTTCAACACGCTATGAAGTATTATTTAAAAAATTACGGACGTACACAGTTCATTGTAATGTCCGAAGATATTAAATGGGTGCAAAAACATATCGTCCCTCCTGAAAACTACGCACCATCCAATGTCAATATAACCTATTCTGTGCGCAATAGCGCTGCGGTTGATCTGGCAATATTGGCTTCCTGTAACCACACCATAACAACGGTTGGAACTTACAGTTGGTGGGCAGGATTTTTGGCCAATGGAGTGACGATATATTATTCTGATTTTCCACGAAAGGGTAGTAATATTTATAAAAGATTCAAAAAAGAAGATTTTTACCTCTCACAGTGGAAAGGGTTGAACAATAATGGCATATTTTCATAGAATTTATTATCCAGCGTTCTGGAAAGGATACTTCGGAACTACTAGCTAGACTTAGACTTTAGATCTATCTCTTCTGAGCCGTACGTCGTGGGCTTCCATTCAGTTTTGTTCGATCGAGCATATAATTGACCAGTATAACGAATTGTTAGCGCATAGGGCTTTTTACATAGAGCGGAGCTTATATAAATCCACTTATTGTTATTATTACTATTACTATTACTATTTGTTAGTATTATTATTATTGTTTTGATTTGATTTTCTTACTAATTTGTCAAGGTTGTAAAGAACCCGAGGTTTGATACAAACAATTCGAGCAATACGTGTTGAATACCCGTCCGACTACTCGAGGTCATCTCTCTCTCTCCATCTCTCTTAGTGCACTGCCTACTGGCAGATCCATGGTATATAACGCCTCCACTCTTCTCTGTCTTCCGCTTTCCCCTTCATTTCCACATATGAGTGGGTCTTCAAAGCATCTAGTATGCCTAATCTCGGCCTGCCCCGGCCTCTTTTACCCTTCATTCTGCCTTCTATGATCTTCATACAAGGTATGACCTCTCGAGGTCATCTTGCGGCTTAAAAAATTGCTGAAGCACACTGCATTAAATCTTTGCAATGTTATGGAAAGTCTTTGCCAAAGCAAAAAGTTCTCCCACTTATCGCCTGTTTTCTCTGCAATACTTCTTCCTATGCCATTAACGAAGTCGACTCCATCGAGAGTCATGCTGAATATTATTTCAATGGCCACCGAAACTACTTGACACTCGAAGGACAAATCACTGTATATATCAATTTTCTTAGAAGCGACTACTTCAGCAACTCACCGGCAGTGACTGATGTTGTACACAGATAAGAGCTTTGCCATAGTGTCCATGCTAGTGACGTCTTATAGGGCACAGTTATCATTGCACCAGGGCCAAAAATTATACCGTCTGGGTTCTTACCATCTGAACTGGACAACCCGCTTGGTTCCTTAGAGAAAGGGATTTCCTCTCACGGAAGTGCTCACTATATTATGTCGCTTAACTTGCAACTGCGAGATATTCTACCTAAGCTGAGTTTTGCAGAAAAGACCGCGGAAACCTAAAGATTCAAATTCATGACCGCAGGGCAAATGTGAGGTTCAACATTTTTCGCCCTTAATAGTAGTTAACAGCCACTCGAATTGTCTTATTTTTAACAAAAACTCACAAGAAGCAATAAGAAGGCAATATGGGGAGCGATAACCTGTTTTATTTTAGTTGACACAGCTATAAATTGTGGTCTATCTACTGTACTAGAATGGACATCAAAAAGTCGATGATAAATCCGATCCAATACTGGGCGATCCCATGATTTAGGATTGTGACTGAGGGGGAGGGTGGAGCGCTGGAGGCTTGGCCTTTGAGCCAAACTGACGAAGCTTCGTTAATGGATGTATCGGAAGAAAGGAAGCACTTCTGCAGACTGGCGTCTTGCAATTGCTTGTTCCCATAACTAAAGCCAAGTAAGCTAAAGGCGCAATTTGGGAAGCAATACGTCGAAGATTAAAGAATAACGCTATATGGGAAGTATTGATTTGGATCCCAGTGCTTTAGTCGCTTTCTACTACACACGCAGTCGCCAGTTGGCCTATTCTTCAAACAACACGGACACAACACGGGTTCGGACACAGCACAGGTTGTGACATGGCCGTTCAACAACAACTGCAGAAAAAACAAGAGAGTAGCTATCCAAAGAGATACTTAGGGATTTCAATTTAATGAGCGGTAAAATAAAACTTGGAAACTCAATATTATTTTTACTGGCTTTGGAATGCTTCAAAAGAATACACAAGATTTAATTGTTTTGCGAATAACTTGTAAAAACAAAAATTAAATAACGTGATTGACTTAGATCATCCGGATTAAATGGAGTTTGAAAGTCTAAAAGGAAATAAAATTTAGGTATTCCTCGTAAAAGTGTTAAAAAAATGTCAAGGTTAAACAACATAGCCAATATAGGAAATAATTAAGCATATATTAAAAGGTGAAGGTCGGACCTATTCTTCAAACAAAACATCCCTGACATTGCCTTATGGCGAGGAACCGGAAGTTAAATTCTTATTGATTGATTGATTGATTGGACGCAGTTTTGTAGATTAGCAAATGTTATGCTGATATTAACTGTACAAAATAATCAATAATTTTCATGGTGCTTATTTCTTACTAGGAGATAGAAAATGATAAAATGCTTTGCATCCGTGTGTAATCGTCAGCGTTGACAGGGACAATAAAATGTTAATTTAAGGAACATTTTACAACTTTTCCTGCATTGGGCACTATGTTTAAAGCATTGTTTTGAAAAAAAAACTGTCAGCTGTAGAGTCGTCAAGTGAACGGTGACTTACTGACTTTTACGTAGCATTGATTCTGTTGCGAAGATAAAAATGTTGAATCTTCTTTGAAAACAAGATATATAGGCTATTATGTCTTATTTTACTTAATTTTGATTAATTCGTCTTGATTAGGTTGTTTCTCAATAATTGTTAATAAATAAGTTTGCGCAGCCGATAGGTGTGGGCATATAAGCTCATTCTCTACTTTTTACTTTCTTCTTTCGTTTGTATCTCTTAGTGTACTGCCTACTGGCAGGTTCTTGATATATAGAGCCTCTACTCTTCTTTAACTTCCGCTTTAATCTTCGTGTTCACATTTCAGTCAATCTTTAAATCATCTAACATGCCTAATCTCATCTTGCCTCTGCCTCTCTTTATTTCCATTTTGCCTCATCAAGTATGACCTCTTTACATTCCCCCTTAGATTATGTCCTATCCAACTCTTCTTCCTATTTCTTTATGCATTTATCATCTACCTATCTGAACCAGCTTTCTCCAGAACTTCCTCATTTGTAACCTTTTCAGTCAAGCTATTTTTTCCATTCTTCTCCTTATCCACATTTCCAATGCCTCAGGTTTCCTGATATCTTCCTTTTCTTAAGGTCCATATTGCACACCCATTTCGTGGTCCATAGTATCCATACCAAAGTTTTCGCTATCGACTTCATCATATCGCGCAAAAATAAAAAGATATACCTATAAATACCAGCTGAAAAAGTATGGCTATATTTACCGGATGATGCTCTAATATGGCTATATTAGAGCATCAGATAAATTTTAAAAATTTAAACCCAATTTAAAAAATTGTATTCTAATAATAATAATAATAATAATAATAATCATCATCATCATCGTCATAACAGTAATTATAATTAGAAAATAATAATGGCCTAACGTCCGTTTCCCCATACAAGGATGATGTCAGGGATGTCCCCCATCACATGTCACTACAAATCGATTTACCCCAAATTAACAAAGCAAATATTTCATGAACTAGCAAATAATTCATGGAAAAGTAAAAAGTAGACTAAATGACCATTGAATGAATAATTTAATTTAAAATCATTAATTAAAGCACCTTTTAAATATTAAAATATTAAATATTTTTTCATAATCATACAGAACGTATTGTCACAAAAATTATGTGTTACACAAGTTTTTACTTTATATATCCCTGAATTACTGTGCATTAGGCCTACTGATTTAATGGTCAAATTATTTTACTTAAGTGAACTATTATTAAAATTGGTAATAGGAAAGAGAAAACTTATATATTGGGTTCCTCTTTCCATACTGATTGGCTTATATTTGTTGTTTTGCCTGTGAGATAGTACATAGTATTCCATTACTCTTGGTACCGATAATCTATTTTCTATTTAAATAGGCCTAATATGTGTTGTAAGAAATATACATGTACATGTATATACATTTTTAACCAAATTATATAATTTTATAGAATACCCTTTATCTTTAGGTATGTGTTTCGCATTTACGTTTATTTTGTTTGTTTATTTACTATCTGCTTATTGTTCTGCATAGTAGAGACATAAAGAAATAATCAATCAATAAGAATTTAACGTCCGGTTCCTCGCCATCAGGCAATGTCAGGGACGTCTCTTGCAGACTCTACACAAATACGTAACAAAGCACCACACGATGACGACTGAGTATATTAAATTCTTCTTTGTCAGTTGCGTGAAAGATCCTTGTAAAGTAGTTCTCATATGCATTGCTGCTATTCTTTAAATCTGACTCTCGCAAGATAGCAGCAGCAGTGTTATGAAGCAATGATGAACCTCATGATATCAAACTAAAGCTATCGCTTTCATCAGCATATTCAATATCAAACTAAAGCTTATCGCTTTCATCAGCATTAGTTCCATATTCTTATAAAATTGTGCTAACTGCTTTATGCTACTAAATTCTCACTTAGTGTTTTGTTCATAGTCATTTTAAATGTCTTGCCTTACAAATAGTTACTCTTGGGTATATACTTGATTCCACTCAATTAATTTAATAGTTACTCGTGAGTATTTAATAGATTCCACCCAATTAATTTTAAACTTCTTGTACGTTCAAATACCTCAACGAGAGCATGCATATCTCAACTTTGGACCTATCCTCAAACAATTGCCTTGAACACCTCAAGTTGGCATAGAGGAGGGCCCATCAGAGGCGCGCTTGGTGTTGAAATAAAAATGCCGCTGACCAGTGTTGTAAAAGGTACTGAGAAAAATACTTTAAGTAGGAGTAAAAGCAAATGGTTAGTAAAAGTTATAGTAAAAGTAAAAAGTACTGAATTTTGATTAATGATTTTTCAATGACAAATTTTTCAACATGACGGCGCGCCGGCTCACACTTCACGTCTTGCGCAATACTTTCTTGTACAATATAGCCCAGATTTCATAAAAATGGATGATTGGCCTCCTAATTTTTCAGATTTTAATCCAATTGATTTTTTGTCTGGGTAACCACGTTGGAAAAGTATCGTGCTTTCAAGCCCAAACCCAGAAACACAATGGAATTAAAGGATGTTCTTCAAGAGAACTGGAAGGACGTACCACAACAGTCCATTGACAGCGCAATTTTAGCTGTAAGAAAAGACTTCTGGCCGGCATTAAAGCCCAGATCGTTCATTTCGAGCACAAATTGCAGCACACAATCAGAGTCGTCATAATCTAACGGCCTTTTTCAGGTCCAGAACATTTTCAAAAAAGGAATTGATTTTAATTGACGTTAACGTTGAGTGTTACATGAAAAAAATCATGTTTTTCGCAAAACTTGGATGACTCCGGTTCTTTTAAAAATATTTTTACAAAATTTGGTCAGCTTGTGGCTAAATTCCTCCACAAGAGAACCTTAAAATTTCAAGGCGAAATATCAATAACTGGCTAAGCTAACGTAATTGTGCTAGGGGGATATTGTTCAATGCGCAGCCTGTATATAAAAAGTATGCTCTATGTTCGTAACTGTTGTACTTATCAAAATTAAATCATCTGCATACATGAAGCTGTTAATTAGAGCAACTATAATTAACAAAACAACTCATTCTGTAGATTGCTCCAATACTCTCAAAACTTATTTTCAAATAATGTAGATAAAGTGGGTGGCAAAACTCCTCCTTGTTCACAACATGCAATAAAGTCACACAAGAAGACGTGCAGTCATTCTATTTAAGAATAATAGTATTTTTGTTATACCTTTTCCGACACATCTGATATAGGCCTGCACTTATATACACCTTGTTCTGCAACCCACTTAAAATTCTAAAACATTGCATTTAAATATTTGTTAGTTCACTTACACCAATATTAACTGCATCTTTTGTGCTATTAAAAAAGTTAATGACTTTACAAAGAATTTGTACAGTGTCAGTATTAGAAGTTTAAAAATTAACATATTTCACAATGCAATATTCCAAAAATTATGATAATTAAAGGGCATATCGCTAATCTTAGAAAAGTCGGAGCAGGCAATCATCTATGTAACCCTTAAATTGTGGCATTGTCTCAGACATAGTTATAGGCCTACCAACAGGAAACACATCAGGAACATTTCCCAGCCTCGACGTTTTGGTAATAGAGTTCGCAAGATTATGCTTAAAGACGGATGTTATAAATTGGTCTACATCATAAAGTAAATAGAATGAGGACTATACTGTAGGCCTAGATACATTATTTACTATAGGCCTATACTTTTTACTCTGCTCTATGTATACGTACCGTATACCCTGTAGTATCTATAAGTAATCCGCACTAACTCTTTCACAGTCACGCCACATATTTGCTTACTGTCAATTTTCAAAGCCGAAAATAGGCCAATATAACACAATTTTTCACAAACAATTATTACGGTAGGACGATACCTCTGAACATACGAGTGTACAATTTATTTATAATATTGCAATAAATATCCAATTCATAATAATAATAATAATATGAATAATAAAAATACATGTAGCCTCCGATAATTTCTATATCGGTGTCATGACCGGTATCCGGTCTTCGAGATCGTTTTACTGGTTTCTGACAGGTTACTATTAATCCTTTCCACGGTTAATCATAATACTATATTTGCCATTGATAGCGCCAATGGCAGCAAGCTCCAATACAAGATCAACCTTCCATGGGCCCAAGGGCATATCCATCATTACTAGCTTAAGCTGGGCTTTGAACCCAGGCCACTTGTATCCGAGGCGAACACTCTAACCGTTACTCCATATACCCTCTCCATATAATGGCATGTCTAGAAAATTAAAACATTTGGAACTATAGTCAAATCACTCTTTTATCAGTACGCCATTCAACAGATCATTTCAGCTGAGATACATGCAGACAACAATGCCGAGCAGTTGCGCAACATAAGATTCCCAACCATTGGGTGCCTTTGGTACAAATAAGTAAGCCAATCATATATCATACAGCCATTTCTCTGAATTCGGCTGAATGACATAATATTATGCAAATATATATATATATATATATATATATATATATATATATACATGTGTTGTATATATATATATATATATATATATATATATATATATACATGTATATATATATATATATACATGTGTTGTTGTATATATATATATATATATATATATATATATATGTATGTATATATATGTATACATGTATATACATGTATATATATATATATATGTATATGTATATATATGTATACATGTATATACATGTATATATGTATACATGTATATACATGTATATATATATATATATATATATATATATATATATATATATATATACGAGGGTTGATCAACAAGTAGTGAGGAAAGCATGAGGAATAACAGTCCTTCACAAAATAGATATTTCTGCTGAGTAGCTTACTTCTTGAGATACGTTTTTGAAGAACAATCACGTGGGTGAGACCGCCGGGGTTGCTAGGCAACCTTTCTAACGATGTCTGCTCAGCTAGTAAACAATGGATAGGCCTAACAACATAAAGCGTGCCGTTCTTAAATATTTACCCTTGTAGTGCTTCACCTAACGTGAGATTGTAGTGGACATGATGCGCATTTTAGAGGATAAAAAATTATGACACTTCACAGGCTGCAATATATCGATGTGTAGCTGAATTCCTGCAAGGTAAGCTATCGACCGAAGACGAGCACCGTTCAGGACGCCCTGTAGAGACTCTACCGAAGAAAATATGCAACTTGTCCAGGATATGATAAAAAGATCGACGATTAAGCGTTTTCTACGTAGTTGATAGTCTGAATTTGTCATTTGGCGCCACCCTTTACTTTATTACTGACGTTTAGGGTTACAACACGGTGAGTGCTAGATGGGAATGTTGACGGCTGAAATTAAGCAAGTCCGACCAACGACTTCTCGTGACAATCTCGATCTGTACAAAGCAGACCAGGCAAAGTTTCTTCGCCGATATGTTATCATGGATGCTACATAGGCTCACCATTTTGATCCGGAGGCAATGCGTCCGAGTAATAAGAGAAGTGGATTCACGCTCCTGCATCGATACCAGGCAAATGCAGCAAAATTGCGTCAGCAGATAAAGTTATGGCATCCGTATCTTGGGACAGCGAAGATATTCTGATTATTGACTACTTAGAGCGGAATACATTTCAAAGTTATTGGCAAAATACTGCGCACACGGTTGTTTTACTCATAGTGTAGGCAACGATTACTAATAACCATGGAGAGGAAGGAGGAAATGGGTCTTAAACAAGCATCTGTGCTTCCTGACCCAGTGTGCCGTTATGTTATGTTATACATGTACATATTTTCGTATGTCGTACTAGTTCAACTATCGCTGCTGTTGAAACATGTATGGCCGGAATTCTTTTAATATGGCAGCATATTCAGTAGCATACTCAGCTGACTGGTAGATTTTATTTATACAAGTATATTTATAGCCCGTACAAAAGACTATGAATGCATTTATATGGAAGTATTAGGCGATTTGAATAACTATGTTAACCTTTGAGTTCCGTATGCTATCGTTATGACGTGCTTGCATTTGCATTAAGGACTTCCTCTCATTCAGTCTCAATATCTACTTGTCTGTTAAGATATGTGACTCCTAATATTATTTTCTCTCCGGTATAATAGGCTAGTTAATTACATTTAAATAATGTGGAGCCGCTTGGCCAATTAGCCTGCAGAAAATAAAATAAATGAACAAGTATACGCAAAGGCCAACAGCATAAGATCAGACTTTATACATGTAGACATGAGAACTTAAAAAACTATTTAGGCCTACTACATTAGTTAGACCTTGCTCACTTTAGCTAATATGTTTTTTCAGATTGAACGGTGCGTAAAGGTACTACTTTCGGCATGTCATGCATAACGTAGCATTCCATATCATAAGGATGTATCGCAGTGATGGTTTAGTTACAAAGGGATTTTCTGTAACAGGGTAAGGTCTCTGAATGTCTTATGTCATGGGTGTCTATATATCTTACACAGTATTGTTAAAATATTCGCCTGCCTACTGCCTGAATCTGCTGAATGAATTCGCAGAAATTACAATAAAAAAGAATAAGAATTTAACGACTTGTTCCTCGACATAAGGTAATGTCAAGGACGTAATAATTACAGGATCCCTCCATGTAAAGCTCTACAGACTGGGGCCAAAAAATAATCCCCTAGGGAAATCTCAATAACTTTAAGAAAACTCAAAATATCTTTACTAACTTTACGGAGCTTCTAGGGGATGAAATTTTGCGTATATTCTGCAAATTTGGTGAAAATATATTTAGTAATTACGAAATTACGGCATTTCTACGAGAAAAGTGCTAAAATCAATTTAAACAAGGCTTTTTCAAATGTCAGTTTTTCCTTTTAAAGAAAATAATGACCCTGAAAAGTGCCGTCTACTTAAGTGGTTCGAGTATAAGCCTGCACTACCTTGTTAGCTACTCCAATAAAAGATGCTTAAAATTAGTCCTTCTTTTAAAAGTATTCATAAATTTTGAAGGAAATTTCAGATACTTTTGTTTAAATAACTCTTGTTTAAAATTGATTTTAACATTTTTTCAGAAGAAGCGCTTTATTTTTGTTACTGCTGAATATATTTTCGCCCAATTTTCAGAATATATAGATATTCCGATATCCCACAGAATATACAGATATTCCTCCTCTAGAAGTTCCGAAAATTTTGTAAAACTATTTTGAGTTTTGTCAAAGTTAAGACTTTTTGTAAAAAGAGCCTTTTAAAATTGATTTGTCTACTTTTTTCGTAGAAACTCTGTAATTTATTTTAATGCTCAATAGATTTTCATCCAATTTGCAGGTTATATGCAGAAATTCCTCCTCTGGATGCTCCAAAAATGTTGTACAAATATTTTGCGTTTTGTTGAAGCTAGTGAGACTTCTCTAGGAGATTAATTTTTTGCCCCAGTCTGTATACGCTAAAATATCTCAAATCAATCATATAAACAATAGCGAAGAGTGATGAGCAAAACGTTGTGAAGAACAGAAAGCTCCAGAAGGAACGGTGTTATCCTTGATAAACACCTAACCTTCCACGAACACATAACTAAAACTTCACAAGCATGTTTCTTTCATATCCGAGATCTTCGTCGAATACGTCCATGTCACGTGAGACAGCTGCTACAATTGGTGCTGCTCTTGTGCAGTATGAAATTGGACTACTACAATTCCCTGTTTTTAAGTCTCCCTGTCTGTGTGATAAATCGATTGCAGTTTGTTCAGAATTCTCTTGCGCGAGCAATTTTTGTAGTTCCAAATACTCACGTGTTACGCCCATTTTAAAGTCTTTGAACTGGCTAAAGATTAAAGAGCGTATCATTTACAAAACAGCTTCATTAACCTCTAAATCCATCACCATCCCTGGACAAACTTGTATGTCTCACATGATTAACGTGATGCAGCCTGCTGTTACTCGATCTTCTAAATTAATTAATCTTGTGAGACCTAGCTTACCTTCGCGCTCTAAGCTATCTAATCGTTCTTTCCAGCATGCTGCACCGCAGATCTGGAATTCTCTTTCATCCAATCTTTGGATTTTTTTTTATTTGAAGCTCATTGGCCTTTGCTTTCCTATGAGCAGTTCCATAAGCAGTTAAAGACCTATCTTTTCCATCTCTCTTTTCCATCAAGTGTCCATGAGCAGCGACCTGCGCCTAAACCTCCTTTTCTTTAAGTCCCTTTACTTTGGACTGATTATCTGGATTTTGGAATTTGCACCGTTTTTGGACCTTCTTTTTGCTCACCGGCTTGATTTTGTCTCAATAGTGATTGATGTTGTCATTGAAGACTGTAGCACTCTAATTGTTGTTATTATTATTATTGTTATTATTATTAACGAGAGCACAGAAGACGCAGAAATCCAGAAGAAGAAAAAAACTAAAGAAAGAAGCCAATTGATATTTCCGGTTACAATCATCGTATTCAATACACTTAATAAATCTCATTTATCATCCTATGGCAGCTTTTCTAGTGAGAGAACAGCGAGAATAAGTTAAGGCTTCACCTACAAGTCAGATGTGAAATTTTGGAATTTGCACCGTTTTTGGAATTCCCTTTTGCTCACTGGCTTCATTTTGACTCAATAGTACTCGATTTTGTCATTGATAACTATCCTATTGGATAGTTCAAGACCAAGCACTCCAATTATTATTATTGTTATTATTATGTGGAGCGACTCCCCGCTACCTGTATGATAAGGGTAGAGCTTTAACAACCAGATTTCAACATATCCACAGAAAACGAAATATCAAAGGAAACAGTCAGACGACTATCTTGGAACCAGGCTACATGTAAATACAAACTAAGAGGTGGAACTTTATATAAGCGACAAAAGGTAGTCGAGACGGTCAGTCCTCGATATTCTGCAGCATATACCAGAGGTTAACGGGAAACCATCTCAGAATAAATATTTTTCCCAAGCCATAGGCTAGATAAGGTATGGATACACTTTGGCTTTGTGAAGGGATTAACTCGTTGATCTAAGGAGTGCTCTTATGGAGCGAAAAGCACACATTGAGTATGAATATGTACCTTGAACCTGCCACTTTGTAGTACACTGAAGAGAGATATACCAGAGTTCCATCATAAGGCTGCCATTTCGCTATAGACACATATACTCTAATGATCTCTACTAATGTAGGCTCCTATCTATCAATTTATATTTTAGTTTATTTTAAAAAGAACAATGAAAATGGCCATTAAACCCTGTACAGTGCACCAAACAATACAGCCAATCCAGCACATGCAAAAGTAAACACAAACTAAACAGGAATCATGCTGAACGTTAAGTAAAAACTTAAAGAATTAAATAAATATAATTATAATAGGTATACGTGTGCATAAACGAGGGTATAATTTAAATAAAAATAAAACTAGTGTTGAAATAAAACCAATAATTACAATCATGATATAGGCCAATGATTCTATCATATGGAAGTTCATGGTATCTCTCTCTCTCTCTCTCTCTCTCTCTCTCTCTCTCTCTCTCTCTCTACGTTCACCTCAGAGTGGACATACGTACGAAGAAATTCCTGCAACGAAGCCGTTACATTTCATAAACCTTAACTTAGAACTACAAGTCAATTTAGTTCCACTTTAGTTGGTAAGTTGAAACAGCTATTGCCCTGGCTTTAACACCTTCTTATGCCTTATACGTGTATATGCATGTTTGCTTAATGCGATCACAACATTTATGAGCCCGATGAGTAGGCCGATATGAATCTAGGCCTAGCCCTTTACAGGTACGCTGCATACGAATGAGAACAACTGCAGCTCTTTCATTTACATTTTTTGAAGGTTCTTTCTGTCTTAATATTTTACTAGCGAAGCATAGGATAAACTAGCGAAGCTTAGGATATATATATATTTTTAAAATTTTATAGCAATAATTTTTGCATAGTTCGATGTTTCTGTACACACTGCTGTGTACCACAGTGCAGTGGAGAGAGAGGCCACTGACTTCCACTGGATAAAGCGCTAAAAATCCGTTGCATAGTTGCTAGTTTATTATAACTACGTAATTTCTAGAACTTTATTTCGCTTAAATTACTGAAAGTGTATCCTTTTTATAGATGAATTATTATATTATATTTGAATTATGATAATAGTTTGCGAAAAAATTAGCTGAATAGCAGACTTGTAGTCGAGACTAAAACTCCGAGACCAAGACCAGGCTCCTCGAGACCAAGACCAGAACCCCCGAGACCAAGACCAAGACCAAACCCTCGAGACCAAGACCAAGACCAGACCCTCGAGACCAAGACCAAGACCAGAACCCCCGAGATCAAGGCCAAGACCAGACTCTCGAGACCAAGACCAAGACCAGACTCCTCGAGACTAAAACCGAGACCAAGACCAAGACCGAGGCCAAGACCAGAACCTCCGAGACCAAGACCAAGACCAAACCCCTCGAGATCAAGACCAAGACTATAACAGACAACATACTCCAAGTATGATTAAATGAGGTAGTAGCACTCGTAGGCCTAAACAAAGCCATGAAGTTTTTAATTATTCTACTAGACTACAGGTAGAAAATTCTTGAAATATCGTGATCTACTTGATAGGCTATATTAACATAACTTACTTGATGAACCTATAGATATGAAATTGTTTAAAGTTATTACTTATTAGTGGCGTATAACATAACACAACATAACGGCACACTGAGTCAGGAAGCACAGATGCTTGTTTAAGGTACATTTCCTCCTTCCTCTACATGGTTATTAGTAATCGTTGCCTTTTGATGGCGCGTCAATTGCAGCCGGCACCGATTTAAGAACAACCTTCCGTCTCCTTAGGATGTTTTCCTTCCTAACTGTCAACACTCGGTCTTCCAAGGTGGTCAAGGTTATAGTATAATAGAAGTTAAGTTAGGATATTAAGGATTTCTTGCTAAATATACGCCGATATATTCTTTATAGTATCGTTTGACATTAGCTTCATTTAAGTTGCCCATAGCTGTTTGAAATTTGAAAATTTTTACTCGATCTATTAATAGCAGCGGCACGTGATTGTGTACAAAAAATCTAAGCGCACGAAAAGGACATTAAACACGTCATTTGAGTGCATCATAGCCTACATATTTAATCCTTTCGACTTGTTAATCCACAATTTTTTTTGAAAATAGTTAAATTAATATGCAGTGGTCTCGAAAATATCCGAGTTCAATCGTTCGAGGCCAACACTAAGACCACGACGCGATCCCTGAAGACCAAGACCAAGACCCGATCCCTTAAGACCAAGACCAAGACCAAGACCCGATCCTTTAAGACCAAGACCAAGACCCGATCCCTTAAGGCCAAGACCAAGACCCGATCCTTTAAGACAAGGACCAAGACCCGATCCTTTAAGACCAAGACCGGCAAAATCCGGTTTCAAGCGGTCTCGAGTCCAAGACCAGGTCTCGAGGACTAGCCTGCTTCATAGCAGAAATAATGAATATTAAAAATAGTGTCTTTGTTTAATATCTTAAACTTTGTTGCTTTACTCAATACGTTAAATCTCGACATTTTTAGTCAGTACATGTGTGTGAGTGTGACCATTAGCTGCTTACTGTAGCTAAATTAAACCCATTATAAAGTATGTTAAAACTTAACTCTACATTTTAATTACATACACTTTAATATAAAGTCTTTTATTTATACAAATATTTAAATGCAATACTATATGATTCTTCTTATCGTGTCCCTACACAGCTTTAAGCCATTTTTAACGCATTCTTTCGCCGGGTTATTAAATACCATTAAATCTAGTCTCGTAATTGTTCCACCAATTAAGCTGCACTGCATCATATGCGCAATGTCCTCCTCGTCGATACCACATTCGCATTGTTGATCCGGTATAAAAATCCCAGCGGCTCAGTGAGACCTTCGTTCTACCAACACCATATGATCACACTATATGATCATAAGCTAGCGACACTATATAATGGCAATTATCCTAATGAGAATAATTTATGTTCATTTTGTTAGCTGAATAAGCTCATATGTAAATAAATGTAATAAAAATCTCAGAGAACTTTAAAATATTAAACAAAAGGCAACACTTACAAATAACCATGGAAAGGAATGGAGGAAATAACGAAAACTACAAAAACAGAAACCTAAGAAAGGAAACATTGTAAACACATGCGGAATGTCATATGTGTAACTGTACGGAATAAAAAATAATAATTTAAAAAATATAACTTAATACAGTATAGCGCATCTTATTAAACATATCCTTCTCAACGTAAAAAAAGAGTTGGAACAAAGAACGCAATTGTCCCTATACAAAATATGCTCTTTTACCTCTTGTGTTCTTATGGTGGTCAACCGCAATTATTACAATGGTTCTCTTTCTACAGTAGTTTTATGCCAAATAGGCCCAGCAGCTCATTGTACATACATTGTGTCAACTCAAAAGCAGCCCCAACTTTCCATAAAGAGCACTCCTACTAGAAACAATTTGACCCCTTCGTAAAAGTTATTACTTATCCGCATATTAAGGTAACACTTAGCCGAGGTACACTATAACTATCCACGTGGTTTCTCATGCCATTTCAGTTATTGATTATTCGTCTCTTAAGAAGAGTGTCGTTGTTCCACGTGCTGTGCTCGGGTGTGGTTGGACCACTGCAGAATAGGGCAACCGCAAACAATTTGCTGCGTGTATGTAAGAGTCGACTAAGGCAGGAGCTGAGGATGGAAAGAGGGGACCCACCTCAGCATGGAGTACTTTCCCCCAGGATTACATAGTAAATAACTTAAATCTAACTGAGAAAATCAACGGGAAACCACCTCAGAAGCCATACTTTTCTCAAGCAATAGGCTATATATGGTATGGATAAGGCATAGACTTTATGAGGGGATTAACTTGTTGATCTAAGTAGTGCTCTTATGGAGCGAGAAAGCAGACTTTGCGTACATTGTACAATGAACCTGCCACTTGGCAGTGCACTGAAGAAGAAGAAGAGTGAATTTTGAAGGCTACTCTATTCATCAGTGCCTTGGACACAACATGAGTATATTGAGGATCTGTAATATCAGGATATATTTTGATTTTATTAAATTATGGCAATTGTAATTAAATTTTCCTATTTTACAGTCGCCTCTTCTATGTAGTCAAGCTCTAACTTTAGATATGCCTTAACAGTTAGAAAAAGTCAAACAATTTCTGAAAATGTAAAATCATAACAACTGTAAATTGAGTGAGTGGGAAGAAAGGCTTTCGTAGTCATGCATCAGTGAATTCATACCATCTAGTAATATTTTTTGTAATGTTGCATAGTTGTAACACTAACCGGGACGACCTTTTCCGACGAAATGACTGTATAGTTGACTACAATTTTGTTTCGAATACTTGGTCTACGAGTTTTTTACTAAGTTTTTTACGAGTAGTCGTTAAAAAGCTTCTTTAAAAAAGATTTCGTTAAAAAAAAGACCGTTAAGAAGCCCATTAGTAATATATATCCATTTCTTTATTCGTCCAAAAACAGACAGGATCAAGATGCATCACATAAATATATATACACACACATTCACATATAAACATAGGATCACAAAACAATCTAAATGAATTGTAAGAAACTTAACTATAATTCCTTCTAATTCCAGCACTAGCATTAAACGATTCGTAAATTAAATACCGGCTTCTACCATAAGACACTTTATTGTCTAGAACCATCGAACAATTTATAGGCAATCTAAAACAATGACACATTTTATCTAGATCCCTCAGCACATATCTAGTTACAAAGTGCTTTAAAATTATATTAATAGTGAATCTATTTAGGCTGCTTCTAAACAAATTAAACATAAGTTTAACTCTAATATGCTTAAAATCCATCCTACCCAACCCTATCATAATTGGCTTAACAGATTCCCATTTATGATAGTTATATAGCTTTCTTTAACCCATTAGTGGCCATGTTCCAATATTGGAACATTTTTTATTTTTATTTAAAAAAATACGTAAATACCTTAGAAATGTCTAAATTTGTGGTAACAGGTTGCTAATAGAATACACTGAAATATTAACTCACGCTTGTTTCAGTTCTCAATGTTTACAAACAATAGCAGACAATTTTAGTGAAATATTTCGAAAAATCCCAATAATAAACTTTGGAAATTTTTTTATATTAGTTTCTTGCAGTTTAAAATTAATTAATTAGGAATTTATGATAGAAAGATGTGTCAACTACATATTATAAGTCATTACTTCTTTGAATTTGGTACTATGTCGATCTTATCCGGATTTACGTAAATGTTCCATTTTTGGAACATGACGCTTTAGAGGTATGTAATGATGCTCTATGTTTTGTAATGATACTCCATGATTTGTTTTGGAAAGGAATGAATGTTAGCAAATTTTTTGTCTCAAAATGGACTGTTAGTGCCCCTTACTTAAATATGTTGTTGGATGATAGCTTCTCGAACTTTTACTGCTACAAATGTGTACATAACACCACCATCCGATTCGGAAAAGACCCCGAAAAGTCCGACCAGGAAGAAACTGAGATCGAGCTGGTTGATCATATCGCCCCTAAAATCTTGTGCGGTCCTGCCAAAGAGGGCAAGGTGATACGTTTGCGAAGGTTCGACCTCTTATTAAGCACTTGAACAATGTGTTTATGGAAAATGTTCCTACAAGTACCATGTCAATTGATGTTGATGAGAGCATGGTCTCATATTACAGCCACCACAGTTTCAAGCAAAGAATACAGGAAAAACATATTCGATATGGCTTCAAATGTGGTTACTGAACTGCTCCTATGGATACCTGATTCAAACAGAGCCGTACCATGGCAAGGGTACAGCTTTGATGTATAGCTTTCATCAGTGCATCAGTAGTCCTCACATTTGCTAACCTTCTTTCAGAAAATAAAACAGACGGTTCAAATTTTGCATTGACAACTTCTTTACCGGCCTTCCTTTTGCTACAGGAAATAACTTAGATAAGAAACCTAGAGAAGCTGCTGTTTCATATTGTGCAGTGACCGGCAGTTCAGACAAAGTCATTGTTCTTCAATGGAAGGACAATGCTGTCTTCAGGCTTGCTTCTAACTGCTATGGCGTTGCTCCAGTTCACACGGCTCAGAGGTATTTTTCTGTGAAGAAAAGTAAAATTGCAGTGATGATGCCAGATGCAGTGAAAAAATATAATTCAAACATGGGTGGTACAGACCAGATGGATAGGAACATTTCCGAATACAGGACAGCTCTGAGAAATAGCAAGTTGTGGTGTCAGGTCTTCGGTCATCTTCTGTAGGCAACCCTATCCAATGCTTGGATTTTTGCATTGCTTAGGTGTTATAATGAGACCTCCAATTCAGCACGACTTAACGAAGCACTGGAGTCACACCAGATCAAGTCATTAGATTTGCTGGGATTTATACGTGACATTGTAGCCACCTATTTACTTCTCTATGCAGAAAAAAGAAGTAGTGGCAGGGTCATCCGAGTCAGCCGTGGCAGTGGTGTTTCACGAGGTTCCTGACGCCGTGAGAACAAATTCAGATGTCTTTCATTTTCCAGTGAATTTGAAGCAGAATCGATGCCGAATCTGTAAGAAGAACACCACATTTGATTGTGGTGTGTGTCACGTCAATATGCACCCAGTTGACTGCTACAAGACATTTCACTGTTCTTTTCAAGCCATCTAGGTGGCAGTAGATTTGCCTATTTACTAAATTTTATGTAAGAAACTTTTATAAAACTTAATTTTGAAAATTTACTCTTAGCTACATAACGACATCTATATAGATTTCGCTACTATTTGTATTGAGTTTTAATTGCTGCATTCAAAGCGCCATGTTCCAATATTGGAACAAAAATTTTTCTTTCAATTGATCAAAAATAAATGTCAAGGTAGCATTAATAAGTGTATTTATTATGACTACAGGACCCATTTTATTAGAAAATAATGAAAAAATTGCAAAACAAAATTTGGCCACGAATGGGATAAACACTCTTCCAGGCAACATTTAAATCATGAATTTGATCATTTCTAAGTGAAATACTAACAGTGGCATAGGTTAAAATGGGCAAGCAATAGGACTATAAAAGATGTAATCTTGTCAGCTCAGTTAAATTAGCTGATTTACTCAATATATTATAGCAACTAGAGTAAAATTTTCTAATAATCAAATTGATATCAACTACTAGATTTTTACTTGCCATAAAATTAATACCTACGTATTTAATACGTTTTACCCATTTTAATGGTTTTTCATTAGAGACATTGGAGAAATTTCACAGCCGGACCCTAACCCAATCGCAGCACACGTAGACTTATCTATATTGAATTCCAATAGTAAATTATCAAACGAAATTGAACATAGATCTAGCATCTTTTGTAAACCGTGCACCGTTGATGAAATAAGACGCAAATCACCAGCGTATAGGATCATACCAACAAATTGTGCACCAATGGTACCCCCTACATTGAGAGATTTTAGGTCATTAATGCAAGGATCATTGTAATGAATAAACTCAAAATATGTAAATAATTTCAATTTATTGTTTTTATACATTATTTAAATATAGCTAGTATATTGGGCATTAGCAATTTTTAAAATAAATATGCACTGATTATAATTACTGATTATTTATTTTAAAAAGAGCTAATGTCTATTTTTAGATAATTGGCTATAATAGCACCCATAACTAAATTTGAACACATAAATTAAAGTAACGCTCATTAAATAGAGCAGCACAAATTGAATAATGCTACAGATGATTGCTGGAGCTGTTATTTATGTAGATACTCCCTTAAATCTACATAACTGATCCATAGCAATCCCTTAAATCGGTATAACCAGTAATAGAACTGTGAGCGTATACCTTTCATATACCATAGTTATCGCATTAAAGCCTGCTGTCTACAATTCCTCAAAACACAAAGAATCTCATTCTTTGCCAAAACGTCGTATAGGCAGGTTCTCTATTTTCTATCGGAGCCCTTTCAATATATAAGATCTGGTTATAGATTGCCATTATAAACAGTTAGACTCTGGCAAATGTTCAAAGGCATTAGTTACTGAATTTAATTGAAACTTGTATGCATAATGTGCATGTACAGTGAAATATTAAATATTCCAAAATTTTCAGTAAATCAGTAGTTTAAATTGAAATATCGGCAAGGTTTAAGAATGCGGTTCAGTAATTGCAAAGTCTACATCCAGCTTTCAAGTTATTGGCATGGTTTGATGCATTAAGCTGATGTTAGACTAAGCTATAGATAGTATGTATATATTTAGTATATATAAAACATATTCTAATTAAACAGTATAGAGCAGCTTGTCTTGAAAAAATGTATCATCGATGAAAATCTGGAGCATTTTACTCTAAGTTTGCTGGTGTGCAAACTTATTATATGACTAAAACATTATATTGGTAAGTCGAAGTATTGATTGGTTTAGCCTATTGTGTTGTTAGTTGCTTGATTTATTTTGAATAGGTTGATTGACTAAATGGATGAAAAATTGATTAAAATTGTTTGATAAAAAGAACCAATTTTTTATTAACATTAACTATATATTGGTTGGTGGAATAGTTGAAACGGTTGATTGCTTGATTAATTGATTAAATGAATGACTGATTGACTGACTGAATAATTGACTGACTGAATGATTGATTGACTGAATTATTGATTGATTGATTGATTGATTAATTGATTGATTTATTTATTTATTTCTTAATCATTTATTGATTAATTTATTAATTGATTTTAAATCAGCAGTCTAACATAAAAAGATCGGTGCTATTTCCTTAAAAGATAACATTGCAATGAATCAGGCGACGGCAATACGAGTTTTCAGAACTTGAATACTTTTTCTGCATGAAATATTGTCTCTGATTTCTTGGCATTATACACTTATCAATTATCGAAAATGCAGCTACCAATAATATTTCGCAGAATTCATGCCAATAGGTAAAGTGAAATTAAAATCCTTCTGAAATTTTAAATTTAATCTCAGCTCGGTATATTATCAATAATATGTGATTGTATTAGATTTGTCGTATTGACTTTACAAGCTTTTTCATTAGATTTGTCGTATTGACTTTACAAGCTTTTTCATAATATGTATGCTTTACTCTATGATCATGACTTACTTTTAATCTTAGAACATGACCTAGAGGAAATTGCCCAATGAAGAATTTTGTATGTTTATTAAAAGCCTAGTAATACTTTGCTTAAATCTGGCCTGCGTTCGATTAACAGTGAGAGAGAAAGAGAGTGTGTATGAGAGAATGGGGTATATATTGAATAGTTCGAACAATATGAAGGAAAGTGTGACGGAATGCTGATCAGAAATGCTGTAGACATAAGATATGGCCTACAGCGAACTTTGTGGTCTAAAAGAAAAGCGATGTTTTGATGTCGTGCAGAATAGTTATATTTAGTTCTGAAGTGGTTTTCCAAGTCAATTGTTGAGTTCTAGACGATTGTACCAGGATACTAGTCGTAGATATTTTAGTATATAGTACCAGGATGCTTGTGGGATAGTTATAGCCGTGTGGCAGTGAGTTTTAAGGTCTAGGAGTCTATAGTATTATAGAAGGTTGTATTTAAGTAGTTAGTTTAGAAATATCACGCTAGTTTTAGTTCTAATTTCACTGTAGCACCAGGCTGCATAGTTTAGTTCTAATCTAGTCGTCTAGTTCATAAATTAGTTATAGTGGTTGTTTTAAGTGTGGTTCAATAAAGTTATAGTTTAGCTATGTTGTATTTAGTAGAACGTTTTTTCAGTGTTAAACTTGATTTGAAAGTATTGCTGTCAATCTTAGTGGTTAATTTATTAAATTATGATCTATGTTTGTTCTCGTTTAATTATGTCCTAATCCATGTATCAGTGTTCTTATTTTATTGTACTAAATACTACTTTATTATTTAATTTCAAAACACTGATTTTGTGTTGTTCTTAATTAGTTAGTATACTGAAGTTATCGAGGCCTGAATAGGGTTTAACGCCCGGGTCTGACAATTTGTGAGTCGGGCTTAGATCCTGTTCTGACACAGAGAAACTAGGAAAAAACCTCTTAATCTAAAATTGACTAAAATGATGCTAATCATTCGCTATTTTATGTGTAGATTCCAGAAGTTTGAACGGAGGAGTACTAGTGGGCAATTAAAGATATTCTGTCTGAGTTCTCTATTCGCTCTCTCGCTTCTGTCTATAGTTACATCTAATTTAAGCCTGACGTTTTCCGTCAGAAAACTTGTCATCTCACAATTATTCACACATTTATCGTTGAACTCTTCTATGATAGAAAAACCAAGAGCAGGCATCAATCATTCAGGTATTTCAAAAGCTTGTGGAGATCGGTCAAATTATGATGATGATGAAGATGATAAAGATGATGATGATGATAATTAATTTTAACAATCGTTGAACATCTGCACATGCATATATGTACATATGTCAATTGCCCAATGCTTAGTGATGGCGCATATCTCCTACTTAGAAAACCATTTACCATTGCTAGCTATCATCTCGTAAATTTGCTAAATCTAGCTACTGCTAAATATAACGAATAATCTGCGAGTTGATCGATGCAGTGGATCGTCTTCATCGTCTATCAATATCAAACCTTTCTCTCTCCTCTTATCACCCTTCTCAGTCTAGCTACCTTTCATTACAAATTCAAATCAGATTTTTGCTATCACACTAAATACATGTTGATCTGTCACAAAAACACTCATCCAATAACTTAATATTTTTTTCAGTTGTTAGTTTCATAAATTGCTGGTCAGCGTGTAGATGCTGCTACTGGCATTGTCCTTCATACACTAGATCTAATTAAGGCCCGAATCTCTTTGCTCTTGATCCTTCACGCACATTAACCATTTTATCACACTCATCATCTGATCACCTGCTGATTGATATCACTTTCAATCAATGTAAATAGGATAGCATTAAAATCAACACCTCTACATGTATATCTATTAGTGAAAACATTGGCATCAAACGAAACGGTTACCAGTGCTGTGTCCGGGTTGAAGAAGAATAGACCAGCTGTGGCAAGCATGCGTCTTAAAAGGCGACAAAGCACTAAGATCCAAACCAAAGTCAAAAAGGGAATTTGGTTGATGAGTGCTTATGCTCCAGAAAAATGCTATGCTATTTTCTAAAAAGAATGGAAAGTTGTTGGGTATTGACTTATGATATGGTGTGGGACACAGAGGAGTCGAGAAGGTCTATTCATAGTCCGATAGTAGTTAAGCTGGGATCATGGAAAGGAGAAGAAGAAGAAGAAGAAAAGAGAAGAAGAAGAAGAAGAAGATGATGATGATGATGATGATGATGATGACGATGACGATGACGATGATGATAATGATGATAATTGGCTGGAGCCAGTGGCGAAGTCGGTAAGACATTCGACCGCGGATCAGTATGTGCGGGGTTCAAATCCTGGGATCGCCCGTCACTGACATCGCTTTCGAGTGGGGAAAGCTAACCTTAGCTTTTTTTGCTTTAATGAGTGTATAACATTGGCATTGTACATTTCTGTTCATTTCTTGATAACATGACTTAAATAGAGACGTCTGATGTTAATGAACTTGAAAAGCAGCAAGCCTCCTTATGTTCTTATTGACAAGTATGCCTCTTAATCCACCAAGAGGTTACACTTTACCCAGTAAGTTACATATTACGACACATTATATCCAGCAGGAGAAACATTCTCTTCCAGCCACTCTTAAAATCTCATTTCCATAAAGTACCTATCCTTGCATCAGTTTTCTTAATGCTGGAATTTGCAGGAATTGTTTGACCTTTTCATGTGTTGTGCTTGCCATTTGAACTTTGGTTTAGGGTTCTCGATAGTTTCATTGACAAATTTGAAACTGTAATTATTGTTGTTATGGCAGAAGTCGGAAGAAATTTAACAAATGCATCAGTTTCGCCGCTAGTTTCTGTAACAAGAGGCCCAAACACAACCCTAATTCTACGTCACACAGCCATTCCTGTCACACGTAGCGACCTCTTCGTCACATTCAGCGGCGGTTTCAACGACGGCAGACGTCTCGGAAATCAACTTTTTAACATCGCCGCAGGTATCTACGTTGCCACTCTTTCCGGTAGAACGTTTGTGATGGAAAACTCATCACACGTTCATATGATAGAAAAAACTTTTAATTTATCGTCCATTCCACGCATCTCCTCTCTCTGTCCTTGTCATGACTTTAGCGAAATGCGCGCTCTGTCGTACGATGTGAGAGTTGAAGATCTAGGTCAACCGGGTCATGCGTCGTTTCAGGCAAGGACGATAAAAATGGGTGGATTCTTTCAAAGTTGGAAGTATACGAGGAACATAGAAACTAAACTAAGAAATGCTTTTCAATTTCATGGGAAGGTTCTCGAATTCGCTAAAGGATATTTAGCGAAGAATTATCCTACTGGTTGGACGAATGCTTACACTCGGGTGGGCGTACATGTGCGGAGAGGCGACTACTTACGGATTAACTTAGCTACTTTTGGCTACTCGGTTCCAAATGTTTCCTATTTTCAGAATGCGATGAAATATTTCATTACCAATTACGGCAGGACTCAATTTGTAATCACGTCAGAGGATGTAGATTGGGTGCGAAAAAATATTGTCCTTCCGGAAAATGTCTCTCAGCATGACGCAAATATAACCTATGCTTTCGGTAACAACCCTGCAGAAGATATGGCCATACTGGCTTCCTGTGATCATGTGATAATGTCCGTGGGAACGTTTGGTTGGTGGGCTGGATTTTTAGCGAAAGGAGTGACCATTTATTATTCTGATTGGCCTCGCATGGGCAGCGACCTGTATCGTGTTTTTACAAGCAGTGAATTCTATCCACCACATTGGAAAGGAATGAATAATGTTCAGTTTACGAAAGTATAGTTACTTGTAGTTCATTTCAGGAGTTTTCTACATATTCCTCTCAATTTACAGTATATATTATTTTCTATTTATATTAGCACGTACTTCTGGATAATTGCAATTGAATTAATATTAATATGAATTCTTAAAATTACAATTAATATAAATGGCCCGAAGCCAGTGACGATGCCGGTGAGATGTCTGACCTAGGATCAGAGTGTGATGGGTTCAAATTCTGGGCTCGACAGTCACTGACATCGATTTCTAGAGATTAAAGTGACATTATCATCGGCTTTTTAAACAATAATTGTATATATTATTGCAACGAAAGTGATACCAGTATGTATATGTTCAAATTTCAGGATTTGAACCCATTCATACTGATCCGCGGTCGGATATATTACCGACATCGCCATTGACTCAAGCCTAGACGACCATCAAGTTAACATAATATCATCAAATATAATCTGATATCATTCACCAATCAAATAAACCTGGTTCAATCGTACACTATCTGCCATTTCAACCACCAATTTTCGCTCTGTCTTGTTTCAGAATGATCAAATATCTCTCTGAGATGTTATTTAGCTTTTTTCCTCATTTATGCTTAGTCGCCTTTTACGCTAATTGTACACATCGTTTATTTTATTTTAAATTTCGTCAACCAAACCAATCCAACCAAAAATGTCTGGGTAACCGCATGAGATAACTATGGATACGCAGAAGACCAGTAAACAAACATATATATGTACGGAGCGCCCGCCCGCCCCCTACAATGCGGCCCGCTGACAGAAATTGCACACTGCAGTTTCTGTCCAGGAAACCGCGTGGGAAAGTAAAAGATTGTGGAAACTATCAAAACAAATTTTCCCCCTCTGTAAAAGTTTTGTAACCTCCAGTGGGTTGGAAGTTAAGTAAGGCTATGCAGTGAATTCGATTATAATTCCTGTCGATTTTATCACACTAAATATGTGGTAGATAGCTATCATATTGGATGATAATTCGCAATAATAATATTATGATTTTAAAATTATCGGAACAGCTAAAATTAGGCTACAAGAAATATTCATTAATTCAATTAGGTGACGTCGTATTGTTAAATCTGATATCTAATGCATAAATATATGTCCATATGAAATTGTATGCAACTAACATTCATATATTCCTTCAAAAGGGAATGGTAAAGGAATTTTAATGTTATTTTAAACTAACTTTTATGAAAATCAGTTACTTCCTAATACATCTCAGCAATCTGATAGCGTGAATAATAGACGTGCGTGTCACAATTGATATTTCTACAAAAGAAATAGCGTCATGTAGAAAGTAATAAAAAAACAGTTTCATTTCGCTCTTTTATGCATACAAGCTGCATTAACGTATTCTTATGTAACAATAATTTACAAGGTTAGCCTATATTTCATGCATGGATTCTTGAAGGAAATTGTGCTAGTCTTCAATGTAGAAATTTTAAACCTATCTCATTCTTTCTCTCTTCAGTGCACTGCCAAGTGGCAGGTTCAAGGTACATATTCATACCCAAAGTCTGCTTTCTCGCTCCATAAGACCACTCCTTAGATCAACAAGTTAATCCCTTCACAAAGTCTCTGCCTTATCCATACCTTATGTAGCCTATAGCTTGAGAAAAGTATGGCTTTTGAGGTGGTTTCCCGTTGCCTTCCTCAGTTAGGTGGATTAATTACAATTTAATCCTGGGGGAAAATATTTCATGGTGAGGTGGGTCCCCTCTTGCCATCCTCAGCTCCTGCCTTTAGTCGCCTCTTACGTACACGCGGCAGATTGTTTGCGGTTGCCCTATTCTGCAGTGGTCCAACCACACCCGAGCACAACAAGGGGCAAAGCACAACACGTATGGGTTTAAAATTGGGTCTAAAGCCCAATTTCAAACCCATACGAAAGAATAATGCTTTACTTAAAATAATATTCTTAGTTTACACATTCCTTCTGTTGTTCCTATCCATGTTTCTCTCTCTCTCTCTGTCTCTCTCTCTCTCTCTCTCTCTCTCTCTCTCTTATTCACTTCCGCAACACATACACATATTTATCTATCTATTAGTGCACTGCCTACTGGCAGGTCCATGGTATATTACACCTCCACTATTCTAAGTTTTCCGCTTTCCTCTTCATTTCCACATATGAGTGGGTCGTTAATTTATCTAACGTACCTAATCTCGGCCTCCCTCTGCCTCTTTTTCCTTCCATTCTACCTTCTGTGACCTCTTTTTGTAGACCATCCCCTTTAGAATGTGTCTCATCCAACTCTTATTCCAACTTATTAATACATTTATCAACTGTCTATCTGTACCAACTCTCTCCAGAACTCCCAAATTTATAACCATTTGAGTCCTGCAAACCCTGTCCTTTCTTCTCCAAATCCAAATGTCCAATGCCTCCAGTTTTCTTATATCTTCCTTCCTTAATGTCCATTTTTCACATCCATACAATAGAGTGGTCCAAACCAAAGATTTCACTATCTTTATCATTGTGTCTTTCTTTAGACTTTCTGTTAAAGTTCTTTCCTATCAGAAAAGGCTGCCTTTTCTTGTGCAATATTTCAGTCTCACATTTCTCGACATCGGCTATACATGTAGTATGACCCAGATATTTGAAACTCCTTACCTGTTCCATTTTCGCACCATTTATTGTGATATTAACGTCACCTTTATTGTTGGACACTCTCAAAGCCTTGGTCTTTTTTATATTAATCTTCATACCATATCACAATGCCGCATCGTTCAGCCTATCCTTACACATAGGCTATATACATGTACATACATATTTAGCCATCTAACTTCTCGCATTCTCTGTCCGATTTTCTTATTTTATCTCTCTCCCCCTCTCTCTCTCTCTCTCTCTCTCTCCCTCTCTCTCTCTCTCTCTCTTTCGTCTCCCTCTCTCTCCCTCAATCTCTCTATCTATCCATCTATCTATCCATCTATTCATCTATCTATCCAGCCATCCACCCATCCATAGTTCAATTCATCCATCCCTCCATCCGTCCGTCCGTCCGTCCGTCATTCTGTCTGCCTTTATGTCTGTCTCTGTCTGTCTGTCTGCCACTCTGTCCGTCTGTCTCTCTGTCTGTCTCTTTGTTTCTCTGTCTGTATCTCTGTCTCTCTGTATCTCTGTCTCTCTGTCTATATTTGAAACATATAGTGGAGTATTAGATAAACCAGCAACAAATATTGACAGCTCATCTTAAGCAACGATGTAAACATTACTATGCTGTTGCTGTTGTTCTTTACTCTTCAATCATTATAACGTTACTTAGCTCCACTAGAATTCAGTGAAACCAGTTTCTCACTGCAGGAGTAATAATATTTTGTTTAATCTTAAACTATTTTATGTTAAACGCAAGTAGAGATAAAAACGTTATTGCTGCAAGTTACATCGTTTTATTTAAATTCAGTTATTTAGCTTACATAAAATTATATGACTATTCAGAGCAGTTAGTACGTGTATAATAAAATACTAGCGCGCTTAAGCATTTAAGCTAATCTTGATAAGACGAATTTAACTTCTGACTTGTAGAAAATGGAAGTGAGTAAGAGCCAATGGCTTGTTTACACGTCATTAGAATGTCTCAATAGCGAAGGGGTAACGTCATGAAGTTCTAAATAACAGATCTCCTGAGGTGAATTGAACTCTCGCGGTTTCGAATCCCAGCCGCGCTGATCTGAGAATAAAATCAAGGACATACACTGGACTGGTTACACGGTTAATGGACTAAATACCTAACAGTTTAAACATATGGTATTAAAAAGTAATAGATATCAACATAGTCGATCATTTCACTATAATCTGTGTTAACATTCGACTGCTGATCAGTAGATGCTGAATTCAAATCCCGTGTGTTCTCCGCCACCGATAAACTTACGTGAAGAGAGTAAACTTGACTGTAACAATTTTTCTTGCAGTAGACGTAGTAACATATTAATACGTACTTTGAAATATTCAACTTCTCAACATCCATTTCATTTTATCACAGACCAAATATTTGACGATGTTGAAAACTATGGTGTTAAAATATTTATAAATTTTCTCTCGGTAAGTGCGATAGTCTATAGCATAATCTACATAATAGTTCTAGTAATTTGTATGTTATATGATATGACTATCACTCCCTTGTTGTGTCCGGGCGATGAAGTTTAGACAAACCGTAAAGCAAAAGACGCCAAAACAGAAACTGAAGAAGACAAAGGAAAACCACCTCGGAAGCCTTGATTTATCCTAAGCTCTCGGCTACATAAAATATGGATGAAGCATAATCTATGTAAATGGATTAACTTATCGATGATCTGGGTAGTGCTCCTTATCGAAAGTGAAAGCAGATTCAGAGAACTAATATGTTCCTTAGACCTACCACTTGGCAGAACACTAAGAACTGTAATGTCTGCGGTATTGATACAATAAATTGTCACTGCATCAACCTTATCATCAATTGATGCACTATTGCATCACTTAAAACATCATTGTGATATCTTATCGTAAACTGTAATTGTAGACTGTTACTTAAGCCAACTTTAATTTTATTTTTGATCCAACGTTCATAAAGAATTGATCCTTAAATTATTACATTTCATTCAGTCCGTTTAAATGCTATCAAATGAAATTTTCCTCCTAGGTATAAAATGTGATTATTCTTACAAATGTTCCTAATAATTATGGTAAACTTGGCAGTTTGCGGATTTTGATGATTACGGATCATTTCTCGTCACAGACATAAAGTCGACTTGAACATTAAGTAGAATATTTTCATTTAACCATACCAGGGGTCACAACGGCATTCGCATTTATTATAAGTAAAAGGAAAGTTGTGAACTTGTGACCGACTAGCGTCTTGTGACAAAATGAAAACAGTTCGATTCAACTTTAGCGGAGGAACACAGAGATTTTTAGGAACTACTTTCATCCTGGTAATGCTGTTCTTCACATCTGTGGAATGTCAAAGGTTTGTATCATTAATAAATATAGAAATATATGCCAGTAGAAATATATGCTAATTATATGCTAGTAGGCCTGTTCTTAATGCAAATATTCCCGAAAAGCCATCATGGAGTCAATGTATACGTATTAATTACGTCTATGCATATATTTCAGTTAAATATTTGAAAATGTACTGATTCATTTGGTATACGAACAGTGCACTGAAGAGAGTTGTTTTAGACAAATTAGGGCGTATTTGTCATTCTAATAAAATAAAACAAATATTTATCAAAATAGTGTAATCAATTTGTAAGATAATACATCTAAGTCAGTTTATGTAGTTATAAGTAACTTATATAACAGGTACATGACACAATTGATGTGGTCTTATTTAATTTTCACTGCTAGTATGAAGTAGGATCCGTTATAATAATAATAATACTAATAATAATTAAAATAATAATAATAATAATAAATGGGGTAAATTAAAAATTATAAAAAAATAAAATAAAATAATAATAATAATAATGATAATTATTATTATTATTATTATTATTTTATTTTATTTTTTAATGATAAAAATAATAATGATAATAATAATAATAATTATTATTATTATTTTATAATTATATATTAATAAATCAATCATAATTATATTAATTATGATTGATAATTGCTCATTTCTTAGTGTACGAGTTAAGCATTGCATCTTGTTAAACATGTGAAACAATGTTAAATAATAATAATAATAATAATAATAATAAATATAATAATAATAATAGCAGCAAACAACAATAACAACAAAAACATCATCATCAACAATAACAAAAAAAACAACAGCAACAACAACATCAACAGAAAAACAACAAAAATAACAACATTATGATTACTGTTATTAATGTTTTTATATTACTATTATTATTATTATTATTATTATTATTATTTTATTTTATTTTTTAATGATAAAAATAATAATGATAATAATAATAATTATTATTATTATTATTTTATAATTATATATTAATAAATCAATCATAATTATATTAATTATGATTGATAATTGCTCATTTCTTAGTGTACGAGTTAAGCATTGCATCTTGTTAAACATGTGAAACAATGTTAAATAATAATAATAATAATAATAATAATAAATAAATATAATAATAATAATAGCAGCAAACAACAATAACAACAAAAACATCATCATCAACAATAACAAAAAAAACAACAGCAACAACAACATCAACAGAAAAACAACAAAAATAACAACATTATGATTACTGTTATTAATGTTTTTATATTACTATTATTATTATTATTATTATTATTAGTAGTAGTAGTAGTAGTAGTAGTAGTAGTAGTAGTAGTAGTAGTAGCAGCAATAATAATAGCAGTAGTAGTAGTAGTAGTAGTAGTAGTAGTATTAATCTTCATCATCACAATCATCATCATCAATGTCGTCGTCATCATCATATCATCATCGTCGTCATCATCAAGAATATCAATGCATTAAATACCTGTGGTCATGGGGCTCGGTATATCTTTTAGTTATAGCAGAAAGTTTTACTCGAACTAAATTACAAGATTTTTCCTTTGAATCCTGTCTCACATTTGATATTTGTAATTTTTTGATATGTAACCTAAGAGCCAATTCACATTCCGCTAAAGGTAAAATTTCGTTAAGAGTTACTTTCTGTCTAGATTGCTTGTTAATCTTTACGTAGACCCCGGCCTGCATTTGAACTCAAACCTGCTGATCCGCAGTAAAACGCCTTACCACCGGCACAGCCAGTGGCGATGGTAAGGCGTTTCAAATCGCGGATCAGTATGTAATTGGTTAAAATCCTGAGCTCGCCTGTCACTGATATCACTTTAGGGAGATAAAACTGACCTTAATATCGGGCCTGGACTTCATCAGCTCAACACAGATTAAATATTGAGATTTAAGGGTTCACTCTCGTAACTCAGAAAGACTAAGAAAAGATTATATAAATAGTGCAAAAATTAGCTAAACTGCAGGATTGAGCGTATCAATGGCCAATGATGATGACTATCTGTCAGATGGTCATGTTGCAAATCTATAGGTAGGCAATTAGACCTCGGTTCGAAAAATAATCCAACAGCTCTGAAGCGTATATAACAGACGATAGACGTAGCTTTCAAATGTTTAGCATTCCAAGCATGTCCTCTTATTTGTCCTGTAAACGTTCCATCAAGATGCCTATAGTCCAAGGATGTCCTATTACTAGCCCTGGTAGTTTTTACCAACATCTGCTGACGTTGAAGAAGAAAAATGTTTCACATGTTTCTCAGGCATATACAGTAAAGTCCATTATAACATGTGAGTAACGGCTGTTGAGAACTCTAAGGTCACATTTGTTCTGCTACAATACAGTGAAAGTCAGAAATCGTATAAAAAGTGGCGTCGAGGAGGCTCCCGTACAAAATACTGACAGTTTGACCTCTTCTAGCTGGAACCATGTAGGTGAGATACTCGACCGCGGATTAGTAGGTGCGGGGTTCAAATCCTGGGCTCGCCCGTCACTGACATCGCTTTCGAGTGAGGAAACTGACGTTAACATTAGCTTTACCTGTTTTTCTAATCCACTTTTGCTAGGAATATGCAATTGAGTTAGTTATAGAAAATTTACTTATCCCGACACTAGTTAAATTGAAATTCAATAGAATAAGATGATGTTGATGATGAATATGCAACTGAGGTAGATCATCATACCGACAACAACAGCAGCAAAAAATTAGTTAATATCAACACAAAAGTAATATCAATACAAAGCGCCGAAAAGACATAAAAATATCGACGAGCCTATAACCCTATTTTATAGAAATGTGACTAATGCATTTAACCCAACTTATTTAATTTTAAATATATTCACCCAGTATGAGGGTAGTAGAAAGCGAAAACGAGAGAGAGATAGAGAGATACAGAGTGACAGAGAGAGATATATAGAGATAGAGAGCGAGAGAGAGTGAGAGAGGGAGAGAGAGTGTGTGTGAGAGAGAGAGCGAGAGTGAGAGTGAGAAAAAGAGAAAGAGAGAGAGCGAGAGAGAGAGAGAGAGAGAGAATTCATATTATCGAATCATCTGAAAACCATGTAGTGTAGTGTAGTTGATAAATGGATGACAGCATCTTTCTCTCATCATGTGTTCTCATCATAAATCACAGAAATACTATTTGTAGATTTGCTCCACGTAACACAGTGTAAGTCAAGCTCGCCAAGCCGGTTCCGTCTGGCTGTCTGTTAGTGATAGAAGTTTAGCTTCCATTTCCAAACCTTTTTATTGTCAAGCATATTACTTCAATTACGCTTTACTACAATTTTCAAAATTGACGAAGACTTAGCGTGTATCTTAGAGTTTAGTTTTCATTTCTAAACGTTTTTAATTAGAGGCATAATGGTTAAATTACGCTCTATTACAATTTTAAAAATTGACGATGACTTTGCGGTGTATTGCGTCCAATGAAGAGATTTGAGTGAGATTTCTTGTAGTTGTAATCTTTGATGAATCAACCTAGTAGCAGATTCTATTATTATTTTTTATCCTGGGTGTAATGTAGTAGGGATTAGGTAAATCTGGTAGTTTCAGATGAAGTCCACCACTTTGTATGTCATTTTGATTTAGGAAACGGAGGCAAATTGAAAATTCTATCAACCCTCTCGTAGTCTTCGTTCCTCTAATAAAACCTTCTCACTGAACATAATATTAAGTCTGCCATAGGCAGACGCTCCTTCATGTTTTCTGCTCCGACAATATGGAACTCTCTGCTACAAGATCTTCGATTTTGTAACTATATTGGCACTTTCCTGGGCAAGCTAAAAACCTATCTATTTCCGCCATAGGCCAAAGTTTTGACCCGCTTGCCTTGCATTTTGGATTTGCGCTGCTTCGATATCGTTTTGTCTTATGGTCTTTGTACACTCAGTCGTCATCTTGTAGTGCTTTGGAGCCTGTTTGTGTAGATTCTGCAACATACGTCCCTGACATTGCCTTATGGCGAGGAACCGGACGTTAAATCCTTATTGATTGATTGAAGTCCGAAGGTCGTCGACGCTGTTTAAAGATAGACTTATCATAAGGTTGCGAGATATGAGACAAAATACTTCTTATTTTAATTAATTACTTAATTAATGTGTTAAATATGTAAATTTACCATAGCTAATTCATTAGAAGTAGTAATTAGTTACGAATTTAATTGTAATTCTACCCATATTCAACAAAATTCAGCAACAGATCTCAGCAACCATACGAGCAAAAATTGGTTTAGTTAAGTATTTAGAAATTATTTTTAAACCAGAGTTATATTTTAAACAAATGTATAACTAATCCAACCAAAATCTTTTCACAAATAATAATACAATAAGTCTTATAATTTGATTAACTTTAATCTTCTTCTACGGATGTGCAAAGTGGACATAAAAAAGAAGATATAAGGAAACTAGAGGCAATGGAAATGTAGGTATTTAGAAGGATGGAAAAGATTAATTGGACTGACAAAATTTCAAATTAAGAAGTTCTTGCAAGAGTCGATATTGATATAAGAGGAAGAAAAGCTGGATAGAATATATTATATACGGGGGTGGCTTGCTAAAGGATATAATAGAATGAAGAATGCAATGGAAAAAGTTATAGGAAGAATAAGACACGGGATGTTGGATGATCTGCTAAAAATTGATATCAGTTGATATATAGTGATGCAAAGGATGGCTGAGAATGGAATTGGTTGGATGAGTTATATATCATGTACCTGCCGTTTAGCAGTGCAATAGAAAAAGATAATTTAGCAACTTTAATAATACAGCGCAATTATGGTAGTTATAGATAGCCCCAATCTCTCTATCTCTCTCTCTCTCTCTCTCTCTCTCTATCTCTCTCTCTCTCTCTTTCACATTCTCTCGCTTTGCTACTTTCGTAGACAAGCGCTAGCTGTTCCCATTTATTCAACCACAATTAAGCGACCTTGCCCTTACCAAACCTTCAAATAAACTTCTTAACTTAAATACCACATCGTCACTATCATCAGACCACGTATCAACACCTGGGACGGCGGAAGAGTTTCTGGGCACTAGTATTCGGTCCCGTGATGTGAGAAATCAATAAATCGTCGGCCTAGGCTCTACTCAGCTTGGATGCTGATTGACTGGGTCGAAAGTATGTCAGGATTTAGAAACTGAAACGGCGCTTGAAATTTTTCTAATACAAACTGAAAAGGAACGCCTAAACGATATCCTAGAGTCTAGATATAGCGAAGAATAACTAGATTAACCAGGTTTAAGAGTTTTTCAGGAATTAACGTATTTTAGGTATGACTTTAAGTTTCGAAACGTCACTATCGAACATAATGAAACCTATTACCTACATACTTGTATTGCCTAGCTGAGCTGCTACACAGTTCTATATAGATCAGTTAATAAATCTATCAATGCATTCATACAAGCAGACAATTAAATCACATTTAATTTCAATTCAAAGTTTTTGAACATTAATAAAACAATCCATGTAAATCTGGTAATGTTAACGTCAGTTAATATTGCCAGATAACTCAAAAGCGATATCAATAAGCAATGTAAAGTCAATAGTATAGCAAATTCAAAGGTATAAATTTGAGTAGATTTAGTTTAAAATGGTACATTATTTCAAGAATAAAGATATTTTCTGCTAAACAAAAGGCGTCACATATACATGTAGCCTACATGTACTTAATATTTAGAAATCTTCATTAATATATTTGTAATTTTATCTTCCTGCTATGTAACATTTGGCTGTAAGCACACTATTACTCATAGCAGTCGGCTTTCCTGAAATGTTTGTATACTGTAAACATAACAAAGATATTTGTAGCAGAAGTCGGCAAATCATGGACATAATCTTTATTAGCTCTTCATGTATAACTCTGCAGTCTATACATATATAGCTACCGTTGTTGCCATTATCAGGTTACCGTGCCAGAAAGTGATAGGATAACAGCAAGTAATAGGGACAGGTAAACACTGATACGGATATCTATATCCGACTGAATTTAATAAAGGAAAGTTCACTTTATTCCACTTTCATTGAGACTGTAAATTCTTCCGTCCTTATCTTAAAGAAACTTATTGGATAAAGTTATTTTGCACTTTGTTGCCAGATACGCCCGTATGTTTGTATTTTTTTCTATCACAGATTTTAACTTTAACTTTTAACTTTAACTATTAAGCTACTAGCTAACTCTATCCCTAGCCCATACCCTAAACCTAGCCCAAAACCCAAAAAGTGACACGAGCGATATTCGAACCTAGGTCTCAAAATCTAAAGCCTTACACCTTAACCACAGTGACTGGACTACCGCAGTTTTTGATAAACTGTGATTTAATAAAACGATTTATATGATTTATATGATTTATATGATTTATATGATTTATATGATTTATATGATTTATATGATTTATATGATTTATATGATTTATATGATTTATATGATTTATATGATTTATATGATTTATATGATATGAATATAATTACTTATATGATTTATATAGAACGATGAATAGAACGATTTAGTAGAACGATTTAATGGATAGAGCATGAAATCTGTCTTTTACAATGTCATGACATTGTAAACGGACATGTAAACGCAATATGTTCCAGACAATCAGAAAGCTCTAAATTGACTTCTGTGTTACAATAGATATACAAGCCGACCGTATAGTGAACATTCGTAATTGATTGATTGTTCTACTGCTCAGTTCGTATTGTTACACTAGCACGCATGACTTAAGCACTTGTTCCTGAACTTTAGTGAGTTGTGATTTTCGTTGTTTTCATCATTTCTTCTTCTCGATGATTTATAGTAATCTGCACCTCTTGAATTGCAGTAATTGCAGCTGCATATTTTGAAAATTGTCTTCAATCATTTTGGGATTTTTTTTCAAACCTATCAGCACTCTGTCTTCAAAAGTGGTCGCTCATTCAAGTACCAACCGAGCCCGACGGTGCTTATACTGATTTACGATGCATTACTAATGCTCAAAATGTCCATATGTATTTGAAATTTATTTATAATCTAATACTGTTGGCTGCAAAACCTATTGTAAGACATGGACAATGCCGATGCTCTCAAAATCTCAACTGTCAGTAAATTCCGGAAGTCCGGATGAATACAGCGTTAATTATATGCAGTGAAGACTAATGTGAACACGTAGAAGTTGAGAGAGTCTTGAGGAGAAGAAACATTGATAATGTGATTATAAATGATAAGAGAACAGAATCAATAAAGAGTTTCAGATAAGATGTAAGAGAAATAACAGTATACATTGTATTATGCATTATACCGACAAATGAAGAATTGGTATGAGGAAAGACTTTTTAAGAAAAACGCTTTAAATATTCAAAACGACAAAATTGGACATTTTTACGGTGGATTATGATACTCATGCGGCTGTGTATGCTGTGTGTATGCTTGTGTATGCGGATGATCAAGGAAAGTATGTAGACATACGGAAATGTAAAACATCCTATTGTGGCTTTTGTAGAAATCTCTCTCCCTCTCTCTTAGTGCACTGCATACTGGCAGGTCCATGGTATATAACGCCTCCACTCTTCTCTGTCTTCTGTTTATATATATTTATATATATATTTATATCTATATATATACATGTATATATATGCATATAATATAGTATATACATATATTTATATACATGTATACTTGTACTGCATCGTTATCTCCTCAACCCTTTCAATATACTTAAATAAGTTTACTAATGTATAAGCTATTATTTAGAAATAACATTCACATTAAATTCCTCTTATTGGCTTGACGTATAATGATGGCAGGTTGCGTGAACTTTTTGACCCAAAACCTCCTTTCTAAAAGTCACTCTAAAGAACAGCTATAGGGCATCTATCACTCACTCTGTGGGATGCTGAGAACTTCATCCGCATCTACGTGCATGTACTACTAAGATTTATGAGATTATCATTTATTCTGATAACAAAAACAACAATTACAACCGTAGCAACAACTACGATAGCAACTCTGACAACAAAAACAATAAGGAAGAACTACATTTAAACTGCGTCGATTATGCAAAGCAATAGCATTATGTAAGAAAATGGATAAATATAATGCATTTGGTTTCATAAAAATATTTCAAAAGCCGTTTGACGAAACGTTCAATGTCGTGCTCTATTATATTAATTCTGTATATTGTATATGCAATGCGAAATTTTTATAAATTTATTATTGGACTAACTGATTGATATGCATTGCAGAACAGTGGATGATTTGGTGGAAGACATGCTTAGTCCTTCACGATACAACAATCGCATTAGACCGTGGAAAGGTTTGCGCTTTAAATTTCCTCAAGAAAAATAAAAGGTCTATATTTAAATTTCTGACAATATATTTATGACCAGTAGAGATTTAAGAGCGTCAACATAGCTAACTGTATAGAGCGTAAGATAAACCGGGAGAGGATCAAAGGGTAGCTGTATATCATCCATAGACACATTGAGCTTGTAGTTGGCTTTAGCATTATGGAGATGAAACACACTTGTGACTGTTTTTGTGGAGCTTGGAATGAGACGATATTTCTTTAGATATGTAGTCATCATCAGCAGTAGATCGTTATTTAATGTACGCTCGATTTCTCCAAATGTTCGACCTTGGACAGCGCAACAAATGTCATCAGCGTAAGCGAACTGTCGCGCGGTAGTCGGAGGCAGGTCACTTATGTGAAGGTTAAATAGGGTAGAAGATAGAACAGACCCCTGTGGGAGATCGCTCATTTGATTCCTACATATTCATTAGTCGCTTTATATGATAACGTTCAAATTCTGGTTGCCGTATTTTCGCTGAAAATAAGATGACCAGAAGTTACCTTCTCTGTTGAAATTTCGTAACTCAATCTAACGTTGTACGATATTGCATGCTAAATTTATGTTTAACTTTTATTGAATATAGTATAGTTGATTGATGAATTGATTGATTAATTAGACAAATTATGACCAATTGGATCGATTCCAGTAGTCATAATATGATATAGGAATCAAGTGCTTAAATTAGTTATGTATAATACAGTGTATACATTGTATGATATATTTATTAAAACTTAGAGTTGAGTTCTTTAAAATTTATGTTCGTCAATTGTAGTTGTTTAAAAATAAATTTCTTTTTAAATAACTTATGTAGATCCTACTTCAATTATAATTGAAGTAGGATCTACGCAAGTCTACCCTTGCTACAAGTAGATAATTATCTACTTGTAGCAAGGGTAGACTATTAAAATGGATAATTAGTCAATACATACAGTGCATTAAAGATTGTAACTTTTTCGACATCTTCTAACTTTCAGCCTCTCTTCATCTTCATGTTCGTTGCATTAATTGTTATAGATACATGTATTTTTCCACAAATTTTCAATTTCAATTATAGCAATAGCATGTTTTATTTCTACAGGTAAACCGTTAGACGTTTATATCAACATTAATGTCAATGATATAAGCGCTATCAGTGAATTCAATATGGTAAGTATCCTGCAATTAATAATATAAATCATTAAGCAAAGATATTTATTTAAATTATTATCTCACACAAAATAGTCACAATGTAAGCACGTAAACTAATTCAATTATTACTACCTGAAAATCTGTCGATGTTAAAGTTTGCGTACTATAATAAATCTTTAATGTAGATGAACCATCAGCTGTAAAATTTTTCGTTCTATCCATCTCTTTATTTAGCATTCTGGTATTCGGCGGATCCATGGTACGTATTCCTACCAACCAGCTTCTTTGGTACTTTCCAATGACCAAGAAGTTGATCTCACCACTAAGTCTTCAGTAGGCTATATGCGAAACTGCTATGCAAAATGTAGCTGAATAAATAAGCCTACTGAGTCGGTTACCCATAAACATCTTCAGTTTCCTGCTTTGTCACTTCTTACGACACCATCAGTTTCCGGGTGATATATTCGAACATAGCATCAGAGGCAGCACTGCTAATATGAGTCTTAAATAGTTTAAGCTTACCCTGTGTAAACATTCGAATGCAATGAAGAGAACCGCCTTCCTGTATATTTCTGTAGTCAAAGAAAATGAAAATCAGAAATTTTTGTTTAGATCTGACATATTAGTTGGACAAGGAAACACAAGCTAAACGGTTACTGTATGATGTATTTTATGATTACTGTATGATCTATTGTACGATTGCTGCATGATCTATTGTATGATTACAGTATGATCTATTGTGTAGTTACTGTATGATCTATTGCATGATTACTGTATGATCTATTGTATGATTACTGTATGATCTATTGTATGATGAAGGAATACTCGATGACTTTATATCTGAGGCAGATTTGGAATGACGAGCGTCTAGACTATCACAACTACGGATACAATCTCAGGTAATATGTTATGGTATGTTATAATATGCTACAGTAATATGTTAACAACAGTTGTGCAGCAACAACTGTAACAATATATTGCTAACTACTACGTTATTGCAACGTGTTAACAATGACAATGTGCTAAATTGTAACTGAATACTAAGTATAGCAGTATAGCAACATGCTAACTCCTAACTATAATAATATGCAAGATAATACCAATGTGCCTATGCTAACTGCAGCAGTGTAGCAATATCCAGTTAAATGACATTGTTCCCTCATAAATTGTTCATTGTACGTTATGGATTTATTAATTCGTTAAATTGATTAATGATAAATGATTAATATTTTCAAATTATTGACTGGTTGCTTGATTTATAATAACAAAATTGATTAATTTATTTCATATTTTTTACTTAATTTATTGATTTATTAAAGGTTGATGATGTTAAATGACTTGTAGATATCCATCTACTAATCATTTACCATCATCAATGATTAATTGATGATGGTAAATTAATCAATTAATCATCATCGATGATTAACTGATTTGACCATGTGATCCACTTGGAAATATTGATTATCACTTACTTCCAAAAATTTCCCTATTTTGTAATTATACACAATTTTGAATCGCAATACATAGCTTTCTTTACTAGACGCTTAATAGTCGGACTCCTGCATTTTAATTACAATCTGACGTCCACAAAAGTAGGCACGCAATATAGTGAAATGATCAACTGTGTTGATATCTACCACTTTTATTACCACATGTCTAAACCGTTAGGTAATTGTAAGGGCTAAAGGTAAGACCATTTTCCGAATAACCAGTCCAGTGAATATCCGAGATTTCACTCTCAGATCAGCGCCGCTGGAATTCGAAAAACGAGTGTCCAATTCACCTAAGGATCTGTCACTTAAAACTTCATGACGCTACCCCTACGCTATAAGTACAATAAAACAATCTGACAACCGCAGATAGTTATAATGCAACCAAATGGTGTAGCAGTCAAATTCAAAAATATGCTAAATAAAACGGTAGAAATTGATAATTAATTGGCTTATATATTAAAGTCCAAGCACTTTTATTACCGTATTAAAAACATGGATTAATTAATTTCTATACAATTAACTGAACCTTCTAAGTCATTGAGTATTCCTGCATCTTCCAGCAGATCCTTCAGTCTAGCTCATCATTCAGAAGCCATTTAACGTCCGTTTCCTTGTCCGACTAGGGCGTCGGATAACCGAGACTTTTTCAATTTTGTTTGAATGAGATGATTTCAATTATTTTAAGATCATAGATAACTGCCTAAGATTTTAGTTTCATTTTAGTTTCATTGGCTGGAGCCTTTAGCGATGTCGGTAAGATATTCGACGGCGGATCAGTATGTGCGAGGTTCAAATCATGGGCTCACCTGTCACTGACATCGCTTTCGAGTGAGGAAACTGACGTTAACATTAGCTTTTTTATTTCAACCTACAGCAGCATCACGCTCAACTACAACCAGTTCGACAGGATTTGGTCTCCAGATATATTCATACGTAATCTAAAGGCTGGAGTGTTTCACACAGTCACCGTGCCCAATCGTCTCATCAGACTCTCGCCCAATGGCACCGTGTTGTACAGTCAGAGGCTGACCGTGACCTTGACCTGCGTCATGGAGCTCAGTAAATACCCCATGGACAACCAGACGTGCAAGATAGAGTTCGGCAGCTGTATGTACTCTCTCTCTTAGTGCACTGCCTACTGGCAGGTCCATTTGGAAGTTGTATGTATAAATATCCTCTCTCTTAGTGCACTGCCTACTGGCAGGTTCATTTGGCAGCTCTATGTACAAATATCCTCTCTCTCTCTCTCTCTCTCTCTCTCTCTCTCTCTCTCTCTGTGCACTGCCTGCTGGAAGGTCCATTTGGAAGATGTATTTATAAATATCCTCTGTCTTAGAGCACTGCCTACTGGCAGGTCCATGGCATATAAGACCTCCACTTTTCTCTGTCTTCCGTTTTCCTTTTCATATCCTCATACGCACGGATCTTTAAATCATCTAACATGATGTACCATTTTTCTTGGGGGATTCTGCTTATGACGAGGTGGGCCCCTTGTGCCTTCCTCAGCTTCGACTAGCAATTACTGGGCAGGGGCGTCAATACCTGAGAAAACAATTATGTTTACCATCAATAATATCTATTTATATTAAATTAAGTCGTAATAAATCGTTTTATTATAGAATAATGTTGATGATGATTGTCATTGAGCGGTTATCGAAATAACTAAACAACTAAAAAAGAAAAAAATTCAGAAATATCAGAAATAAAGACACTACAACCTTAAATAAGAATGATAGTGCCTACTAAATTTAATAATTATTATAAAACTATTGTTTATAAATTAATCAATATTAAAATTAACTAATTGTTATTAAAAATAATTAGGATATGGCTAATTATTTGCAAAATAACTAGTACAAATTATGTTAAAAATTATTTTCTATTTATAAATATTACAAATATAGTACTAATAATTATTAATTATTAATATCACAATAAATGGTACGAAATTGGAACAGGTAAGGAGTTTCAAATATTTGGGTCATATTATAACCGATGATGGGAAATGTGAGACAGAAATTATAAGTAGGATTGCACAAGCAAAAGCGGCCTTTGGTAGTAGAAAAGAACTATTAACAAAAAGTCTAAAGAAAGATACAAAGATAAAGATAGTGAAAACTTTGGTTTGGACCACTCTATTGTATAGATGTGAAAAATGAACATTAAGGAAGGAAGATATAAGAAAACTGGAGGCATTGGACATTTGGATTTGGAGAAGAAAGGAGAGGATTTGCAGGACTCAAAAGGTTACAAATGAGGAAGTCCTGGAGAGAGTTGGCACAGATAGACAGTTGATAAATGTATTAAGAAATAGGAAGAAGAGATGGATAGGACACATTCTAAGGGGGGAAGGTCTATTAAAAGAGGTCATAGAAGGTAGAATGGAAGGAAAAAGAGGCAGGGGCAGGCCGAGATTAGGTATGTTAGATGATTTAAAGACCCACTCATATGTGGAAATGAAGAGGAAGGCGGAAGACAGAGAAGAGTGGAGGCGTTATGTACCATGGACCTGCCAGTATGCAGTGCACCAAGAGAGAGAGTACTAATAATAATAATAAGTAGAAGAAGAAGAAAAAAAAGAAAAAATATAGACCATATATCAAAATTTGGTAAATGTTTGTTATATATATATATCCACTTCTTTATTCATCAACATTTGACAGGAACAAAAGCAACAGTAAACAAATTAAACAGCATAAACATAAAATTAGTATAAAAAATAAACGACCACCAATTACGCAGTTAGAGTTACAGTTAGCCGAATTTGATCAAAATACTCACTTCATACATTCTATTATTGAGCGTAGGCCAACAAACAAAACAAAAATCCAATAATATTAATGATAAATTAAAAAGTCAACATTGCACATAAGAATAGGCAAATCAACATATAATTGAAAAATTAGCCACACCGACTTGAAAAAGACTTATATAAAAAGTACACAGTTTGACAGTAAGATATGTTATTTGATTACATAATAGAGTAACTAAAAGGCAAATTAAATGTCATGCACAGGTAGTCAAAGTTAGCGATAATATACCTAATTGTAATATGTTTTAGAACACCATTACTGGGTAACATGCAGTTCGTTCTTAAAAAATTTATTTCTAACTTTACCCTAATTCTAATTTTCCTAGACCCGCCATAATAGGTTTAGCAGACTCCCATCTATTATAATGAAAGATTGATCTAAAAGCATTATTCCAAGCTACGCTTAAGTCATGAATCTGGTCTTTTCTCAGATCAATACTAACAGTAGCAAAAGATAATATGGGCAAGCAGTGGGTTTCAAGAAGATATAATATAGTGAGATCATTCATATGTAAAGATTTATTTAAAATACTATTACTGCTAGCATAATATCGTCTAATAATAGCATTAGTATCCACATGTAATACGTTATATGCTATGCAATTAACACCTAAGTACTTAAAGTGATTTACCCACTTTAGAGCTTTATCTTGTAAAATCATGGGCTTGATAGCGAAATTCGATGCTGGGCCAATAGCAATGCACTTAGATTTATTATTGTTAAGTTCTAAATTTAGACGACTAAACGACAGAGAACATTGAATTAGTAACTTCTGCAGGCCTAAAACTGACGGTGAAATTAGCAACAAGTCATCTGCATACATTACTACTGTGATATTTGTGATTGATCCTCAGAGCAAACCGTGAGTTGGAATATGTAACTAGGACATATCACTTAGTAGAACAAAAGAGAAAGAGATTTTAAGTAATAATTTTGCGACACTTAATTTTCCATTAACGCTCTAATAATAAGACTTTTGAACTACGTTTGAACTGCCAATAATTTTTGGATTTGTAGAGTACGTGTACTCTGATTGAAGCCACAATCTAAGCTGTATAAGAACTGAGTTAAAATAATTGGGATAATCGTTCTGATACTATACTATAGACTTGATACGTTTGCAAGGGCTAGAGGTAAGGCCAACATCAAATTATTGTCTCGAAATCGTGTCACTGACAGTACAAGCATTTTAACCCTGCTCATAATGATTCGCAATGGGGCAAATGAAAACCACAACTAATAACTGAAAAGCTATAAGCCCAACCATTTAATAGTGTTAATTTGTAAAATCACTTTAGCAATCAACAAAAGCGCTTGATGAGCGCCTAGGCCCCAAAAATTGCTCAATAAATTATAGTCCCGCTCCTAGCTAAATTGAGATTCAAGGAAAGATGATGATGATGATGATGATGATATTGATGACGACGACGACGATGATGAGTGCTGTGCAGATTTAATTGATTGTTGTATCGGCTGATGGATTGAATATTGTAATTTTAAACGATATAAAATTTATGCAGATTAAATTTATTATTTATTCTACTGCTATACTAATTATTATCACTGTTAATTGACCTCTTTATATTTAATTGATTGATTGGCCTACAGATGCTTACTCCACCCAGGATCTGATCTTCCATTGGAGAACGGATGCACTTCCGGTGGAGATGAATCCTGAGATCAACATACCGGAGTACGTCCTCGATAATGTCACTAACATTGTGTGCAGTAAGAATTTCAGCTCCACTGGTAAACCATCTCAGTTCCCAAACGATTAGCAAAACTAACAAAGTTTAAAAATAACTAACAAAATAATCATTAACAATCCTACAAAAAACGATTACCAAAACTAACCGAATTAAACTATCACTAACCAAGTTACAATACTACTGACGGAGAGTCTAGCTCTTTTAAAACTCTTGATAATTCTAATATACAGCAATAGCACGGCATTAAAACTGAATAACTAAAAATAATAGTAAAGAAGATAAATGAATGAAACGATTATAAATAACTTCAGTCTGTATTCTGGAACATACATATTACATTAACCAAAATCGAGCTCATTAACTGTCAATTGTCACTATAACAACAGTCAGTAAATCAGTTAATCTATAAAATAATAGTTTATATTATTCAAAATACTATAAGTTTGTTACCTCAATAAAATTCCGCAGTACATGACTAAAATTTAATTCAGCAGTTTTCAATTCCTACAGTAAAATATTCTAAGTCAATAAACAATATGTTAATATTTATAAATCACAGCAAGATTAATCATGTATCGGAGCTATCTACCGACTTTCTCTCATTGCTACATAATTATATAATAACATATGAATACGAAGTAGACAAAAGATGCAACTTGTGAAGCTGTCTCGAAGATCACTTTCAGCATTTGTTGTTATGATGTAGATCTGCAAACCAGCAAAATGGAAGTCTATGCGAAACGTGTATCCATATGACTGGATATTATATCCTGGATTGCAGGAGAAAATTAAGTCTTAACATGCAGATGTTTATAAATTCATTCCAGTAAGATATACCGGCACAACCACTGGAGCTAACAAGTCAAATGAAATGATCAGTTGATCATTGCTGGAGATATCATCACTTTTAGAACCACATGATGAAACCTTCAAACAGCTTATTTTCTATTATCCAGTCATTTATGTAAATGAATATAACTCTCTCATCAACTTACATAGGAAACCAAGTCACGATCTAAAGTACCGTCACTTTCTCTCACGAATTTACTTGGCGCTCTATACAGAAAGCTATTCAATGATCAAATGGTAACGATTGGTCACTAAAATGGCAGACACGTGAGATTCTTACTGCAGAGAATGTTGGAGGCATCATTAAGGAGGCACTTTGGCTGCTGGTCTCAGGGTGAATTGTCCATCTAATCAATTGCTCAAAGATGAATGTTTACTCAAATAATCTTTCATATATTAAGTCTTATTCAAGTCAGCTTCTAGAATGATTTTAATTATGATGCGCACTTCTTTAATGTCACATTACCCTTCCCATGGCAGTATTACAAATGGAAAAGCCAGGTGCGGATTACTACTCTCGTGTTCAAATCCAGTTCTTGATCCTACACATGCATATTTTCTAATTTCTTTTATTTTTTTGTTTCGATTCGTTTGTTTGTTTGCATCTGTCATCAATGATGCATAAAGAATATCTACAGGCCTGATTTAGAGAACAAAAACTTGTGTTGCACTTTACTTTAGCCGTAAGGCTTTAAAGTGTGTGGCTTTAACTTTAATATGCATTTCGCAATCTATTTCCTAATGTTATACTTGATTATTTCAGATTTGCATAGTGTCATAATGAATAATCAGCTGCATATGTTTTGAAACAATCCTTCTAATACTAAAACAGAAAGGCTGACAGATTAAAGGGTTGAGAGCCTATCACACACTTCCTGCGTCCTAGTGCTTGGGCCTATAATTGCAATTTTTTACTGATTATAATTATTTTTTACTTATTATTTATGATTATTAATGATATATTATCATTATTATATATTATTTTTATGATTATTAAATATTATCTAGTATTTAGAGTCAATACTTGAAGATATTTTTTCTTTATTAGAGTCTGTGAACCATGGAACTCACTGCCAGACTCCGTGGTCACGATAAATAGTGTTAGTTCATTTAAACGCAATATAGATAAAATTGATTTTAGTAAATATTTAATTTTATAGCTTAGCATATGCATGCATTTTACTGTAAATATTGGGATCATTGTAATGGTGTAAATGCTTTTTATAATGTAATGATTCTTAATTATTTTATCATTTTATTCTCTTATCAGGGCACATGTTAGAGTCTTCGGACCTTTGTGTCCTCTTCATTTCATGTTAATTGCTGTGTTTTGTGAGACTTTTCTATCTCTATTGTGTGAAATGATTGAATCATTAAAATTAAAATTAATAAAATTAAAATTATTATGACTACTATTATTATTAATGATAGATTATGATTATTGATGATATATTTTATTGATGATATATTTTATTGATGATTTTTAAATATTTTGTTGACATGTACTGTACTGTACATTACTGCATAAATTAAACATAACGACGCCTATCAATAGTTCTCAGCAACAATATAAGCATAATTGTATCGTTAACGTAGTCCATGACAGCATGGAGCACTGAGAGACCACCGTCTGATCGGGATAATATTTAATGAATAATATCAATCAATTCAACAATACTGCTCATAGTCATCATAATACTCACAATAACCTCGGACAATGTCTATAGCAGTGCTATGACCAGTGTTCGGTCTTCGAGACCGCTTTACAGGTTTCTGGCAGGTTATTATTAATCCTTTCAATTGTTAATCAAATCTTTACTATTGATAGCGTCAATCGGCAGCAAGCTCCGATGCAAGATTAACCTTCCATGGACCCAAGGGTATGTTCATCATTTGTTGACTGACCTGGGCTTTGAACCCCGGCCACTTACATGTATAACCGAGGTGAACACTCTAACCGTTACACAATGTCCCCTGCCCGACATAGTAGATCAAACAGTAGAAGAAATAGATACTAAGATATACTCTGAAATAGTACTACTCAACTGAGTAATATCTCTGTGACAATAAACTGAATCTCATGACTTTGTCTTCTAGTCTGGAATTTGTCTGACTGAAGCCCGTGGCGATGTCGGAAAGTTATTCGACCGTAGATCTGTGCGGGGTTCAAATCCTGGGCTCTCCCGTCACTGATATCGCTTTCGAGTGAGAAAACTGACGTTAACATTAGCTTTACCAGCTTCTAGTATTCATTTAGTTTAGTTTTAGACTTTACGCTGTCGCTGATTGATTAATCTACGCAGGATCATTTCCATGTCTAAGAGCTCACTTCCACCTAACCCGTCGCCTACGTGCCTACATCATCAACACCTATCTCCCGTCCTTCCTGGTCGTCCTACTATCCTGGCTTTCCTTCTGGATCGACCTCGAATCCACCCCAGCCCGGACTTCCCTATCCATCCTAACCATCCTAACGATCACCACTCAGAGCACCGGACTCAGCCGGAGTATGCCAGCAGGATCCTTCACCAAGGCGATCGACGTCTGGATGGCGACCTGCCTCGTGTTCGTGTTCGGTGCTTTCATCGAGTACTCGATAGTTAACACGCTACACAGGCAGGCCAAGCTGCGAGCAGCTAAGGAAGCGAAGCAGGCAGCTGCTGCAGCAGCCTCAGCAGCTATGTCAGGTCCGGTTAACCCCCACCACTCTCCACAGGTTAGATTTACTAGGCTAGGTACATAAACTGTGCACTGGGTGAATTAGTGCACTTAATGAATTAATGCACTTAATGAATTAATGCACTTAATGAATTAATGCACTTAATGAATTAATACACTTCATGAATTAATGCACTTAATGAATTAATGTACCTAATGAATTAATGTACCTAATGAATTAATGCACTTAATGAATTAATGCACTTAATGAATTAATGCACTTAATTAATGCACTTAATGAATTAATGCACTTAATGAATTAATACACTTAATGAATTAATGCACGTTATGAATTAATGCACGTTATTAATTAAAACACTTGACTTTTTTAAATGCCCTGGGCTGTATAGGGCCCTGGGCTAAAAAATTAGAAAAACAAAAGACTTTATTTAATTACAAGAAAGATTAAAAAGAAATATTTAAAATAATTCCTCTACGCTCTGGGAGGCCACATTCGCCAATATGCCACGAACGCAGACAGCATTAAAACGCTGGAGTGCAATAGATAGGCGCTGCCACCGAAAGGCTTTTTCGCATTGGTCGCCTGTAATTGCACTGCCTTCTCCTGCCTAATTAACGTTAACTTAGCGTTAGTCGAATTGACTGCTATGGGTGTCACAAATAGGCCTCCTTGGTACAGGTAATAGGCGAAGCTATTCAGTACAAATTTATGACTGTAATATATATTATACACAACCGTTATATGTATTACTGTTTTAGGAATAGTAATTACAATAATAGTTATAATTATAATATTGTTGTTATTTTGGTTTGGGCTACATATTTTTAATAGTAGGCTACTATGAATATTACTATACCTTAAATAGTAATATTATTGCTTTCGCTATTGTTTTTGTTATAATAAGTTATTAATATTGTTGCTATTATTATTAACATTGTTATTTTTATTTCTACTTATTATAATTTTTTCATTTATCCTGGGTGTAAAGAAATTGAGCTTTAATAAAAACCATTCAAGCAATATGTGCTGAATCGCCTCCGGCTACTCGTTCTGCAGAACGCACGTGCACTTAACTCGTACATACACTTAGTGAACGTGTGAACGTCTACGTGTATATTTTATTATCTGAATGATCCAATCTCTAGTTGCAGACACCGACGAGTAACGGAGTCAGCCCAGACCCGCCAACGACCCTCGTGCGCCGCGGGGCCTTGTTCCCCACCCAGCAGGCGCCCCTGCTCAACGCCGACAAGGAGGTCATGTTTGAAGAACCGGGCCCCAGACCTTGGTGGCATCATTTCCGAGAGGTCAGATTCGGCGCTAAGACAGCCGACAAGGTGGAGAAAGTAGCTCGAGCAGCCTTCCCTCTCGCCTTCCTCATCTTCAATTTTGTATACTGGCCGGTTTATTTACGTTAAAATATAAGGTAGCATTCGATTCTGACGTTTATTTAATAATTGAATTATATTTCAATGATGTAAGTTAGAATTATATCGAGCTGCTTCGTATAGTTATCTCGAATAAGTTTGTGACAATGTCTTCTTATTTTAGTTCAGTAGAAATGGTCAATGGTTTAATGTTTAATTGAGACATTATTTGTATAACTTTAGCATACATAACAGACCTATATGTAGACGTAAGATCTACCTATCTCTCTAATTATCTATCTGTCTGTCTGTCTGTCTGTCTGTCTGTCTGTCTGTCTGTCTGTCTGTCTGTCTGTCTGTCTGTCTGTCTGTCTGTCTGTCTGTCTGTCTGTCTGTCTGTCTGTCTGTCTGTCTGTCTGTCTGTCTGTCTGTCTGTCTGTCTCTATGTATGTCTGAATGCCTTTCTCAAAATTTTACAAATCTATCAAGTGAACAAGAACAAGTAACGTGCCAAATGCAAATATCATTCAATTGCTAAATGTATACAATATATATATATATAATATCAGGCTGGAGTCAGTGACGATGTCGGTAAGATATTCTACCGCAGATCTGTATATGCGGGGTTTAAATCCTGGGCTCGCCCGTCACTGACATTGCTTTCGAATGAGGAAACTGACGTTAACATTAGCTTTAGCTTTGTATCATATATACATATACATACGTTACAATAATTACATCATTGTGTTATCAATGTTTGCAGGTATGAAGTCAGTACATAACATTTTGGTACATAAATATCCACATAATAAATGAGGTTCTTGTGAACCAGCGTAAAATGCATGTAGTTCAATGCTATACAGCTCTATTCTAGCATTAAACCAGTATCCGTTCAACATAGTCAAATATAATTGAACATTTTTCACAGATGGCACATTATTATTCATTAACACTTTTTTCAAATCAGTCCGCTGATTTATATAGGCCTACAGTTCACAGAAGTTACATTATTCAAGCAATATGGTTGCGAAATTAGGCGGATTACTGCACAAAGTATTCTTAACAGACTTTATCTTGAAGTAACTATTAAATACAGTCCGAGTTAATTTCACGCTTGCCTCATCGTAAACAGTGGCGGATCCAGTGGGGGCCCAGGGGACCCGGCCCCCCCCCTTAGGCCCGACGATAATTTTGTACAACTATATTTTAATTGTTTCTATGGCAATTTCGACGTGTAAATATGCTTGTAAGGGCAGTGGTTGGAGGGGGTGGTGTTACGAGAGGGAACTCAGTTCTCATTAGCTCGATTGTTTTCCTAGGATTGGCCCCATTAGGGGCCCATATTTGATACACTAGTTGTTCAGTATAATGGAAGGGGGGCCCGAAAAATGTTGACCGTTTCACTAGCTCTCAATTTTCACTTTAACCACTGTATCAGAGGAAAAAGGGTGCAAGTAACAAACGTGAAATATGTCCCAGATCAGTCGTGCAAATAGCCTTGGCTGCGAGGAGCTTAAACCCCCCTCCCTACCGCCAAAATTTTGGTCACTTTGCAATTCGCCCGGATCTGCAGTTTCTTCAGAGGTGAAAAAATTAACCTAAATTTGACTGTTGACTGTTGAGCAGAAAAGAGGTCCAACACTGTGCATGCCAGTCTGAAGATCAAATAACAGTAATGCAATACAATAAATCTTATAAATCTTTAGCAGCAATAAGTGTATTTTCGAAATTCTAAAGCGGAAATACCATAAAGGAAATACCTACGTCTGAAAGGGTATTCGGTTGGTGAGCGCCTAGGCTCCATAAATTGCTACAAAAATTCAAACGAATGGAAAAGTCTCAAATACATGAGTGACTGATAATATGACGTGGGACAGAGGGGATTTGCGTCAGTCTATTCGTATCCCGACCCTAGTTAAATTGGGATTCAAGGTAAGGTGATGATGATGATGATGAAAGCGAAAATATCAGAAAAAGAGCAAAGATCAAGAGGCAGAGTGTTCAAACCGTGAGAGTTTAGAATGAAAATAGCACCTATCAATTTAGTTGGAAATATTTGGAATTTCAAGTTGGAATCAGAAGAATAATAGTAAACACTAAGCTATATCAAAGCTTTTACGGCATTTGTGATTAGAAAAGTGAGAAGGATTACACTTTAATATATATATATATATATATATATATATATATATATATATATATGTATGTATATATACATGTAAATATATATATATATATATATATATTATATAGATATGCATATATATACATACATATATATACATACATATATATACATGTATATATATATATATATTTATATTATTAGAATTTTATAAAGCAACAATATATTTCTTTGAATCATAGTGAACCACTGACAATTATGGGATAACGGTTACGCAGTATAACTAACTGTTGAATATTATTACTATAGTATTATGTTTTCAAAGACCCATTGTGGTGCAGTTAAGAATGGTCTAATATGGTTTAATGGTAGCTAATTCGTGGGATCTGCTCGAGGCATAGAGCTGAGGTTACGGGATATCAAGTAAGCTGCTGATCGACTTGGATCACAATACTCACTGCATCACCTTAGCCTGAGATTAACTTACACGAACGATGTATAACGATGAGAACCACAACTATTATATTCCATGCGATATAATATTAGGCCTAATAGTCTTCGGTCAAGCGCACACAACTAACTTAAGATAGTCTTCGAGAACACTTGCCATAGAGCACAGGCTGGAGCAAGAGACCGGGGCGCGAGGACGGGAAAAACAGTAAACTGTAACCGCGATTAAGACTGGGGATAAACACGTAAGTATATCTAAGACTAACACGCTTGCTGGGTGCCCGCTTTAACTTAAAGGAACTTTTGAGGCATCGACAGGCATCCCAAATGAAACAAGAGGAGAAACTCAGAGGTAGATGATAACATGAGAAGAGATAGAAGAAAAAATGAAAGCGTATGGACAGTTGAAAGTAGAGATATCAGAAGACATCACCGTAAGAATACCGGAGAATGTGACATACGCAACAAGTTCGGAGATTAATAAAGCTGGTAAAGCTAAGGTTAACGTCAGTATCCTCACCCGAAAGCTATGTCAGTGACGGGAGAGCCTAGGATTTGAACCCCGCACATACTGATCTACGGTCGAATATCTTACCGACATCGCTGTCGGTAAGATATTTTATATAACAGATATATAATATCTTATCAAACAGATCGCTGCATTCCAGGTAATAAACATCTATATGCAAGTATTACGTTTTACATTTACGTATTAAGTTTTTGATATTAGTGAATTTCCTCTCACCCCCCCCCCTCCCCCCACCTATACAGTATTTCTTCGATTGTGTGTATAGTCATCAAGGTAAGGTGTCTTTAACCTGCAATAATAAGAGAAGTTGTAATTAACGTTACATACTTACAATGATTCTACAATTATTATTAGGGCCTATTAGACTGAGCACTTTTCTCCCTCCATCTTGATAGCACTGTTGACTTCAAAGAGGTATTAAAAGGGACCACAATTTTATTACTATGTATATCTATGGATTATAGGTTGACCCTCACGAGGATTCGAGTGACATGCATTGTCTAACATAATATTCCAGAAAAGCTAAAATAGCATCACCGTATATGCTAAAATGATGGCATAATTTCTTTTGGAACTTGTTAGTAGCAATATCAATATACTCACAGTATGCATGTATGCTTGTGTGTTTGGGCAAGTAGGCTATATGTGTTTGCCTGCAGTAGTAGGTTACTATATCCTACCGGACTCAGATCATGTATATTTTTATACTGTATGCTGTAATGCTCTTGAATTAGAGAATGAATTTGATTAATATATGGTATGTGATGCAACTACACAACAGGTAGCGTAGTGTGTTTTTCGTTGGTAGGCCTTCATAAAATAAATAACTATTTAAACTGCATTTGAGTATAGCCAAAGTTAAGTCATGCCACATGACAACCTGCTTCAGGTAGGCCTATATTGTAATTCACACGCTGCCCCTATAATGTATACAAAGTATTTATTAATTTACCGTCTTTGTCTATGACTCTATGTGTTCACATGTAATATGAGAATGTACTCATCTCCGCTCACCCAGTTTAACTGTGATTCTGAACATCTGTATTAGCATTACTTGTTTGATAAAGTCAGGTGATAAGATTAATATAAGCTTTAAGCTTTGACATTTGCAGCATAAGCTTTGACAGTACCGCAGCTGAAGCATGGTCATTTGTTATGCATACTGTTTCATGAGCCACTTAACATGGTTTATATCCGCGTTCAGTAAATATTAGTGTGCAACGGTCGAGTGAAAAGAATTGGCTACGTTTCGTAGGGCATGTTTCTAGTAGAGATGGGAATTTTATGAATTTCCAGAGTTTGGGTTCGGTTCGGTTCGTTGAAAATGAAAGTTCGGTTCGGTTCGGGTTCGATTAGCAGTTGACAATTTGAGAGTTCGGTTCGGTTCGGTTCGTTGCAAATGAAAGTTCGGTTCGGTTCGGGTTCGGTTCTAACAAGGGTTCGGGTTCGGTTTGGGTTCGGCTTGCTTTCCAACTCGCAAGAGCTCGATTCGAGTTCGAAATGGTTTGGTTTGGATAATGTTGCAATTGTTTAACTTTACTTAAAATAGTCATGGTTATGACAAACATGTTTAAAATGGTTTAATGTAAATTTGCTTAAAATTTCATTAAGTCATAATAGCTGCCACATTTTTCATCTCGGTAAAAATATGACAATGAAAAAAGGAGAGAAGTGATATTTATTCCTGTACATTTCTTAAAATATTGTTGGTTTACCAACAAATGTTCAAAATATAGATATTTAGCTTTATTATTGTATCTGAAATATTCTCCTTGATTACAACAAGCAAATAAAATGCTTCATCAATTTTTAAATTTTTTTGTCACTATAGGCCTATAAATTAGATACGTTTGTAATTAAGTGGAAATATCTTGGCTAAAATTTGTTCTAATATTTCAGAGACAAATTGCAATTTAGTAACATAAAAATGTCAAATGAAGATGATTTGGTAAACACGTGTACTTCCATTGAAAAATGATCATAATATACACCGTTTGCCATCAATTGACCAGTAATAAGCTTCATAATTTACCTTAGGGTTTCAAATTTGAAACTCTCAGATCAATTATGAAGTGACGAAAATAGTTCTGAAATTTTTGCATTGCTATGATGCCAAATTATTTACTACAGATAGTCTTAACACATATAGAATGTCATATATAATTATTTGTAAATATGGCTGCAAAAATATTAAGGTAGCACACTAAAATTAGAAAAAAATCATAATTTGAATTTAACAAGAACAAATCCACCTAGATTGAATCGAGCATTTTCAGATTTTTATGGAATACTCTCATCACTTTTGTCTCTTTTATATTAATCTTCATTCTATATTTTAGTGCCGTATCATTCAGACTATCCATTATTTTCTATAGGCCCGTCTCACTTCCATCTACCGTTCCTCTGTAACGGTACCATTCCTTTATATCGCTATCTGTCATTAATTGTAAAATTTGTGTCGGAACCAGCCTTACCTGAATATATGCTGTTAGATACTGTAAGACATGTAAATGCAAAAACTAATATATATTTGTTTTGTTCTTACTATCTTTATTTAACGTCAGGCTGGTGAAGAAGAAAGGAACTACAAGAGTTTGGTTCAGTTCGGTTTGGACGAAATCTGGGTTCGGGTTCGGTTCGGGTTCGGCCAGAGTCTGGGTTCGGGTTCGGTTCGGGTTCGGTCAGAGTCTGAGTTCGAGTTTGGTTCGGTTCGGTCAAAATTCTAGATTTTAGGGTTCGGTTCGGTTCGGGTTCGGTTCGATTTCCATCTCTAGTTTCTAGACTTATATTAGTCGCCAATGGTCTAGTCTACGCTGTAAGTGTAACAAAACAGTAACATAACTTTTAACGATTTTTATTTTATACAAGTATTTATGTTGTAGCTAGGTAGGCCTATTAATAGAATTGGAGAATAGACTAATTTTAAGCTCATTTTATTATCTCCATACAGTATATAGTTCAACAGACTATATTTTACATTTTCTCTATTAATTGAATATTGTGTCCCTCATCAATCAATCAATCAAAAAGATTTAACGTCCGGTTCCTTGTCATAAGACTATGTCATGGACGTCTCTTGCAGACTCTACACAAAGAGGGGCCAAAGCATGCACCACACGAATTAGAAAGGTTTTCGGGAGATGATTCATCAGAAATTTGCAGTAACCAAATTTAGAATGGACAAGCGCATTAGCTAATGCAGTGGCGGAATTAATATCAAGGGACTTACGAATTTAACGCAAGCAGGCCTAACTGACATGGAAAAAGAAGAACGACAGACTGAAATGTGAGTTTAGAAGTTTATATTTGAATTAAAAAGTACACTAAGGTTACGCGCAGAGTCTTTTGATCTTATACTTACGTCGTATATCTTGTCTAAGTTCTAATCAGGGTTGAGAGCACTGTACTGTATGCCTATGGTTGAAATTAAGTCCTTTCTTTGGAAATAAAAGTTATTATTTAATTGCCAATAAAATGCCAAATTGAAGCGACATTAATTTAAGGTGGCGATTAAAACATAGAAAATAAAAACTAGCAAGGTTTTTCTTAGCAATGATTTAGGCCTGCCTCCTCCCCTCCCCCCAAGTCATCAGCTCCTAGCCTCATATTTACACAAAAAGGCCATAAAATGTTGACATCTGCGCATAGAAAAAATGGGCCTTCAAAAAATTGCCCCCCAAGAAAATTGTGAATTGACGCCAATGCAACTACATTAGCTCTAGTCTTGATATTACAGTAGGCTATAACTGGAGTGGATTGGAAAGGCTCTTCAGCAAGGGCAGGCCTACCACGAACTAGTCATATTTGTGTAATCCACTGAGATCTACAGAAACTGTAACGATTTGTGTTACCTGTTTAGTAGGCCTATACCCCTTAGTACTATCTTGGTTACAAAATTAGTATGATAAAGTGCTGTAATTGATGTGCATCATTAACTTAATTATGCACACATTTTGCCTACTATCTGCAGTAACTATTTCAAGTGCTACTCGCCCGGGTAAATTCAAGCTTTTATTGTCATCTTATTATAAAAGCACGCTCATAAGTTTTTTTTTATAAATGTGTTCGACACTTACTTTGTTCGTTGCCGATATAGCCTACACGTAGATACTCAATATAGGTTCTTTTTTTCTGACCTTCGAATATCAACTATAAGGATATTGGACATTTACTAAAATGGAATGAATGCTGTAGTCTAATGGCCTACATGGCAAATTTTTGTTTCTGATTATATTTTAATCGACGTCCCTGACATTGCTTTATGACGAGGAACCGGACGTTAAATTCTTATTGATTGATTGATTGATTTTGAAAATATGTTCTGAGCTGGCTCTAAATTTTTATTCAAATTACATTTCTGATAGCCTAGTTTAATTTTCTAAAATTAAGGACGAACACCTGTTAATCTATTGCATGAAATTGAAACAATGCAAAATAAAGCTATTGCATTACTTCGCTTATAAAAGCCGCATCTAAAACCTTGCCTTTTAAAAATATGTAAGTGCCCTTTTAATTCTGCATGTGCTTTTTTTTCAAAACTCGCCTCCACTGCCCTAAAGTGCTTCCTACGCCACTGATAGGAACTAGTAGTGTTTTGCACACCTTGCAAGACCAGTAGGTAAAGAAGCTGGGAAAATACATGTAGGGGCCTAGGCCTATAGGGCCAACAGCAACAATTAAGTTACGTCAATCAAGTCTTGAATGAACCGTTGAATGAAAGCAATTCCTAACAAACTTTTTATAATGGAGAACCATCTACAGGCTACTACCTTTTATAATAACAATATCTGCCCAAGTTGAAAGATTTGAAATATGAAGGATATACAGAAGATATAGGCCTACCAGACTTGAGATTTTCATTGCATTTGACCCTGTGGTTATTGCTTTGTAGAAGGACTCTAATAATGAAGGCCTACAGTATAGTTTATGTAAAATTGATTATTTGTTGCAGATGGTTGCGATTGAGGATTTAATTGATTTAAAATATGAATTTGTCATAAAAGTATCTAATTAAACAAGAAATTGTCAATGCTGGCAAATGATATAGGCCTACTGGCCTACAATAAGCCTACTAAACACTTATATGCATATATCCCTTAGCAACCGTTGCTAGTGAGCACCATCTATATATAGTTCTATTTGTGTTTGTTTAATGGCTGGAGCCAGTGGCGACCTCGGCAAGATACTCGACCGCAGATCAGAATGTGCGGGTTCAAATCCTGGACTCACCCATCACCACTGACATCGCTTTCGAGTGAGGAAACAGACGTTAACCTTAGCTTTATCAGCTTTTTTAAAGTGTCCATTGGATGTTTTAGATCTTATTGATTGCTATTGCAGATTATTAATTATGGCTCATAATGTGATCCAGACAACTCCAGTAAGTCATCGCTGTGTGCCTATTAGACCTATCGCGACCATCGTCTTTATAAATGTTTCAGTTTGGTTTGTTTGCTGGTATTGTTATTCCGCTAGAAATGTTGTCTCTATCAGAAGTCTGTACAGTTGGGCATCTATTAAACTAAATGTGATTGAAAATCAGGTGTCCAACAGGAATAAATTTGAGTCAGGTTTATCTAATAGATCAATTCCAGAAAAAAGAAAGGATCTTTTCGTCACATTCAGCGGTGGATTCAGAGATGGTAGACGTCTAGGAAATCAAATGTTCACTATCACTGCAGGTATTTACGTTGCAGCCCTCACCGGAAGAACGTTTCTGATGGAAAATTTACCAAAAGTCCACACGGTAGAGAAAGCCTTTGACTTATCATCTATTATGCGGAAGGCATCGCTCTGCCCTTGTTATGTTTTTAATGAAAGCATGCCAGCCGTGTACGATTCGAGAGTTGAATATCTAGGTCAGTCTGGTCATCCGTCCTTTGATGCAAAGACGTAATACTGAATGGATACTACGAAAGTTGGAAGTACACGAGAAATATTGAAACATCCATAAGAAAACTTTTCACATTCAAAGATGACGTTCGCCTTCATGTAAAATCTTTTTTGTCGAATAATCGTCCACCTGGTTGGAAGAACCAATTTATAAGAGTGGGCGTTCAAGTGCGTAGAGGAGATATCGTCTCTAGCAAGAACGCAATTATTAATGGATACACTGTCCCTAATGCTACTTATTTTCAGCACGCTATGAAATATTATTTACAAAAATACGGACGTACACAGTTCATTGTCACATCCGAAGATATTAAATGGGTTCAAACACATATCGTACCTCCTGAAAACTACGCATCATCCGATGTCAATATAACCTATTCTGTGCACAATAGCGCTGAGGTAGATCTGGCAATATTGGCTTCCTGTAACCACACCATAACAACGGTTGGAACTTACAGTTGGTGGGCAGGATTTCTCGCGAATGGAATGACCATATATTACTCTGATTTTCCACGAAAGGGTAGTAAACTTTATAAGAGATTCAGAAGAGAAGATTTTTACCTCTCGCATTGGAAAGGATTGAATAATGATGGCATATTTTCCTAGAATTTATTATCCAGCGTTCTAAATGGGGTGCATTGAATGAAGTAACATAGCAACTAACGGAGCAAGTTATATGTAAACAGTAGGCCTACTGTCAATCATTTTCAATATCTGTAGGCCTAATATTTTGTTGTCTCGCGCAGCAGAATATCGATATTTAAAATTGTTTTTGTTGTTATGTTAGTATACAAAATGAAAGATTTTAAATTCTATAGGTAAATAATGCAGACAGGCTAGATCACACAATTTTATGCAATGGTGTTTATCTTACTTCTAGTGATTGCTTCAGATTGTTTTTATTGAAATAGCCTACTTACATATGCTAGAGATAACTTGTACTATACATGTAAGTTCAATTCTAATAGGCCTACAGTAGATGTCATATTATTTGCATTTAATAACCTACACTATACATACATTTATTAAGCACGACCACAGTAAATACACGTAGGAGATACATCGTACCACTGATTGCTTCTACCTATCTAGTTTGGTGCTTTCTGGAAATATATTAAATATATTAAATATATTAAATATATTAAATATATTAAATATATTAAATATATTAAATATATTAAATATATTAAATATATTAAATATATTAAATATATTAAATATATTAAATATATTAAATATATTAAATATATTAAATATATTTATTAATTGATGAATTAATTTTACCCGATTTAGCTGCACCAAGGCCCCTAAAAATCATGTTCCATTTTGAAAAATGACGCCTGTTTATTAAGCTTATACAATTTACATCTAAGATAGGCCTGAAAAATTCTCTATTGTTCATTTAACTCTGTGCTGGTCACTTTACATAGAGCTGTGTTTAAAAAATGCAATAACCTATGGGCCGAAATATTTAATGATTAAAAACGTTAACTATTGGTATTTAAATCATTGAATTTATCAACTACATAATGAATATAACAAAAATAACAACTAAGCAAGGAAACTCTGTAACATGTGCGGTGTGTTACGTATATAACTAAATGAAAAAATAAAATAAACACAAAGACCAATAGTGTATAAATAGAAATTAGATTGAACTAAAACTAAAATTATTTTTGGACCAGCGATTGAGAGTTCACATCTTAAAACAGCCCATAACTGCTATCCAACAATAAAATAGGACCATTTTGAACTAGCAAATAATAACATTCGAATGATATCTTTTAGATATTAAACCCGTATCAGTTTAACAATCTCAAATACACTTTAACATTTTGTCACATGGCAATTTTAATTTATTAGCACATCCTCAAATCAACGCACTGAGCATTACATGCCTACACATAGAAGAGATAAACCTTATGCACAAGGGACATAATTGATTAAACAGCTTTAGGCTTTAAATCACTAAGTATTCCTAGCAGACTTTATCATGTATCGGCTTGTGGTTAAGTTGCTAGCACGTTTACCTGACAAGCAAAACGGCCACAGGCTTGAAACAAGTCGCAATAAATTGTCTCCTAGAGTACACTTGTGACTTGTGCTAGTGAAACTGATGTAAAATTCTGTAAAGTATTTCATGAATTTATATAATTAATACAAAAGTAACTATAGACTAAATACGGTCTATATATATCATGAGATATATATTGCATTAGATTCTACGCTCTGACTCTAGTTATCTGCGTAATAGTTTCTCTAAGTAGTACCAGATACCCTGCCGTCACATTCCATGAAGAACTCACATCTGCTAAAGTATTTGATAACATAACAAAGTCTCATACTCTCAAATTTGCATCACAAAATAGTGCGTTGATATAGGGTTCTTCACCTATCACACGACAACCTCTTACAACAAGTGCAGTAAACGTATATTCACTTGAATCTCAATGTATTTTTTCAAGCAGGTACAAAGTTCTGTTCCACATGATAATAGCAACAATTCAGAAAATAAAAAATCCAATCAAGTTCTTTTCTATCGCTGCCTCTTTTGCAATTTCTTTCAAATCTGATTTCTGCAAAATTTTCAAGAATGATTTCTGCAAAATCATTCTGAACTATAAAGAGTCGATGAGCCAATCAATATTCTACAGGAATACTTATGGGCTCATCAGATCTGACTTAAATGTATTCTACGTTATAATGCATGGTAGTCAAACTCAAATGAATTCTTTCCTAATGTTTTCGGCAATTCCGCTTTTCAGTTATTCGATCATATTGTTGGCCAAGTCCACAATTGCAGGACTCAAAAGGACAGACGCACAAGCATAGTTGACTATACGTATGCAGTGTCCGGACCATTTAGGAATAGATCAACAAAAACTACACGTACCGTAAGAGAAAACCAAGCAAGAACTGTAGAAGGCAAAAGAAAAGCCATCGAGAGATCTATAGTTGAATTACAGGTTTGTGATAAAGCCGTTGTTGTTATACCAAAGTTTTAGCCCGGTTGCTGAAAGATAGACTAGCCGTGAACTGCACATGTCATAATATGCAACAAAGGACTATAATCCAAAGCAACGTCATGAAGGGTATTCGGTTGATAAGAGCTCAGGCTCCAGAAATTGTTTAGAAAATGTCTCAAACGAATGGACAATTGTTAGGGGATAGACTGATAGATATAGTGTAGGAGAAGAGAAATGGAGAAAGTCTATTCGTATCCCGACCCTTGTTACACTGGGATTCGAGAAGAGGTGATTATTACGGTGAAAAAAGACGCCAATGATTGTTATTTCTCTGTTTTCACTGAAGATCACTCGTGACTGAGTTATCACTAGACTGAGGATCACTCGTGATAGAGCTAATACTACACTGAGAATCACTCGTGATAGAGTTAACACTACCACTGAGGATCACTCGTGAGAGAGCTAACACTACCACTGCGGATCACTCGTGATAGAGTTAACACTACCGCTGAGGATCACTCGTGATAAAGTTAACATTACCAATGAGGATCACTCGTGATTGAGCTAACACTACCGCTGAGGATCACTCGTGATAGAGCGAACACTACCGCTGAGGATCACTCGTGATAGAGTTAACACTACCGCTGAGGATCACTCGTGATAGAGCTAACACTACCGCTGATGATCACTCGTGATAGAGCTAACACTACCGCTGATGATCACCACTACGACAGCGTTAACACTACCGCTGAGGATCACTCGTAACAGAGCTAACACTTCCACTATTTTTATCGTTCACTTTGGCTAACTCATCGTTCTCTAGCAATAGCTTGAGCTCTGTAGCATTCAGTGCCTGCGTCTCAGGCGCCACTCTCTTCTGTATTTTTCCCACGATGGTCGACTGATCAAAGTGCTCGATGTCGTCATGGTTGTCGGAGTAGGGCAGGTGGGCGCTAGGAGAGTAGAGGAGATAAGACTGCCTGATTTCATCTAGGCTCCGAATCATTTCTCTAGCCACAGCACTCGAGGATGAGGATGGGCCTTCCTTGAGTCGCTTCAGCTTAGATTCTGTACAATATGTCAATCAATCAGTGAATGAATGTTTGAATCAAACAATCAATCGATCAATCAATCAATCAATCAATGATTGGATCCAATAGCCTATTAATTAATCGATCAATGAATGAATGATTGAATTAAACAGTCTATTAATCAATCAATCAATCAATGATTGGATCAAACAGTCAATCGATCAATCAATCAAACAAATAATCAGCCAGTCATTCAATCAATAAATAATAAAATATCAATCACTATAAAATATATGTACAATAATATAAATAAGCAAAGTCACTTCATTATAAATTATCGGCAACATTGCCGATGTCTGAAGCCAGTCACGATATAGGTATGATAACCGACAGTATGTGTGGGTTCAAATACTGCACTCTCCAATCACTGACATCCCTTTCGAGAGATGAAAATGAAGTTAACATCGGCTTTGCAATGTTTTATCAATAAATGAATCAACATAAAAAAGATAGATGAATCAATCAATAAAACAACCAAGAAATTAAAATATACAAGCAAATGTCAGCAATAGATCACAGATATCTATCAGAACTAAAGCAAGTGACATACCAATAAGCCATATAGATATCTATCAGAACTAAAGCAAGTGATATACCAATAAGTCATATAGATATCTATCAGAACTAAAGCAAGTGATATACCAATAAATCATATAGATATCTATCAGAACTAAAGCAAGTGACATACCAATAAGTCATATAGATATCTATCAGAACTAAAGCAAGTGATATACCAATAAGTCATATAGATATCTATCAGAACTAAAGCTAGTGATATACCAATAAGTCATATAGGTATCTATCAGAACTAAAGCAAGCGACATACCAATAAGTCATATAGATATCTATCAGAACTAAAGCAAGCGACATACCAATAGACCACAGGTATCTATCAGAACTAAGATCATGATTGCTGGCTCTCAATATTGAAGGTGTTGAATTATTTTGTAGCTCGAGCCTGTCATTTAGATCAGAATTGGACTGTGGTGCCCAGGGATCCATCTATATTCGTGGAATGGTGACAAATTTAATGTTTAATATCGAAATAAATGTAATTCACTCTGAAAACAATGAAGAAATCGATATGAAGCGATACAAAGTAATAAAGTTAAGTTTGACTTCAATTCAGCAACTCAAGATAACTGTAATTCATTGTTCAGTGACTCTCGAGATCTCTTGCATATCAGGAAAGCATGCCACCTATCTTTCTGACTCCTGATCTTTAAGCACTTTGTTCTATTTCCATGGGTTTTGTAGTAGGTAGAAAACCCATATATTCCAACGAACACATCTATTGAGGGTGGTCTCTGACGTCATCGTTCTATAGGAAACAGATGTTAAACCTTTATTTTTCTTATTATTAGTAGTAGTATTGTTAATATTGTTAATATTAATATTATTATCATTTTTCATATTATTATTATTAGTATTATTAACCAACAGCCACTATGTAATAATTATTAACATATAAAGTTAATGGAAATATATCTATAGAATTTAATAGAATGTCCAAATATTTCAGACATTTTTAGTAAGTACTTAGGTTAGATCAACGTCATGAAATTTAAAATGACTATTCCTGAGGTCCTAGGATCAAATTACAGGTAGAAAGTGAGTAAGAATAAATGCCTTAGACTTGCATTTTGGCAGAGCATTAGATACAAAGAGAATGTTTTAGATACTTTCTCTTTCTCTTTTCTCTCTCTCTCTCTCTCTGTTGATCTACTTAACGGCCAGTCCAAGACATTTATTCCTACTCAGTCTACATTCACTATCCATAGAGAGTACTCCATCTATAAAAGAGTTCATCTAAACTCACAAAAGACTACATTTTACCCAAACCTTAATGTAACCTATATAGTCTGGTGAAAATATGACTTCTGAAGTGATTTTTCTTTGCCTTTCTCAGTTCATGCTCGGCCGTCTCTTGCGTGCAGTAGCGGATCCAGGGGGGGACCCGGACTCCCTGGATCCGCAATGGTCGGACGATAAAAATTTTAAAACTATATTTTCATTGTTTCTATGGCAATTTCAATGTTTAAATAGGTTAGTAATGACAGTGGTAAGGGGCGCCCAGGGGGAGGGTAAGACAGGGTATATTTTCATTGTTTCTATGGCAATTTCAATGTGTAAACATGTTAGCAATGGCAGTGAATAGGCGGGCCCCGGGGGAGAGGGTTCAACAGGGAATGCAGTTCCAATAGCTTGATTTTTTCTAGGATATACTAGGAGCCCTGTATAATGGAAGGGGCCCGAAAAATGTTGATCGTTTCACTAGCTCTCAATTTTCACTTTAACCAATACATTGGAGGAAAAACGTTTCCCCCTAACTTTAGTACGGGTATGAGCGGGGTGGGTAAGGTACGGGGAAGAATTTTGTCTGGTTATATCACATGTCCCGAAGAAGGCGGGGTGTAAGCAAAAAATTGTACACTCTCAAATAAAATTTCGGGCCACCCCTTAAAAAATTCCTGGATCCGCCCCCGCTTGCGTGTGCAGCTTACTACTGGCCTGTATTTCAGTGGCCCTGACACAACACAGATTTCTTAGAGTGACACAAAAATTGGAACGATCATAAAAGTACAACAAGTTTAGTTTGCAAATTCCTTGAAGTAAAAGATGACAGAATAAAAATTGTACTAGATTTCTAGCAAGGAATTATCATATTATCTTGTACTAATTGTAATCGTGTCAACTGTGCCAACTGTGGTGTCAGATTTTGCTAAATTATGCATTGACTATATTACTACTAGATGTTCTACACTGTTGTTCATGATATATTGAGCACTGTGAAACCAACTCAAAACCGATGAGCAGAGTGAGGGGTCCATCAACTGTGCGAACCGAAATCCGGGTAATCAGTCCAAAGAAGGACATTAGCGGAATGGAGGTTTGCGCGTAGGCCTAGATCTCAGTTCATGGACATTAGGTGGGTATGAATGATTGAAGAGAAAAGGTTTAAACTAACGTTAAAACATGCGGTACAAAAGTGACAAATATAGATGATCATTTCACTATAATGCGTGTTCAATTTACTACAGATATGTCATATTAATTGCATTATTAATATTAACTTTAAGATAGTGCTTTATATTATTGCGTTATACTATTAGTAATAAATTTCAGTGTCAATAAAATTAAATTCAATGTCCGAGTAATGTAAATATTTACAAACTTCAGTGTTAAACAACGACACCTAATGTACAAAATTTAATTTTTATTTTCCTCAAAGTAAGCTATGGATAAATATTTGGATAAATAAGTCCATATTTAGACTTATGGATCATATTGCGGGTTATACTTGGTTTATCAGCAAAATTAAGCCTTATTAAAGCTAACACTAGCGTTCCAAATTAAATTTAATCTGATGACGTTGTTTAACGCCAAATTAACATTATAGCATGGAATTCAAAATGAGTAGATTGTTCATATCTCCTTTCGATGGTTTAACTTTTAACAAATGAGAGTGTTGAGTCAACAACAACAACAACAATACGATTAGAGTGCTACTGTTGTCCATGACAACATTGAGCACTGTGATACCTAATCAAAGCCGATGAGCAGAGTGAGGGTTCCATAAACGGTGCGAGCCAAAATCCGGGTGGTCAGTCCAAGGAAGGGTACTAGCGGAATGGAGGTTTACGTGTTGGTCTCAGTTCGTGGACGTTTGGTGGATATGAAAAGTCGAAGAGAAAAGATTTCAATCGCCTATGAAACTGTTCGTGGAGTAGGAAAGGCTGATCAGGAATAGATGAGGGGGTGCGCAGAGTGGAAGGAAGAGAATTCCAGATCTTCGGGGCAGCATGCTGGAAGGAGCACCTAGACAGCTTGCTACGTGAAGGAAGGCTTGGTCTCTCAAGAGTAACTAACTTAGAGGACCTGGTGGGCCTGGAGGTAGGTTGTCCCACTTGTAGTAAGTGGGACATGTAACTATTACCAGGAGTGGTAATAGACTTATAAGTTAGAGAAACTGTCTTGTATAAAATGCGTTCTCTAACTTTGAGCCAGTGTAAGGACTTGAGGATTGGAGTAACATGAGAATATTTGGAGCTACGAAATACTGCACGTGCAAGGGAATTCTAGATGAACTGCAACCTATCAATCTCGCAACTGGGAAGATTTAGAATTAGTGAGCTACAGTAATCCAGTTTCGATTGCACGAGAGCAGCGCCAATTGTAGTGGCAGTCTCGAAAGAAAGAAATGGTCTTATTCGACGAAGATCGCGAATATGAAAGAAACATGCCTGTGATGTTTTAGTGATATGTTCGTGGAATGAGAGGTGGCGGTCAAGGACAACACCAAGATTCTTCACAGAAGAAACCGGTGTTACTGAAACATCAGAAGAGAGAGCCAGGGACATCTCGCTCAGTTTTGGAAGTTGCTGAGGTGTTCAGTTAACTCTGAAACCTACTGCATAATAATAATAATAATAATAATAATAATAATAATAATAATAATAATAATAATATTAGTAATAATAATAATAATAATAATAATAATAATAATGACCCACATTATAGTGAAATGATCAACTACGTTGATATCTATCACTTTTAATACCACATGTTAAATCCGTTAGGCAATTTTGTCCCATTTTCCGCGTAATTTTCTGCAGGGTACAAATAGGACGTTGTGCAGTCTTAGTACGTAGTAGTAGTAGTATTTTTAACTTAATTTTGTTAATATAGTGGTTCATTATAGTAGTAATTTTTTCTTTGGACTGATTTTCTGGATTTTGGAATTTGCGCCGTTTTTGTACCTTATTAGCACGCAGGCTTGAATTTGTCTCAATTGTGTTCGATGTTGTCATTCATGGCTGTTGCACTCTAATTGTTATTATTGTAATTAGCATGCATATAACTGCATGAACATTTCTTTAATATAATTTGATCTACTCTTCTAATTGTAGTCCATTTATGCAAATCATGTAATCAACTGCATGCAAGTTTTTAGATCCAGTATACGCGCCCATCGACTTCGAGTTTCGACAAGCACGCAGGTGGATCGAGCTAGCTCCTTATAATTGTTTCTATATCCATTTATCTTAATGTGACTGATTTTTTGGATTATGCACCGTTTTGGGAGCATTTATTGCTCACATGCTTAAATTTTATTTGTCTGAATGGTGTCGATCGATGCTATAATACTTTTTGTCACCATGAGGAGTGAAGACAGTATATATAGGCCCTATATGCTGTCCTTCCATGCATGATCATCGAAATATGAAAATCACTGTAATCAAACGAGTAAGGTACGTGGACTGGAACATCGAGGTCAATCTTACTTTAGCTTCATACAATTTCTCAATGTTAATTATTACTAAATTTTAAAAAAATGTAGTTGTTCTTATTAAAATTCATTCTGCAATTAATTTATAGTCTTCATATTTTTCATTTCCTTTACGTCCATCGTGATCAAGGTTGATTTTCTGTGTTTTGGAATTTGCACCGCTTTGGACCTCCCAGTAACCCACCGATTTGGATTTGTCTCAATAGTGTTTTCAACCCTGTAAAAGATGACAGTATCAGATTTTGGAATAGTTGTAGTCTTTGTGCATTTCTGTCTTGATCAGGTTAATAATTTATAGATCTACGCTAGTGACTCATGGCAACAACCTGTTGATTATAAACCTAACGAGAAATTGTAAATCAATCAATTAAATCAGTTAAATTAGTTAATAAATCAACTTAATTAAAATAAAATAATTGATCTAAATATCAATCTAACGGACAGAATGACGATTGTAAAGAAAGTCTCAGATTTCTGTGAATTCTGGTATTTTCAGTACATCCTAGTTACCGCTCTCTATATGTTGGAGTCGTGGGAGCGTAAGGTCTTCAGTATCCTTTTGAAAATTGTTTTTATAAATAAAATTGTAAATTTATAGTAAATAACTATTAATTTAATGTAAATTTAATTGTATGGTACTAGAATTTAATATTTGAAGTATGCTATTTAACTGGATATCAAGTTTGATCGCTAGTTGGTTAGACTTTGTTATTTTGTCGACGCCCTTTTGTCCTACATTATTTTGATCCATTGTCCTTGCTGTAAAAATATAATTTAAAATTATATTGTTCAATAAGTCTCTATGAAGTTTTGTATGATTTCAATTTTGATTTCTCTCATTTTAAAAATAAAACGAATTTCATTCATTCAATTATAATTTAGGTCAAAGCCATACGTAGGCCTCTATGTCCTACTTTTCATGCCACTAATTATGACTTATACTCACGGATGAAGAAAGGCATTGGAGAAACGCATAAGCAACTAGTTTGTTAGGAATTCTAATGAGAAGTTAAACATTTTTTGTAATTGTTTTATATTTCCTACAAGAATGATTTCTCTTGTGTCTAATTATACAATTATTGATCACAATTGCTATCTTAATTACAATTAAAAAGTTTGGTTATATTATGTACACTGAACCTTTGTTAATATTTTCACCAATACCTGAAGTCTCTGAATGTACATCCAAATCTTAAGATCTCTACACACACTAATTTAAGTACAAATTTAGAGAAACTTGTGGCCTTGTTTAGAGACTATGTTTATGAGACCTTATTTTTGCTCTATTGTAGACAAATATGATAAAGCCAATGATTAAACACTAAATTAAAACTGTGTAATTTGTAGTCTTGTTCATGTTTTAAATATATATTTTTAAATGATGAACAATTTATTTTAAAATAATGAATAAGTTAGGACTGCTTATTGATCGCATGTTTAACTTAACCTATTTGCTGTCAGACTGCTTTCTCGTAGCTTTTGTAGCGATGGCAACGTACACAGCCTACATCTTCCTACCTGGTCACATTCTCATGCTGGGCAACTTCTTTGAATACCTCTTCAACACATTCACCGGAAGGCTCGAAGCCGGGGAGTTGCAGTAGCTTTTTCATCATCCATAATTTTATCCAGCACCGTAATGTTTTGTAAGCACACTAATTAATTGTGAAAGTCTGTGATCAGCTAGATATAATATGTTGTCTGATGGTTGATCGGTTTTAGGTTGAACCGGAAAGTTAATGAATGTTTGATTCATTTAGTTTTATAATCTATAAATAATAATAATAACCTTGGACAATTTCTATAGCGGTGTCATGGCCGGTGTCCGATCTTCAAGACCGCTTTACAGGTTTCTGGCAGGTTATTGTTAAATGTAGATCATCGCTATGTAGAAGGGTATTAAATGATATTCGTTTTGTTTAATTCAATAGGCTTCTGTCTTCAAAAATCAGCTGCGGAGATGTAATTCTAGTTGTCGGATCAAAGTTACCAATCAAATTAAATAATGACTGTAAAATTTAAAAATATCTCTTAGTTTTAAAATAGATCATAAATACTTAAGATCTTTTCACAAATATTTGTTCATAGTTTTCATTTCCATGTACTTTTAAATTTATCATTTAGCTCAGATTTATATGGTTAGCTGTAGATTTAGGAATTTTGAGTAAATCTGATGTAAAGTCACTTTTTATGTGAATATGACGATGTTGCAAGGGAACGATAAGAGTGTGCTAATTAGTGGCAAATGTAAATGTAGCGATTTGTGAAGCTTTGTAGTCTTAAATGTTATGAAGACATTTCTTGTTGTTACAGATAGCTATGTCTTAAGGGTTCCTGTCACTATATGAAATTTTGGTTAAACTGATGTTATCTTTACTGTTATTTCTTTATTGCACAGATTTACATCAATTTTAATGTTATATTTGCTGTGTTGGCTCAAGATTGTTTTGTCTAATCAGCTTGATCCACCAAGTTTTGTAATGAATATTATTCTGGAATAGGAGCATTGTTGTTGAATACTAGATCTCACCCGAAATGGTCTTCCTCCTTCCCACCATCAATTTTTTGGAAAGGAATCGTTCGTCGTGTGAAATCAAGTTCTTTTGTACATTTCAAGCAAACATTCATCAGCGTTTGTAATTATTTAAACATAATGATTTATTGAATTAAAGGAAATAAGGGTATAAGAGATGCTGATAAAATGATGATATATTTAAGGGAATATGATGATGATAATGAATGATTTAGTGAATTAGCTAAAAGCTAACTGCAAGGCTAAGGACATGCCCCAAACAATTTACCTGTACCAAATTTCTGCTCCTCCCCACTCCAGCCCCCCTCTCCTAGATATATTTTATAACAACATAACATAACATTACAGAGTCAGGAAGCAATTATATGCTTGTTTAAGACTCATCAGGCTCTTAACTAAAACCAATTAATATAAATCAAATCATACAGACTTCATGTCAACATGTGAAATTTATACATAGCCTGTGTATAACACTGAACATGCAATTAGCTTCTAATTTACATGTTCTTATGTTTATCATATTTATTTTTAAAAGCATTCACTGATTCTGCTTCTGCAACTTCGCTTGGCAAACTATTCCAAGCATTTATAACTCTGTGACTAAAGAAAAATTTCCTTAAATCTAGTCTACTTCTAAATTTACTAAGTTTATAAATATGTCCCCTTGTGTTTCTGTTGTTTGATAAATTAAACCAAATATTAACTTTGTTGAAGCCTTTGAGTATCTAAAAAACTTCTATTATATCTCCTCTAGTTCTTCTCTCACTTAAAGAGGTTAATCCTACAAATTTTAATCTATTCTCATAACTAAGTTTTTGACAGTCAAATACCAGCCTTGTTGCTCTGGCTTGTACCCTTTCTAATTTATCGATATCTTTCTTAAGATATGGGCACCAAGCCTGAACGCAGTATTCAAGTTTGAACCGTACAAGAGCCTTATATAGCCTTATCACAATATCTTTATTTCTACATGCAATTGTTCTTTTAATCATTCTTAATACACAATTAGCACTATTTACAACTTTATCACAGTCAGTCAGGTATATTTTTTTTTAGATAGTTCTTACTCAGCTCCCTTTACAATCTCTCATCTGCGTCTGTTAAATTTTTGTTTAATTGTTCCTTTTGTTTATGGGCTGAACAGCATTTATGATGACATCATTTAGTTGCAGTCTGTGTAATATTGCTATGCATAAATATTTAAATGTAAAGGAGGCTTCTATATTTATGGGCTTAAATTTTAAAATTGGGAATACATGCAATATATCGTGGATGTGTGAAATCCATTGTGTGATGATTTCTAGTGCGATAGTTATTTATATGTGATATTATATTGTTCCAATTGAATAGCATAGTTGGTTGAATACTAGTCTTTTAAGCTTGAGGCCGCAGGTTCGGTTCTCAATGTGAATCACGAGTGAGTACACTACATTAGACTGATTGGTACAATGTTGGAGATGAATGCTGACTATCTAAGATACTGGCTGAGCCAGTAATGCTAGAGATCAGATGACACATTAAAGCAATGGAACCTTTCTCGTCACTGATATTCTGCTGGGAAATAAAACCTACTCAGTTGCTTATGATAATACTGTATTTGCAGACGTATATTAATTGAGAGAACTGTTGATGTTTGAACTAGTGAATTTTCAGTGTCTAGAAGTCTTGAGTGTAATCGTTTGACTTCTTTACATAGTTGCTTTTAATCTGAGTGCATGTCTTCTTTTCAACAGTTCCAGGATTCAAATTCTTATAATTGCGAAACGCTTAAGTTTCTTTTGATAAGGTTGCTATAGACCACGCTGCATAGTGTAGAACATGTCAGACAGGTTCTTTGCTCGCATAACTAATATTTGATATCTCCTACTGTCAAAGAGAAGCTTTGTGAAAGTGAACCTGGATATTAAATGCTTTGCTAAGTATATTTATGCATATTGATACATAGCTGAGCTGTATTTTGTGTGTGTATAGTTTACACACGTTAGTTTTATGTGTATTATGCAAACAATGTTTACGGATGCTTAACGTTTACTTTTGCTAGACTATATGTTTACTTTTGCTAGACTGTACTGTTTGACTTTTATTCTCTTGTTTTGTTCTTGTTTGAGCACATGATACCGTCAGTTAGGTTGTTTTATACACGTGTGTTTTTGTATTCATGAATAATTTACAGTCCTAGTTCTTATTAGCTGCTGTGATTTAGATCTAGCTGCTGTGATTCAGATGTAGCTGCTGTGATTTAGATCTAGCTGCTGTGATTTAGATGTAGCTGCTATGATTCAGATGTAGCTGCTGTGATTTAGATCTAGCTGCTGTGATTCAGATGTAGCTGCTGTGATTCAGATGTAGTTGCTGTGATTCAGATGTAGTTGCTGTGATTTATATCTAGCTGCTGTGATTCAGATCTAGCTGCTGTGATTCAGATGTAGCTGCTGTGATTCAGATGTGGCTGCTGTGATTCAGATGTAGCTGCTGTGATTCAGATGTAGCTGCTGTGACTCAGATGTAGCTGCTGTGACTCAGACATAGCTGCTGTGATTCAGATGCAGCTGCTGTGATTCAGATGTAGTTGCTGTGATTTAGATCTAGCTGCAATGATTCAGATGTAGCTGCAATGATGAATTGGTATGAAGACACTTGCCTGTTTGTCTGCCGGTGGCTGAGTGGACTGTACACTTGCCAGTTAAGCTTGAAGCTAAGGGATCGAAACTCCACAAGACCTGACTTACAGTGATCTACAGTACAACAGAATTTAAACTTAACTAGCTTTGGCTTCTTTTATGATGCTGCCGGAGGAAGAGGAACTCCTTAACTATTATTATTATATATTAATTATATGTTGAGCGGGTAATGATGTATGGTTCGGAATATTTAGCATTAAAAAGAGATTATTTACAGAGTTTGCATGTGGCAAAAATGAGAATGTTGTGTCTAATGTGTGGAAAAACTAGGAAGGACAGAATGGAAAATGAATATGTGAGAATGATTTTGAATGTTGAGGGGATCGGGGATAGGTTGGCTCACTCGAGATTGAGATGGTATGGGCATATTGTGAGAAAGACAGATGAGGATGTAGTAAAGAGAGTTTGGAGGGAAGAGCTGGATGTTAAGCTAGGAGGGTAGACAACAACTGACGTGGGATGCGTAATGGGAAATGGTTTTTCTCGCAATGTAGATATTCTATATTCTAGGATAGTTTCTATAACTTTTGTTAGCTTCACTTTACCAATATTACGTGTATGTAATGTATGCTTGTGCGTTTATCAGAATTTTTTGTTTGAGTTATGATGCCGTAATTTTAAACAACATAATAATTGTTTTATATGAATCATTTTCATATATTTTTATATTCTGAGAATGTTCTTTTCAATACAATTGATAATTCGACATTTGCTGTCGTCTTTTATTGTTAAATAGTTGCTGCTTGATTAATCAATTGACATAGTCAGTATTATAATACCTCAATCATCATTATCGTCAGCATCTTCCCTTGAATCCCAGTTTAACTAGGGTCGCGATACGAATAGACTGTCTCAAATCATTCTCTGTCCTACATCACATCATCAGTCAATCCCCTTATTTGAGACTTTTCCATTCTTTAAATTTATGCAGTAAATTCTGGAGCCTAGGCGCTCACCAACCGAATGCCCTTTCTGACGTTGGTATGGATCTTAGGGCTTTAGTCGCCTTCTACGACACGTGCAGTCACCGGTTGGTCAATTCTTCAAACAACGCGGGGAATATTATAATATTCTATATAATATTATAAAAATATTATATATAACATATAATATTATATAGAATATTATATAGAATATTCTATATAATATTCTTATAATATTACATACATACAGTACATATACTATATACATTACATTCTTAAGCAAAAAAGTTTAACCACAGTCATCTTGATCAATATAATTTCAGCTGATGCATCTGTAGACGAAGCTTTGATATCTTGGACCGTAGGCCGCCCACCGTCAATGTTCGCCCCTGAACATACTCAGCCTGTAATCAGTTTAATATTGAGACCACACTGTACATGTATTATATAGCACCGCATCTTAACTACAATGGCCGGACTTCTAGAGTTCCTAACAATATATGTATAATACAATAGACAAAGCAAAGCATGGCTCGTAGTCGAGCCTGTCGGCATAAAAGCAGCGACTGACTTCACGCTCTTCCTATTACTTAATTTGTTGCGGTTTTATCAAAGAGTCGATATCTTAGATCGACCGTAACTCCTCCATCGTAACTTAAATTATGTACTTTTGTGAGCCCTGACATCGCTTTCGAGTGAGGAAACTGACGTTAAACTTAGGTTTACCAGCCCTTTCGCTATTGCGAATATCCCTTCCTCGAAAGAAGGCATGGATATGGTTTTTCGAGATCAGAAGGCAAACATGCTGACGGCATGGCTAACTTTACACACCTAGTGCACAAATTGAAGCAATGGTAAATGTAGCGAATGGGACGTCACGGTATAGGCGTCGAAAACTCCGTGAAAATGGGCGACAATACCCAGGATGATCTCCATCCCATCCCAATGTAGTCCAATAATTGTTATAGCTTTTCCCGTATGAGAACCAAAATGAGGGCTGGAAAATTAACTGCACACTTCGATTGTAGCATTTATCTTATAATTATTTATACGTATTTATAACTATGACTTAATTTCACTTTCCAAAGTTGAAGATTTGTTGAAGACTTAGCACGCTGTTAATAAGTCTAAATAGCCCAGTCTTGTATAAGCGCTTCCCTGCAAGAATCTGACCAATTTCTGCGCCCATTGGTCGTATTCCTGCAGGGAAGCTCTTATAGCCGAGACTTGTCACTGAACGATCCTCAAATTTCGACACTTTCCATGGTGGTCCATTACAATGTTTGCATTCAGTATTTCGTGCAAGAATTTTAACCTATAGATTAATTTAAGAGCTGGTATGTTTTGGTTAGAGTGAGTGATATAATTATTTGCTAGGATAGCTTGATTAGGATAGTCGGATAGCTAAGATTTTAAGTGTCGAGATTTAGCAGCTTCGACCGAATGTTTACTGAAATGAATATTAGGCCTTTGTGCCGGGCCTAGCTTGTTACCAAGCAACCACTGCGTTTGTTGTGGCAGCTAGAATGGTTACGCTTGATTGATTCTGCAGTTTGTTTGAAATGCTTTTCGTATAATGACTTTTATAATTACAACAAGTGGATGAGTTATCCATAAATTACTAGTATGATTACGAGTTGTGTTATGTTAATATACAAATAAACTACAACAAGAAAAAGGTATTTTATAAAGTATTTCTGTAGTCAAATAGCAAAAAACTTAGGTATAGACTAGGCTATAGTAGGCTAATTGAGCGTAACTCATTTGAGAGTAGCTTTACTATTCGTTTTATTTTACGCTTGTGCTGGTTCTAATCATGCCTTATCTACTGTTCAACCCACGAAAATCGTTCGTGTTTTGAAGATCCCACTATTTCAGTGACTTATGGCACTGAAAAACCATAGCTCTGATTCGAAGCCTTAGTCAAAGCTTAGAAAATTTTCCTCATTAGTGAGGACACTATAAATTAGACTTGTAAGGACACTATAAATTAGACTTGTAAGGACACTATAAATTAGACTTGTAAGGACACTATAAATTAGACTTGTAAGGACACTATAAATTAGACTTGTAAGGACACTATAAATTAGACTTGAGTGAAAACTGAACGCTGTGGACCCATGCATCAACAGTTACTGTTGCCATCGACACAGAAGATCTGTGCAGGGGACGACACTACGGTAGGGGCTAGAAGCTTAAGCCCCCCCTAATTTCGGTGCTCATCACAAACTTTAAACTATTGGCCCAATAAATATATATGGACTAGAATCAAGCTACCTAATGAACTCACCCTCCTCAGTACTTACTTTCTTAGTAGTACTCTGTACTCTTAGCCTCCTCTACTTCATGACCCTATAGTCTCGTCCCTGCGTCTGTCTCACGTGATTTGACTCAGAGATGACGTCCCTGATATCATCCCAGGATGAGGAAACGGACGTAAAACCTTTATTATTATAATTATTTGCATGATATATATATATATATATATATATATATATATATATATATATATATCATGGACCATGGACCCCCCCTCTGGATCCGCCACTGATATATATATATATATATATATATATATATATATATATATATATATATATATATATATATATATATATACTGTATATATATATCTATATATCTATATATCTGTATCTATATATCTATATATCTATCTATATATATATAGATATATATATTTTATATCATCCAGAATGGTAATTTCGATGTGTAAATATGTTTTTAAGGGCAATGGTTGGGGAGGGGTACGAGAGGGAACTCGGTGACAATTAGCTCTTTTTTTAAAATATGGGCCCCACTAGGGGCCCTGATTTGATTTACTAGGAGCCCAGTATAATGAAAGGGGGGGGGGGCGAAGAATGTTGACCGTTTCGCTAGCTCTCATGTTTCATATTAACCGCTGTATTTGAGGAAAAAGGGTGTAAGTAAAAAATGTGAACGCTGTCCCGGAGCAGTGGTGCAAACAGCCTTGACTATGAGAGGCATAAGCATCCACCTAGCGCCTAAATTATGTCACTTTTGCAATTCGTACAGTTACGGAGAGTTTCTTCAGAGGTTTTATTAAAATATATATTTAAAGAATTAAAACTGGTCTGCTAAGACCAACCATTAATTTTGTCCTGACAGTCTAAAAGTATTCTTAACTCAAGATAATCCAATGATTACGTTTAGGTTGCAAAAAGTAAATAATTTCAACTTCTTATGAAGTAGTCTTTTTAGCTTTTTATCTTCCAAGGTTTGGTCTATTCCAGAAATTCATTACACCCTACTTGTACTCTGATCGTGGATGTGGCGAGATCTTTGCCAGTTGCGAATATTGCTGTATCATCTGCAAATGTTGCCAGAGTAACTCCTCTCATAACTGGGAATATCGCAAGTGTAAAGCAGGTAGAGGATTGGTCCTATAACACTTCCTTGTGGGACGCCTGCATGTGTATCTTTAAGATCAGAATATTCGTTTTTTTATTTTACTCTGTATGTTCTATTTGAGACATACGACGTTAAAATCTCGGTATACTGTGGCGGCATCTGCTGCTTGAGTTTATATACTAAGCCTTCGTGTCAGACTTTATTAAAAGCAGCAGCTACGTCAAGGAATAATGCTGTGCAAACTTCTTTTTTCTCTAGTGCATTCTCAATTATATCAGATATACGATGTACCTGTTCTATTGTAGTATGCTTTTTCCTAAAACCGAACTGAAAATCAGGGATTAACTTGCGTTCTTCAATGATCGGTTTCATTCTTTTTACCAGCAGCTTTTCAAAAACTTTCGATATAACTGGTAGAAGAGAAATAGGCCTGTATGATTTAACATCAGTGGGGGGTTTACCTGGCTTTGGTATCATAATTACCTCTGCCACTTTCCAGATATCAGGAACATATCTTAGTCGAAATGCAGCATTAATGAAGTCAACATGACCAACCCTTTCCTAGGCAATTCTTTCAAAATACGTCCAGTTATCAGATCAAAACCTGGAGCCTTCTTTGGACTTAAATTTGTTTTTATCTCATGAGCCAATTCGTTAGGCAAATGGAATATTTTAAAATTTGCCATTTGAGATAGAGTGAAGTGAAATATTGCTCTGTATTTGATTTGGTTGAAAAATCTCATACAGACTTTCTGCAAACAGATCATCTTTGTTTATTGCTTCTGGGCCTTTATTCTTCAGAGGTGAAAAAATTAACCTACTTCTTTTCCAAAACAAATGTAGAATTTTAGCATTTTAGGTGTTCCCTGATTTTAGTACGGGTATGATTGGAGGGGGTGGGGTAGTAAGATACGGGGATACGAGCCGAACGCAGTAGTGAAAAACGTTTGAGCCCCCCCCCCCCACAGCAATTGTCTGGTTGCGCCACATGTCCCGAAGAAGGCGGGGGGCGTAAGCAAAAAATGTGCACTCTCCAAAAAAATTTTGGGCCCCCCTTAAAAAATTCCTGGATCCGACCCTGATATATATATATATATATATATATATCAGGGTCCCTGATATATATATATATATATATATATATATCAGGGTCGGATCCAGGAATTTTTTAAGGGGGGCCCAAAAAAGGGGGCCCCCTTAAAAAATTCCTGGATCCGACCCTGATATATATATATATATATCAAGGTCGGATCAGGAATTTTTTAAGGGGGCCCATATTATATTATATATATATATATATATATATATATATATATATATATATATATATATATAATATTATATATACCTATTTACACGGTTAAATCAAGATGTATTTCGTAATTTAGTTTTCTTTCAAGTTATAATGTCCTTTCTCGGGTATTCTAATTAAGATTATTGCTGATGTGAGCACACAGTATAGACATTGCCACTGGCTGGAGTCAGTGGCAATGTCGGCAAGATATTCGACGGTGGATCAGTACGCCTATTTGCCGGGTTCAAAACCTGGGCTCTTCTGTCATTAACATCGTTTTCGAGTGAGGAAAGAGACGTTAACATTAGATTTAGATGCGTTTTTACATGGTCATGCCGTTACCTCAGCGACGATGATTTCAAATCACGCTGTACCTACGATCATAGCGACAGTTAGAAAATAAGAGAAATCATCGAATTTGCTACAACGCTCATCAATCAATCCATAATTCACAAATCATACATAGTATGCTTTAAAATTCATAAAAGTAGTGGTCTTTTCCATAAAAATAGTGGTCTTAATAAAATCCATAAAATAGTGATCTCGAATATTTCCAAGACCACTATTATCCGAGACCATATCAGACATTATCCGAGATCATATCAGACATTATCCGAGACAGTATCCGAAATCAAAACTAAGACCGGAACCTTCGAGACCGAGATCAATACCAAGACCATGACCGGTAAAAAGCGGTCCCAAGCAGCCTCGACACTGGGTCTCGAAGACTTCGAGTCTGACTGAACTGAACGGCGGAAGTCCATGACTCATCTAGAACATCTAGAACGTGATTTCAGTGTAGTTTGGTCCATTTAGCCATATCCAAGCCTTTTCCGGTCACTGAAGCGTGGTTGTACACAATTATTAGATTCTGTAGTACTTAGTACTTAGTACTTAGTACTTAGTACTTAGGATTTAGTAGATTTATAATAATCCGATAGCTTACTATCGGAGTGTCATAAAATTGGCAATTAAAATTAGTCTGAACCATGATTGACTAGGTGTCCGACAAATAGGTGACGATAAATAGATGAAAGGTTCAAATCCAGTGCTCGCCTCGTTATTATTAAATTAGACAGAACTTTGACTTTGATTTGTCTGTAGTTCATACCTTAGGCCTTTCAAAATCTTTGAAAAAATATATGAGTAGATATTACTATGCCTTTATCTAAATTTGTTAGCATGCCGTTATACGAAGTATATGTCGTTAGCTTGCGTTTTTAAAATCTTTATATTTTTAAGCGCCAGAAGAATATTCTAGTTATTTACACGTATAAACACTGGGGATCGTTGAACTCTAATGGGCCTTTACTATATTATTAGATAGAAACATATACTGTAGGCTATAACTGAATACAATGTACAGTAACTCCTTATTTTAAAAAAAATTCTGGAATTTAAAGTTTCGGAATATTCTAATTTAATAATAAGGACGTCGCTTATTTATTTCGCTTAGTGTGATAATAGTCGTTATGCAGTAAGTTCAATCAATAATTTCATATATTGCGAAGTAAAATTTTCTACACTATCTTTACGATAATAATTGGACCTATAGCCGACGCCCATTCATTGAACTTACAGCCGAATCCGATTTCATTAGACTTATAGCCTAAGCCTATTCATTGGACTAGTCCAGTCTCACAGGACAGTTTATCGAGATGGGGGCAGGGGCCTCTATGGATCAGACAGAAGAGGGGCGGGGGGAAGTGAAAATTGTGAAGACATACGCCACGCCCTCTGCCCGGGCCAATAGCGCAGTGACTAATCCCGCCTGGCGACAAGTGCTGAGAAACAAAGACCTGAAGAATCCTCATCATAGGCGCTGGAGAGCTACAGCTCTGGGTAATCATTTGTCTATTGGTTCTGTAATGAATTCATTAGTCTGTCTGTGATCAGTGTGTGAATGAATGAATGGATGGATGGATGGATGAATGAATGAAATAATGAATGAATCAATCAATCAATCAGTGAATTAATCAATCAATTAGTGAATTAATCAATCAATCTATCAATGAATTAACGACTCAATCAATCGATCAACCAGAAGACCATTCAGTCAATCACTCAATCTAGAAATCACCCAATCTATCAATCAATCAAGCAATCAAAAAATTATTACGTTCTTTTAACAATAAATGTCTAGGTTGATCTGCCCGTCTAGCTATTATTAAAAGTCTATTAAATCCATTAATTAATTTATTAATCTAATAATCATCGGCTGATCCTAATTGCCAAAATTGTGATCATGTTCTTAATATTGAGGGATGCATCATTCGCTTTATTCATTAATCTGTTTTAGTTGTTATTCTATTTATAAGGTATTTACTTGTAATCATAATTTAAAAACATACAATTAGTTCAGATGCTTCAAAATTGAATAATTAAAATTTACTGTACCAAACATAATTATATCTACAATTTATGGATTTTTTTCCGAAATTTCAATCATTTTAAAATTGAGCAATATTTTTATATACGCGCACCTAAACCAGTGTTGTGAGATGTGTCATAGTTTGTGATGTTTGTGATAGGATGTTTCTTTCATTTTGACGTGTAAAAAGTCGCGTTATTTTTGAAAAATGCGGATATGACAATCGCCAAATTTTTTAATACATAGCAAAATATCATAGCCACATGTTTTTAGTTACGTTTTTTTTAACAGCTGTATGACGTAGGTCAAACGTTTTGATATCGGCCTAGGCTTACTGTACATTGGCCTACATCAATTCAATAATTATGCTTTGAAATTTATTCTCATATAATAGATTTGTGGTTTCCAACCTGCTTACCCCAACGACCCCCATATTTTCCCTTCAGTTGGAGATTCCTGAGCTTTTTTAACAGTCTTCTTTTTCATTGTTTGTAGTCATATGGCGGCTAGACTACTCCTATTAGCCCAGAGACGTGAACAATAATGCTGAGAATCTATCCATACAGCTATCCAGCTAATTATAGAAATAGAGCTTTTGAACTACGTCATAGAGCCGTACCGGTTATTTAGTTGAGCTGATATAACAAAGAGACGGAATCGAATGACTGACAAACTGTTTGAGAGTCGTCAAATGGTATTTCTAAAGATTAATAATGGAAAGTTTTAGATGCACTTCGTGCACATTATCAGAATTTATCTCTCAAGAATTGCTATGCATAGGCCTCTCAAGCTTAACTACTTTGCATAGGCCTATGTACAAATATCTATAGTAATCGTTTAAATATTGTCGCTTATATTCAGACATTTGCATTCTGTAGAGGCCTAAATATAATATAAATTTCAGCTATTTGACAAAATACTAGATACAGAGACTGAGATAGAGAGAGAGCGTGTCTTAGTTAACCATGCTACTTTAAATTTAATTCTGGAGGGGGCCTAAATGTAATGTAATGTTTTTTAATTCTAGAGAAGCATTTGCATGTGTATCGAACATTATTTTAGTTCAGAAACTTTAGTCGTGAACTTAAATTTTCATTAGCCTTTATTTTCAAGTTTTCGTTTTTAATTAGAATAAAATCAAGCTATTTGAAACTAATTTGAGAACGTGTAAAACGATTCTTTCAATGTATATATTTTGTTTTATTAAAAACGTTTGAGTACTTTTACTTTTTACTCAAAAGTACTACTTTTTTGTTGAGTACTTTTTACTTTTTACTTAAGTAAAATTCTGATCAAGTACTTTTTACTTTTACTTTAAAGTATTTTGCTGAGTACTTTTTACAACACTGGATATTAATAACCTTTATTTCACCAAATTCATGGCAGTAAGAAACACATACATGTACAATAGAAATACAACACAACTTAAATCAACATTTATTTCATATTGCGTTTTCTTATGTTCAGGCAGAAGAACAGCTTGTAAAATAAGGTTATCAAAAGCTGGCTTCTCTCTTCAGCATCTTCGAATTTGTGAGGGTCAGGTAAGAGAGCCTTGAAGAGATTGAAACAACCATAGTATAAAATACAAGTATACAATTTAATATTTGAATTTTATTCTGTCACTTATGTGGTTATTGTTGTTGTGTTTATCATTAATATTTTAATATTGACAATGTTAGTTCTCACTTGATTTACACATTTGCTGTTGATAAATGTAAGCAAGAACAGTGGTAATAATATTAGATAGTAACAATAGGTAACTAATAAATGTTATAATAATAGATAGTAGTAGGAGAGGTAACAGTAACTGCGCTTCATGACCTCAGATAATTCTCAAAACCTAAGAAAAGAGTCTTCTTCATCTAGTGCACTGCCTAACGGCAGTTCCTGGCATATAACTCATCCAACCTATTCTGTCCTCAGCCTTCCTATTTATATCTAGTTTTGAATTTGTTATTAGATCTTTCAACATCCCATATCCTCTGGCATTCTTCCTTCAATTACATCATTTTTCTAACCATCCCCCTTTATATTGTGTCATTCAGCTTTTCTTTCTATTTTTTATCATATTTATTAACTGCCCATCTGTACCAACTTTTTCAAGAACTTCTTCGTTTGTAATATTGTTACTCCATTTAATCTTTTCTATACTTTCTAACAAAGACAACACCAATGTTTTCATAATGTTTATCATTGTGTTTTCCTAATACCGTTTGTTATCGTAGCTCTTTCCTCTTTCCGAAATCCTCCTTCGCCTGTGCAGGTCTACATTTTTTTCTGTTTCACACTCCCAATCATCCGAGATGGTGTGGCCCAAGTACTTGCAACTTCTTGCCTGTTCTAATCGAGCAATATTCAACGTAATATTTACATTACAGCTGCAGCCAATGGCGATATCGGTAAGATATTCGACCGCAGGTCGGTTTGTGCGGGGATTCAAATCCTGGGTTTGCCCGTGATTTATATCGCTTTTCGAGTGAGAAAACTGACGTTAATATTAGCGTTTCCTGCGTTACATACCTGTGATTCCTAGACACTCTCATATCCGTTGTTTTCTTTATATTAAAAGTCGTGCCATATCTCAGTGCTGTGACATTCATAACCCTTTGCAATCATACTTCACTACTAGCAAGCTTACCTTTAAATATCATCTGCAAACATCACATCTTTCAGCAATTAGCCTTCTATAGTTATCCCTTCCTCAATATCTTCCATCGCCTCAACCATTAGAGCCTCAGCATAGAGATTAGACAGTAGTGATGAAATACAACATCACTGTCTTACTCTAAGTCCTATTTCACCCTCCAAAGAGAACTCTTGCTGGATTTGACTATTACTTTCAGATGCATGTACAAATTTATGATCAATCGTCTCTCTCCCCAGTCAACTCCAATCCTCTTCAAGATGTATAGCATCATTGCCCAGTCTATTCTATCAATTTTACAGTGGGTAATGATGTCAAACATCTTGAGGAGGGTTAGATAAGGAAATATTAGACATGCTTTTTCTTCTATAAAGTTATTTTTTGGCAACGCTAACAATAGAAAGAGATAAGATAATAAGAAATATATGATGATCTTGAACAATAATCTCTCTTTCTTGTTGTCTGCTATTTATAATTTTATTAATTTGTCTGAAATATAATATTTTTCAATATTTAACAAATTAATCAATTTAACTCATTTAAAGTCACTCATTATTACAAATGTTTATTTTCGTTTAGGTATGTTTGCAGCCTAATTATTTTCTACAAGGCCCGCAAGAATTGATCTACGTGTATATTAAGTAAATACACAATGTCATATCATTACAATCTTTCGTAGAATCCCAGTTTCACCATGTTCGGGATACTAATAGACCTTCTCCAATCATCTTTGTCCCAAACGAATAGAATGATATGGATATATTTTGATTGGTGTGGACCAATCAAAATATATCCATATCATTCTATTCGTTTACATTTTTTAAGCAATTTCTTGAGCCTAGGCGCTGAACAACCGCATGCCCTTTCTGGCGTTGGTTTAATGTAGATCATATCTTTATATCGCGTTTTACGACACGTGCAGTACACGGTTAATCTATTCTTAAAGCGCAACTCGGTCACAGCACGGCGATATATAAACATACATACATATATTTAGAAGTTTTTAGAAGGCTATAAACGAGCACTAGTGGTCATGGACAACGTGGATCAAGTAAGGGCAGCTTCAAAAACTGCAAGTGAGCAAGGAAACTCTATAGCATGTGCCATGACATGTGTGTTGCTAAAGGAAAAAAAACCTAGTTGAAAAGCGTATTAACTATTGTTTATTTCAGGTGGTAACTTTTTCATGGGACGAAACGCAGGGAACTAAATCTTACAGCGTTCAACAGGTGAATTGGGTTGATTAAATTCATTGTAAAAATACAACAATAAAAATCTAGTATGTAATGTAATAAAATGTATGTATGTATGCATGTAATAAAAAATGTCCCTTTCCTCCTTGGAAATGGACTCGGGTGACGTTCAATGTGGACTATCTATGCAAGTGATTTAGTTTCAAATAATTAAAGCTAAAAATGCGTCATAAATAAATTAGCAAACGAAATTTTAGCACTTGGTCAAAATACCGCAAGTTCCTCCATCTCTTTGGCAAAACAAAAAACAGCTAACTATCAAAAGAGCTATAATAAAAAATTAATTAATTAATTAGAGGCTACAGTCGTCAATTACTGCATCGAACAATATCGAACCAAAAGATAAGTTGATGAGCTGAAGTCAGAAAGGTCAGAAAACAGTGTAAATCTGATATCGAGAGAGTAAAATTTGGAAGAAAAGGCTGTAAAGTATCGTCGACCTTCCGCCTGGTAGGTCGATGAGACGCGAACAAATTCTAAGATATTTTTATTTTAGTTGACCATCGCTCTCGTAGGCCTATTTATAAGTTAAAAACTTGGCATAGTGACTGAGAGGAATTAGAAGCGCAATAGAGATAAACTAAACATGGCTGTATTCGTTCAAAGTGAATCCGTTGAGTGGAAACTACACAAACTATATAGCTCTATATGAATTTATTGCTATTGCATTTATTTGGTTTAAAGACCGTTTTTGGTTTTCTTATTAAAAAAATAATTTGTTTTGTTGAAATCTAATATCTCTTATTAAACATGCTAAGAAATTTTTAAGTAATTGATGATTGATTGATTGAATGACTAATTGCGTGATTTATTTAGTGATTGATTGATAGATTTATATCTTGATTAATTGATTTATTTGCTGATTGACTGATAGAAATCCATCGAAGGATTGATTGATTTGCGAAATACTAGGTAGATTAAAATCCTGTACCTGTTTAATTTCACATTGACGTAGTTTCATTGATTAAGAGATAGATTGTGTTGAATTGATTAAATGATAGATTCATTTAGTTAGAATAACAGATTGACTGCTTTATCGACTGATTGAGTGAAATTTATTCCTTAACTAACTGATTGATGAATTGATTAATTGATTGATTGATTGAGCTATCGATTGATTAATGGATTGATTTAGTTTTATTAAGTTGTTGTCTGACAGATCTATGAAGACGATTGATGGATTGATTGATTGAGCGATCAATCGATCGATTGACTGACTGATTAATTGATTGATTTAGTTGTATTAACTGAATGTCTGACAGATATATGAAGATGACGGAGCTCGTAACCCTGTACCTGGTGGGTTCCACAGTGGAGCGGCCAGCAAGAAGGGAACCTACGAACAACAGTTCAACCTGGTCGGCGAATACAAGTTCATCATGTGAGCGGATTAAACTATTTAACGTAACGTAACAACAATTAGAGTGCTACAGTCATCAATGACAACACCGAGTACTATTGAGAAAAATCAAGCCGGCGAGCAAAAAGAAGGTTTAAAAACGGTGCAAACTCCAAAATCCAGAAAATCAGTCCAAAGTAACGGGAATTAAATAAAAGGTGGTTGAGGAGCAGGTCGCTGCTCATGGACACTGAATGAAAAAGAGAGATGGAAAAGATAGGTCTTCAACTGCCTATGGAACTGCTCATACATGTAGGAAAGCAAAGGCCGATATGGTTCAAATGAAGATTTTCGAAGATTGGATGGAAGAGAATTCTAGATCTGCGGTGCAGCATGCTGGAAAGAACGATTAGATAGCTAGCTAGTTACTCTTTTTGGGCGCATAAAAACTGTTTCAAGAAACAGTTTAAATTGGATTAAATGTAAAATTGGTCATTCATGGTAATTGCTACAATTCATAATAATAACTATAATTAATTAATTAATTTCTAATTGGTACAACTTTGAATGCAAGACCTGATCGATGCATTTAATTAGTATTATAAGTAACATTACAAGGATAATTGATAATAAATTAGGTCTAATTAGGTTTAATAGGTCTAAATTATGACCCGCTTGACTTGGATCTTGGATTTGCACCGTTCTGATCTCACTTTCTCTTGTGGTCTCTGTGTACTCAGTCGTCATCCTGTGGTGCTTTGGCGCCTGTTTGTTTAGAGTCTGCAAGAGACGTCCCTGACATTGCCTTATGGCGAGGAACCGGACGTTAAATTCTTATTGATTATTGATTGATTGATTACAATTCCTATGCTTAAACAGACCTGGAATAAAGTGTCAGCCACTGACTGTGGAAGTCTATCCCAGAAAGGACGTTGAGTCAGTCGTGACGGACTCTGGATTTGATCCCAGGATCATCAGAATTGACGAGGGCAACTCAGTGAGGTGGAGTTGGAAGGATTGCGAACATCCACATTCCATCGCAGAGTGTTCCTTCAACCACAGCACAGGCAGGGTGGTGCCAAAAGATAACGAGTCCAGGTTAGAATTTTACTATGAAAACAAACTCTCTCTCTCTTAGTGCACTGCCCACTGGCAGGTCCATGCTATATAACGCCCACCACCCATACCTCTCTTCCGATTGCCTCCTCACCTCTACATACGAATGGATCTTCATATCATTAATAACATTCCTTTTAATATACCATTATTCTTGAGGGATTCTGCGTATGACGCGGTGGGCCTCCTATGCTTTCGTCAGAAAACAAACTAGCAGTATTGTAATTTAACTCACTTTCTGTTGTAGATTAAAAACACATCTCTGCCCACCTTAAAAGTTTGCATCTTGCCTGACCGTTTTTTGATCACCGGACCGGCACCGCTTAGAATCTATTTCTTTCTCTTCAGCACATGTTTTTTCAGATCGTTTGGGGTGAATCGATTTATAGTGACATGTGATGGAGGACGTCCCTGACATCATCCTTGTATGATAAAAGGACGTTAAACCTTTATTACTAGTATTATTATTATTAAGGATTTTTCGAAATTCACGTGTCCTTAAAAGATTTTCAAGAGTGGACAAGTATGTTGAAACGATGTACTGCAATTAGATTTAAGATAGGCCAGTCAAACACATGAACATTCCTAGGCAGAGTCTGTCAAAAATTCTAACATTATTCTAAGGTATTGAATAAATTTGCTGGATGTGATATTTTACCCGTACATTTTTAAAGAATGCTCAAAAAAGACCAACCGTGGAATTGCAAGTGTGGTAAAAGGCGGCAAAGCACTAGGATCCAAACCAACGTCACAAGGGGCATTCGGTTGGTGAGCGCCTACGGAAAAGATAAGATACTCGACCGCGAATCAGTAAGTGCGGGGTTCAAATCCTGGACTCGCCCGTCATTGACATCGCTTTCGAGTGAGGAAACTGACGTTAACATTAGTTTTACCAGCTTTACGTTGCCAGGGCGCCAGAAATTGCAACAAAATTCTCTGAATTAAATGGAAAAGATATATCCCGACCCAACAAAATAATTGGGATTCAAGGAAAGATATCCGATAATTTATTTATTTATTTATTTAGAATTAGAAATCAGTCAGCAAGGCCCACACAAAGCACACAAGACACACAGCACAGCACACCACACAGCACTCCACACAGCACACCACACAGCACACCACACAGCACACCACACAGCACACCACACAGCACACCACACAGCACACCACACAGCACACCACACAGCACACCACACAGCACACCACACAGCACACCACACAGCACACCACACAGCACACAGATAAATGAATATTTTTACTGTTTGTTTTACAGATATGAATCGACATCAACAGGAAGTTTTAGAAAAGAGTTTCCGTAAGAAAGTTTTCTCTTCGCTTAGTATTGAAGCATTATTGTCCGTAACTCTACGAGAAATAACCTCCTTTATGAAAATAGGCTACATAAGGCATAGATTTTGTGAAGGGATTAACTTTTTGATCTAACGAGTGCTCTTATGAAGCGAGAAAGCAGACTTTAGTATGAATATGTACCTTGAACCTGCCACTTGGCAGTGCACTGAAGAAGAGAGAGATGAAAATTTTACATGACGGGACAATCAATCTAGCATTCTTTCTGGAGGAACAGAATCAAGAAGTGTTACAGCAATGATAGATAACGATCTGTATGGAGCACTATAAAGACTTATAAAGATATTGAAGATCGTTGCGATATTCAAATAAATACCCAATTTTCATATTTGTCCTGTTAAAATAAAGTTGAGACCTCCTTGTGAATACTAAATATCAATATCAATAATTATAATATAAATACCAAATATAAATATATCGGAATATACCGATAGTTCATATCGTTTCTTATGAATGAGACCGTCATTTGAAGAGAATGCCTTTTGTCGTCGAAATATTTCGACTGGAGGAGGGGGGAGGCTTTTGCCTACTCCTCCCCATGTTAAATTGGTCTATATATGACATGAGGGTGCATGTTGAATGTTTAAAGTTGTTTAAATAATTTTTATCTGTTCGATTAAATGTACATGTATATTCCGCATCTATATGTATACATGTATGTGTATGTTACTGAGTTATATAACAGTATATAAGCGTATAATGTTATACTTTTATAAAATGTTTTGGTGTTTAATAACTTTATAAGATTTTCGTTTTATCTCATATGTGCCCCACCGCTTCCGGGTCTTTGTGTCCCATTTCACTTCTCTAGATGTGTTTCTCGTGTATGACTTTATGATTCTTCTTTGGACATTTTGGAATTGAGACTGCATACATGCAGTCTCAATTCCAAAATGTCCAAAGAAGAATCATAAAGTCATACACGAGAAATATTAAAATAAACACAAAGAAATATTACAATATTTCTTTCAGGTAGTGTGTAGTTTATCCTGGAAGTGTGGATCTTAATGCCTTAGTCGCCTTCTACAACACGTGCAATGACCGGTTGGTCAATTCTTCAAACAACCCGGACACAACACGGGAAACAATCATTGAAGAGAAAATGAGATTGAGTGCAAGTCTGTGGCAACAGGGTTAGAGTATTGAGACCTATGGAATAAAGAGACGACCACTTGGTGTGCTAGCTTGCACAAGCGAATATGACAGGAGTCTCTCTGTATTGTTCTGTCACTTTGGTCGCCCCGTTAGGACATCTACAGTTGTCGACGAGAGTAAATAGATATAATTGATTACTGTATAGCTAAAGCTAACGTCTACGTCAGTGTCTTCAATCGAAAGCGATGTCTGTGACGAGCGAGCCCAGGAATCGAACCCCGCACATACTGATCCGCGGTCGAGTATCTTGCCGACTTCGCCGCCACTGGCTCCAGCCAGACTACTAGATAGAGAAATTGATCGGTTGATTGACTGATTGATTGATTTTTAGGAGACCGGGGCTATTCTACTTTCAAACAGAAGGTTCGAGAAGAGACGAGAAAAAGCTGTGTATAGTTCACGTGAGAGAGAGACAAAGGTTGAATATTTATCTTATTGAATACTCTGAATTTGCCAGAAGTGTATAAGTCTGTCAATACGTCAATGATCAACCCATAATTTTATTAATCTATGGATAGTACTTGAAGTCCATTACCTTACTTAAAGGCTTTGCTAAAACGTTTTACGTTAATCGTAGAACTGCAGCAAGCTCTAGTAAGACATTAAATATTACAACTTTTGTCTAAGCTTTCGTCTAAAACTTAGACCAAATAGCATTCAAAAGTAGCATATAGATATAGTACGTAAAACTAGCACCAAAATATTAAAACTTTGGATTTGCCTTAGACGCATCGAACCTAATAAATTACATCTAAATTCTATCATCGCTGATACCAACCTGCTTCTAGCTATTTGCGTGTAACACCTAGTTTTTTGTATTTATAGATTGAGCCTATCACCTAGCATTTGTTAGTAGCTCTTAATACGTATCACTTGAAAGTAGCATCTAATATCTAACTCTTGAAAGTAGCATTATTATCTTGCACTTGAAAAAAACACCTAATATCTAACACACCTAATATCTAGCACTTGAAAAAAACACCTAATATCTAGCACTTGAAAAAAACACCTAATATCTAGCACTTGAAAAAAACACCTAATATCTAGCACTTGAAAAAAACACCTAATATCTAGCACTTGAAAAAAACACCTAATATCTAGCACTTGAAAAAAACACCTAATATCTAGCACTTGAAAAAAACACCTAATATCTAGCACTTGAAAAAAACACCTAATATCTAGCACTTGAAAAAAACACCTAATATCTAGCACTTGAAAAAAACACCTAATATCTAGCACTTGAAAAAAACACCTAATATCTAGCACTTGAAAAAAACACCTAATATCTAGCACTTGAAAAAAACACCTAATATCTAGCACTTGAAAGTAGCATTTATTATCTAGCACTTGAAAGTAGCATTTAATAACTAGCATTTGAAAGTATCAGGTAAAACCCGGTACTATCTAGTAGCACTTAAAATCTTGCAACTGAAAAGAATACCTAAGAGCTAGTATTTTCAAGTAGCACTTAGGACATTATGCTGGCATTGTAAATGAATGACAATCTACACCATGTGTGAACCATATACTAAAATCTGTAATATTTTACTCTCAGATTTGTGATCACCTTTAGACGTCCCTAATATAAACTTTATATGAGACGCCGAATGTAACTGTAATTTGCTAATTAAGTGTTTTGATGTTGTGATCTTATTGCAGGTTTTTATGCCTAATTCTATAAGTAATTGTCTTAGAGCTAAAATTATACACATCCTATATGCTTTTCTGGTTCCTATTGCATTGTTGTATGTGTAAGATTCAAGTACTGGTTATTATGCCTGAAATAAAGCAATAAATAAAAATAAAAAAAATAAAGTAACTAACTTTTGCTTTGTTTTGTAAAGAGTTAGATGATTTACAATTAGTTATTGATTGATTGTAGGGAGTATAAGGTAGAGATTGACGACGACTCATTTGATCCTCGGATTATCGTAATAGAGGCAGGAGATAGAGTTTGGTGGGAGTGGTCTAAAGATAAGGTACGATTAATCAGTCATTAAACCAAACAGCTTAATTAATTAATAACAGTAATAATTAATAATTAATTAATTCATTCGGTTTAATTTCACTAATTATTTTAGCAGTATCACCTCGTAGCGCTTGAGCTCTGTGTTTCTTATTTGGTTATTCTCTTACTATATGTATTTCTTATTCACTTTTGTACGAAAATTCTTATTCAAAACAATTTGCATTTCAGTGCAGAATTGCTTTAAGAAGTCACTCAATCATTCTTCACGTTTGCTAAGTATATATATATATATATATATATATATATATATATATATATATATATAATATATATATATATGGTATTATATAATATTATATATATATATTATATATATTTATTATTTCAATAATCTTAAGTATATATATATATATATAGATATGTATTATACTAAGTACATATATATATATATATATATAGATATATATATATATATTATATATATATTATATAGTATATATAATATATATATGTATATTATATATATATATATATATATATATATATATATATATATATTATAGGCTTAACATTTATTGAATTTGTTAACTAAATAATCCTGTAATAGCTCTTAAAATTTATCACAAAGATTTTCTAAGCACAGGCTGGTGACCAAGCCAGCATAATTACTTGAGAAGGAAGTGATTACATCCTCGATCCCGCCTTACCCTATGTGACAATACACATGTGCATGGAATCAGATGTTAAAGTATTAAGTATCGTAGTATTCAAATTATGTAAACACGTGCGTCACGCGAGAGATATATAATTAAAAATTACTGCCGTAATACGAGAGATATATGCAATACGCAGTCTAGAAGAAATATAATTATTATAGTGCTCGATGTTGTCATTGATGACTGCAGCACTGTGGTTGTTGTTATTATTATTATTATCAAACTTAGATTTATAGAGTTTATTTTATTTTATGACGTGTTTTCGTCTATTTTTAGTGTTCTAAACCCCACTGTATATTTGAGGCTGAGAGACCGCCCCTTGGTTCTGCTCCATCCGAAATATTCAAGGTATATAAACACGTGCGTCACGTGAGAGATATATAATTAAAAAATACTGACATATTAGGCTAGATATATGCAATTTGAGATATATTCAATTCGCAGTCTAGAAGAAATTAAATATGTCAAGCCTACAAGCACTAATAACAAATATCCGATTTCTTGTATGACCATTTTAGCAGCTATCTTAAATATAACAGAACATTACAGAGTCAGGAAGCAATTATATGCTTGTTCAAGACTCATCAAGCTTTTAACTAAAAGCCAATTAATATTAATATCACATAATTCAATATAAAACTGAAAACTACATTATACAAGTACATTTACCAAAAAGAGTCAGTGCCCAACTAAGCCTTGAAAAAAATTAAATCATACAGACTTCATGTCAACATGTCAAATTTATACATAGCCTATGTATAACACTGAACATGCAATTAGCATCTATCTTACATGTTCTTATGTTTATCATATTTATTTTAAAAGCATTCACTGATTCTGCTTCCACAACTTGGCTTGGCAAACTATTCCAAGTACTTATAACTCTCTGACTAAAGAAAAATTACCTTAAATCTAATCTACTTCTACATTTATTAAGTTTATACATATGTCCCCTTGTGTTTCTGTTAATTAAATTTTAAATTAAATATTAATTTAAATTAAATTTTAAATTAAATATTAATTTAAATTAAATATTAAATTAAATATTAATTAAATAAATTTAAAATAACCACATCTTTAATGTCATGGACTCCTAAAAACCAGGCATGAAATAAAAGAGATATTTATTGAAAAGTTTGGCTAAGTTTACTGAAATGCACATGGCAGTAATCTAATAGCAACTCTGATATTGTTGCAGAATAAATTTAAAATAATTAAAATACAAAAAGCTTTGAACAGCAAGCTCTTCATCTTATAATTAATTGTGTTGTTAGAATATATATTAAAAGGTTAATATTTATGAATTTGTTCTATTGTAAAAGATTTAAACTAATTCACTATTATAAACCATTTTCTCATGAAGAAGGAATTGATATAAATAATAAAATTTTTATGTGTTGTTGTAGCAAAAGAAGGATGGCTTCAAATGGTCTAGTCCTAGGTAGGCAATAGATAAGTTATAATTTGTTCTAATTAGGCTTAGAAAAAGTGAACTGGCAGTCATCACCGTCATCATCTTCCCTTTGAATCTCAGTCCAACTAGGGTCGGGATACGAATAGACAGTTTCAAATCCTCTCTGTCCTACATCATATCATCCATCGTTCAATCCCCTATTTGAGATTATTTCCTCTATTTGAAAACGTGAACTGGCAGCATTTTGGAAAGTACCTCAGATTCACAATGTGGTGACAGATCTTTTACAATTTTTTATATAAATGATTATAAGATTTGTAATATAAATAGTAAGTGAAGGCGTACACAGAATAATTGAAGAAAAGAAGATAAATAATTATTAATAGTTAATTAATGAAGTACAGAATCTTAAGTTTTTGAATGGGCTTGAATTGAAAGAAAAACGAAATAAATGTCAACGGGTAGGAAAAGATTATTTAAATTTGGATTGAAAGCCAGGTAGACAGATTGATAGAGAGAGAGAGAGAGAGAGAGAGAGAGAGAGAGAGAGAGAGAGAGATAGCGAGAACCAAGTTAACGTCAGTTTTTGGCTGGATAGCATTTCGATGACAGGTAGACTACTGTATTTGAACCTTGCACCTACTGATCCGCTGTAGAAAACAAGCCAATAAATCAAGCTACATGTATAGACTCGCCCATATGCTTGATCGATTGACTGTCACATTTACTTTGAAAACGTCATCCCACGAATTCAGTCAGTTTCAATGTTGAATTATTGACTGATGTAGTTAACAATGGACGAATTGATTGAAAGAGGGCTCAATGAATTGTTTGAACAATGAAATATCGGTATTGATCAATAGAGTGAGTGAGTGAGTGATTGAGTGAATGAGTGATTAATTGACTTACCAATTACTAAATAAATCTATTGGTTAATTGATTGATTGATTATCAAATTAATTGATTGACCGAGCAGTAGGAACGGCCTAATGTCCTGTGAGTTTTTCACCCCCGGTGTCTTCCACTACTCAGACAAATCCTCCAGCGACTCGTCAAAGCTTCTAGGCACAATCATAGTCAAGCCCGCCCTAGTCGAGCACTTCGTCGACTTCACTAAGAACGGCTTTAAACCAGGTATGTTCGGTGACGATACCTGGGTACTATATGAGATGATTTAGACCTGGGTTCTATATAGACCTGGGTACTACAAGTATATGAGATGATTTAGACCTGGGTACTATATGAGATGATTTAGACTTGGGTACTGTATGAGATGATTTAGACCTGGGTACTATATGAGATGATTTAGACCTGGGTACTATATGAGATGATTTAGACCTGTGTACTATATGAGATGATTTAGACCTGGGTACTGTATGAGATGATTTAGACCTGGGTACTATATAAGATGACTTAGACCTGAAAGATATCTAAAGATAACATTAGCTTTACCTTTAAGCCAAACCTAAACCTAGCTCTAAATCATTAAATTAAATTTCATACCTTAGCTTTTACTGCATCTCAATGCATTGCATTTATTACTATGTAATACAATATGTATTGCATTGCACTACATATATTATTCTACTGTATTATTTTAATATATTGCTTTATGTTGCATTGTGATGTATTATTTTGCATTATTGTGTACTGTATTGTATTCCATTGCATGGCATTTCATTATATTGCATTGCATTGCATAGCATTGGATTACATTGCATTGTATTGCGGAGCATTGCATTACATTACATTGCATTGCATTACATTACGGAGCAATGCATTGCATTGCATTGCATTGCAGAGCATTGTATTACATTGCATTGCAGAGCATTGCATTACATTGTATTGCATTGCAGAGCATTGTACAGCATTGTATTGCGTTGTATGGTATTGTAGATATAGTAGAAGCAAGGACAGGGGACTTGATATGGTGGTCATGGCTGTGTGATGATGTTGACGAGAGGTTTGTTGTGGAGGAGATGGAGAAATGCATTGCGCCATCTGCCGCTGAGAAAGAGAAAGAAGAGAGAGGTTAAACTAGTTATGACATATAAAATATACTTTTTGCAATTTCGAAAGGAATTCTTTATATTTATAATTAGACTAGATTGTGGATTTCTATATGAGGTAGTAAGCTGTTAGTATTTTAGCAGCATTAAAATAAACACGATTGTTTTCTCAGGGAATGAATGATAGTCGAAGTTGAGGAAGGCATAGAGGGTCCACCTAGTCATTAGCAGCATCTCTCAAGAATACTGGCACATCAAAAGGAATGTTATAGATGATTTAAAGATCCACTCGTATGTGGACGTGAAGAGGAAATCGGAAGATAGAGTATAGTGGAGGCGTTATATACCATGGACCTGACAGTAGGCAGTGCACTAAGAGAGAGAGAGAGAGAGAGAGAGAGAGAGAAAATAAACAGACGGAGATTGTGATCGAACCAGTGAATTGGCAGTGGTATTCTGCTTAGATGATTACTGAGCTACTAGCTAGGTCCTTCATATTGACTGTGCTCTCAACCTTGACCTGGTGGCTATAGAAAATTAATAACGCAGTATCTTCTGCTGTTCTGCAACCTTTCTATATTATCAGTATGAACTTTCAACAACTTTTTTCTAAAATATATTTATATCTAAATCAGAATCGCTTAATCATAAATAATACTGATGATTTAAGAAATTAAAACTTCTAAAATTGTGTACTATTTATTTGTTATTATACGCAATGTTTATAAACATAAACCTAACATGTTACCTGAAATTTGTAGTTATTTATTATTATCATCGATTACTTAGACTATTGATATTAATATCTCATACTGCATATGACTTCCTTAAACCTCATCACGGCACTTCGCAATGTGAAAAATGTTTAAAAAACAAAGTATTGGAGTAGTATCTGATATTATTAAATATTTTGACCCAATCTCGGTTTTCAAATCTAGACTTCGTGATTAATTATTGGATAAGTAGGCCTATCATGTTCTGCAATAATAGGCCTACAGATTTTTCAGTTAGTTGCAACGCTTATTGACACTAAATCCTTATTTCGGAGGTATTTAATTTCCTATACACACTTAACATGTGTTAATTTTTCTCGTATATCAATTTTACTGTTATAACAGAAATGTCATATCGGACTGCACAAGTCAGTGTTATTCTTTATCTTTAATTTGCTGAATATTTATTTGTATACTTATGCAATCATACTGAGTTATTAACTATTTGTTTGTGGCCATTTAATCAATATGATGTTTTCTGTTTTGATAATTGCATATTTTTTGTTAGCATAGTAATTGAGAATAAAAAAAGATAAAAATAATTGTTGCTAAATATAAATCTCCTCAAGAACGTTTATCGCAAATAAGGACAGCGACCTTTACAGTACAGATATAGAGGGTTAAGTTATTCATACATTACTCAGATACTATTTATAAAACTTTGATGAATTAATAGATTTTCTTACAATATTTATGAAAACTGATCAACTAAAACAGTGTCGAATGATTAAGTTGATTATTTTCCGTATAATCTGATTAAATTGATTAGGAACCCGATCGATTGATTGATTTAGGACAAGGCTTTGATTTGTCGGATGATCAAATAGAGCAGAAGGTGGATGTTGGTTTGGATTTGGTTCAGCCCACAGCTGTAGGGATCTATCACTATAAACAACACAACCCAACCAGAGGTCAAACTGTCGATAGCGCCTGCTCAGTCATCGTTCAACCTGGTCCTAGGGTAGGTTATAATTATTACATTTATTGATTTTTTATTTTATTATTTGTTATTCCGTTTAGTTACACCCATGAAATACCGCATGTGTTTACAATGTTTCCTTTCTTGATAGCTCTTTTTGTAGTTTTTGCTATTTCCTCCTTTACTTCTTCATAGTTATTAGTAATCGTTGCCATTTGTTGGCGCTCCAATAGCAGCGGATTTAAGAATAACCTCCAACACCTTGGGGATTATTTACATTCAAAGCTGTCGACACTCGGTCTTCCAAAGTGGTCGCCCACAATTTACAAACCACGTGCAACGTGGTTTTACTTCGTTCAGTTGACGCGAAGCTTAACTGAGTGCAATAAATCCCCCCCTCATATTGATTGATCGAAGCCTTTACTGACTTTGAGTTTTTATTCACTGATTATTTGGTGATATGTTTTCTAAGTTCTTTGTCTAGCAAGCACACGTAGGTGCCACAGAGTTTCCTTACTTAGATTTTGTTGTTGTGGTTAGCTATTTACTCCTTCAACCATGATTATGAACAATAGTTGCGTTTGATAGTTAAATTGTTGCCAGCAAAAAGTAAAGAATAATCTCCAAAAACACTAGGGTTTTATTCAATCCCTTCAATACTCGTACACGGTGTTCTTAAGTGGTCACAAATTCATGTACTAACCGAGCTCGACATTGCTTGAATTCATTTATATTATGTATCACAGCGTTAAACCCTTGAAAGCTAAATACCAAAATCTAAGATAAGATTTGCTTAATATTGAACCATGATAGCGAACAATTTGAGTTGCAGAAATTAATTATTATTTTTATTAACATTATATGAACTATCTTGTGTAATTTCAACAGAGTTAATTAAACTCTTTGTTGTGTTTGTGTCTTTTCTAGATTGGTTTGAACTCTGTTTTTGGACATATCAATTGATCTCAATAAATTCGCTATTCCCTTCTTTTGGATTTTTAGTTTCAAAATTTTTGTGTTTTTTCATCTTTTGAACTGTTGCGTTGCGTTTGTTTGGATCAAATAAACTATTTTGAAAAAAAATGTGCAAAAGGGAGAAAATTATAAACAAATAAACAAACTTATATCTCACAAATATTATAAATCAGATGATGCTGTTTTAGGTGCTATATTCGCTGACATATTTATATCTTATAGCTACTTAAGATATGGATAAGGCATAGACTTTGTGAAGGGATTATCTTGTTGATCTAAGGATTGCTCTAGTAGAGCGATAATATAGACTTCTGAGTATGAATTTGTACCTTGAGCCTGCCACATGTCAGTGCACTGAAGAAGAAGAATTTTTATGAATCGACATCGTCACTGGCTGCAGCCAGCAGATATGTCGGTAAGATATCAGACTGCGGATTAGTATGTGCTGGATTCAAATCCTGGGCACGCCCATCACTGAGGTCGCGTTCGAGAGATGGAACTGATATTAACATAAGTTGTATAGCTTTGTAAAGACTTATTTATGTAATGAACGTGATTGATTTGTCACTGTTAGAATCACACAGTTCATATATCAGATGACGGAATCGAGCCGAAGGTCACAAAGGTTCATCCTGGTGATATGGTTTGGTGGGTGTGGCAAAGAGGCTCTCTCCCACATAACATTGTGCAGGTATCTCTCTCTCTCTCTCTCTCTCTCTGTCTCTCTTTCTCTCTCTCTCTCTCTCTCTCTCTCTCTCTCTCTATCTCTCTCTATCTCTTTCTCTCTCTCTTTCTCTTTCTCTTTATCGTTATATGATAAAATATGATGGATATAGAACTTCTATAAGGAAATATAACGCTAAATATTAAAGCCAAAAGTTGGATGAATGGACGAACGAAAAGCGGCATAGGTCTACCGATTGCTTAATTGAATAATCGATCGATTGATTGACTGATTGATTGACTGGTTGATTGAAGGTAACTCATGATGGACACCCAGTACGAAATGGATTTTGTAGTGGGGCTCCTCTCTCAAGCCCTGGGGCCTTCATGCAACAGTTCGACAAACCAGGAGTCTATTACTATAAAGGGTAATCTGACTTTACTAATTTAATCATTCAATTTTTGTAGTAATTATTAATATAAAAATATGGCAGTCATCTGTACTCTTAATAGAAGGTTTATCTAACACCTACTTTGCGTGTCATAATAGGCTTGTAAAGAACAATTGTGGAAGGCAATAGGAAACCGTTTAAAAAAATAAAGCTGGCTGGTAAAGCTAATGCTAATGCTCACATTATGAGCCATAACTAGTATTCTGCAATAGCAATCAATAAGATCTAAAACATCAAATGGACACTTTAAAAAAGCTGGTAAAGCTAAGGTTAACGTCAGTTTCCTCACTCAAAGCGATGTCAGTGACAGGCAAGCTCAGGATTTGGACCCCGCACATACTGATCTAGTGGTTAGTAGATTAGATCTAGATTTAGTGGTTAGTAGCCTCGTTTATTGTAAGCCAAATCTTCTGTTAAGACAGGGGCTGAGCCTTGACGTATATCAAAATGATGTAATAAATAATTTAAAGATCCACTCGTATGTGGACATATGAGTAGAGTTATATTCCATGGACTTGCCAGTAGGCAGTGCACTAAGAGAGAGAGAGAGAGAGAGAGAGAGAGAGAGAGAGAGAGAGGATATATCATTAAAGCCTTTCATATTTGGCTTTTTGTTTACAGAGGTGAACAAGGAAGACCATTTGGAGCGATTGTTGTTGAACACCAGTCTAAGGTATGAAAATAAAAAATTATGTAAGGAACGATAGCTTTAAGTAGCAGTTAAATTAGATATTAGAAATTCTGTAAAACACACGTTAAAGTGATATGATCAACTATGTTTATATCTATTACTTTTAATGCCACATGTTTAACCGTTAGTAAAGGAATCAATCAACTGATATTTTTTATTTAATTTCTTAGCTTCGATTAAAACCCTATTAAGTAACTCTATGATTTCAGTGATTAATTGAACAGATTATATAGATTTATTTTTAAATTTATTTGATAATTGGTGGAGCTATGAGAACACAAATTCTAAGATATAGTTACTCTTTCTTAGGTTTTTTGTCAGCTGCAGTTGTTGAACAAATTCCTATCCCGAGAATTTTCTTGACTAACATCAGAATGTACTCATGTCATGTCATGTGATCGTCCTGGGGTTGGCTCCATCCAAAGATTTCTCTATGATGTTCCTCCACAAAACTCTGTTCTTTGCCATTTCATCGATGTTCAATGTTCATTCTTTTTTTCCTTCTGTTCACCCATAAATGCTAACTCCAGCAGCCTACAAGTCTTCTTCGAGGCCGTCCTTCCATCTTCTTTTAGGTCTTTCCGCTGTCCTCTTGTGATCTGCTTTACAGTTAAATATCTTTCGAGGGTTTCTGTTATATTCCTTGCGCATATGTCCAGCCCATTTCATTCATATTTTCCTTGTTATTTCACTGACCATTAGTTGATTTGTTCTTATCCTAATGTTCTCGTTTGCTACGTGCTCTTTGTAACAGATTCTCAGTATTCTGCTTGACCATTTGTTTTCAGTGGAATTCAATTTCTTTTCCACAGCCTTTGTTAGTTCCCATGATTCACATCAATAGATTAGTACTGGTATCACGCAGGAGTTGAGCATTCTTAGTTTAATCTCAAGTGTGACATCGTGTCCTCTGATGATTTTTTGCAACTTGCTGAAAGCAGTTCCTGCTAAAACTATTCTTCTTTTAATTTCTGATTCTGATCCTCCTTCTGCTTTGATTTCTCTTCCGCGATAAACATACTTATTTACAGTTTCCATCTCCTTTTCCTGCAGTTTAACTGTCTTGGTAACTTTTCCATTCTTTGTTATTGGCATCAATTTGATTTTACTTTGATTTATTTTCATTCCAAACTTTCCACTTTCTTCAGCCATGGCTACCAATAGCTCCATTATTCTTACAAGGCTCTCTGCAATAAGGCAGGCATCGTCAGCATAATCAGCATCTTCAATATTTGGAGGTTTAGATTTCCTTCCCAAATGATGTAGTTTTTCCAGACGCCTCATGATATAGTCTAATTCCATGTTGAATAAGATTGGAGACAGGATGCATCCTTGCCTGATTCCTGTTTCTATCTTGAATCATTATCAGAAAGTACTATTTGCAATAAATTATTATTGGATTACTTATATTTAATTTGCGATGAGTTTGACTCTCTGAATCTTTGCTTCTTTATTAATAGATTTCCTTACAGTCCGATTAAAATGATGTATTTATTGTTCGCGTACGTAATTAGCTGATTTTATTCATGATTTATTAGTCGACAGTATAGTTCTTGTATGATTGTCTTATTAATTCTTTGTTGCATAAATGTGTTAATTAATTGCTTAAAAATCCATTAAACAAGTAATACATTGACTGACTGATTACAGATTGATTGATTAGTATATTCAATTATAAATAATAATAGTAAAGGTTTAACGTCCGTTTACTCATCCAGGGATGATGTCATGGACGTCCCCACAGCACACATCACCACAGATCAATTCACACAGACCAATCTGCAAAAGAAATGTGCTGAGTAAGCAGTAAGCAGTAAGCAGTAAGCAGTAAGGTCCTAAACGAAAGTCAGTCCGGTGATCAAAAATGGTCAGAGTAGATTGATTAGTTGATTATAAATAGATTTGTTAATTGATCGATTAATTAATTATAAATGGATTTGTTAATTGATTGATTAGTTGATTTTAAATAGATTTGTTAATTGATTGATTAGTTGATTATAAATAGATTTGTTAATTGATTGATTAGTTGATTATAAGTAGATTTGTTAATTGATTGATTGACATTAGGTTCATCAGATCAACGTCTCCTCGCACTCAGTCACACCTGATCCACTGAACGCACATGTTGATGACGTAGTCGCCTGGGTTTTTCCTGAGAACAAGACGCATGACCTTCACCCCGTTAAATCCAACGATGATGTCATCAGTTCTGTGTCCACTGCCAAACACCCTGTAGAACCGAGGTAATGTAAAAGCAAAAACAGCTGGTAAAGCTAATGTTAACGTCAGTTTCCTCACCCGAAAGCGATGTCAGTGACGAGTGAGCCCAGGATTTGAATCCCACACATACTGATTCGCGGTCGAATATATTACCGACTTCGCCACTGGTTCCAGCCTATAAGAACACACAGAAAAATCGAGATAACATTTTTACAAGCTACTTTTTTCAGCAATCTTTATGCCATGGACTTACCAAGAGACATTAAACTTAGACTCCGTTTGTCTGGTCAAATGGATAGCACATTTGTCAGAGAGGTAGGAGCCCATGTATTCTAATCACAGCCGAAAAATCTGTGACAGTATCTCTTGTAGTAGAGAACATAAATTAAATCTCGCTGAAGTGATGTTATAGTTAGATGGGGGATAGTAGAAGATATTGCAGATGTTAGTTCGTCTCTCTCTGTCTCTCTCGCTCTCTCTCTGTCTCTCCAGTGTTAAGACTAATGTCAGATTCAATATACAAATTCCTACTCATTCGTTGACGTTCCATATAGAGGACTCCATCGATTGGCTAACAACACCTTCGCCATAGACTCTGCCTGATCCACATCTTAATGCGGTGTATCTCTCGCTCTCTCTCTCTCTCTACTCTACTGCCAAGTGGCAGGTCCAAGGTGCATATTCATATTTATTGTGGTTGTTTTTTATTGAACTAATTTAAGTTTTCATTGACATCCTTGTACCTATTTTACCTATTAATTTGTCACTAAATATCTTTTGATTTTCTATTATCTACTCTCTTTTTTATACCTTTTCATTTTTTTCTAGATCCGAAATATAAAAGTGCCACGATTTGTAGCACTTTCATTGATTAAAGTGGTCTTTATTTTCCGTTCGCACAATCAATTTTTATTGTACTTCTATCTATTCACTGTGACCTATTGTTTAGCGTTATGAAGAATACACAAATAAGTAAAAGAGAACTTTTCGAAACCCCCCCGTATAGTGTCTAACAATATACTTGTGTATGGAACAGACTTTAGGCATAGCTGCTGTATATAGCTTTTTATGAACAGCATTAATACTAAAATTTAAAGAAAAATCTAATAAAAGCTAAAAAGCTAAGGTTAACGTCAGTTTCCTCACTCGAAAGCGATGTCAGTGACGGGCGAGCCAAGGATTTGAACCCGCACCTACTGATCTGCGGTCGAATATCTTACCGACAATGATTAACTATAACCACTTAATCTAGTTTAATGTAGTTTGTTCTAATTTAATCTAGATTCCACTAATTTAATGTCAATTTCTTTATATGGCTCTTATTTACGGTGTGTGGGTTTTATTTAATGCTAAAGGTGAATCATTAGATAGAGGTAAATATTAAACTAAAATTAAATCTAAGTTTAGTGTCAGTTTCTTGTTGTATATATTCAGTGTTTAATTTAATTTTTTCCAATTTTAAACATTTAAGAATTTTTTATACTTAACAGAAGGATTCTCAATAGAGCCTATAAGGAACCGGGAATCTACCATTACTCTGGAAAATCTTTACTGAGTGATCAGGTACTGAATAAATTAATTAAATTTTTAATAAACAAAGTAATTAATAAATTAATCAATCAATCAAATAATCATTAAACCAATCAATAAATCAGATCGATCTATAAACCTATACATCTGTCTGTCTGTCTGTCTGTGTTTTTGTTGGAATGATTTCAAATATGGCAACCTCATGTGTTTCAGAATTTCCTTGTTAAGTTTCCGTTTTCGTAGTTTTCCGTTATTCTATTGCCATTCCGCGATTACTAATAATCGTTGCCTTTGATTGCGCACTGATTGCAGCCCGAGTGGATTTAAGTACGACCTTCCAATCATTCTAAACTGTCAACATTGCCTCTCTATCTAGCTATCAATATATCAATCAATTAATCGATTCGTACAATCAATCATTCAATCAGTCGTTCAATCAATCAACAAATCAGTCTTTCAATCAATCAACAACTCCATAAATCACTCCATCAATCATATAATTAATCAATATAAAGAAAGATGTACTGTTAGCTTTAATTTAGAACTACCTCAACTTCGTTATGATCTATATATTTCTCTCTCGCTATTGTTCTGCAAAGTGGCAGGTTCAAGGTACACATTCTTACCCGCTGTCTGCTTTTACGCTCCATATAAGTTCACTCCATAGATCAACAAGTTAATCTCTTCATGACAGGCAATGCCTTTGTATCTTATATCTACATGCATTGTATATATTTAGTTAATATTGATTATTTTATTTATTAACGCATTACTTTGAAAGAGGAATTTCTGATAGTTTGTTTCAGAAGTAGTGATAGTTTATTTTAGAACTACTTCAACAATATTAGTATCTCCAAAGGGATCCAAAAAATTAACTTACCGCTTGAAAAATGCATTTATTCTATTTAATAATTAATTCGTTTAATTAATTCATATAAGTAATAAGTAATCCATGATTAGTTCAATTGAAGAAAACACGCGCAATTGCTCAATGTTCACTCTTACTGTAAGAGTGAACATCTTAATAGTTTCGCCCTTAATCTGTTCTCTAGATTTGAATCGAATTGAGAATAATCGAATTGATAGAAGGATAACATATCACTTGCTTAGTTGATTGTTTAATTTATTGCTGAGCGACTGATATTTGACTGAATGGCAGATTGAATTATTGCTTGATTGATTTATCGATTGAGTGATTGATTGAGTTATTGATTGAATGATTGATTGATTTATTGCACAGAACTCTGATGAGCCACGTGTGAGCACAGTTATTATTGGTAGAGCTGATGAAGGGTTGAGGCTAGCTCTCGATTCAGACGGATTTCATCCACCCAGACAATCTGTTATTAAGGTTAGACTTGTTTACTTCATTACTTTTTACTAATCACAAACAGTTTCATTCTACTTATTATTTTCAATTTATTGTCGTTTAAACAATAGAGTGGCACAACCTACGACCTCATTTTTCCTCTGTACAAATGTGTTTTCTGATTGTTTTGAGTGAATCTGTTAGTAGTTGGAATTGATCCAGAGCAATCCCTGACATCTTTCTTGTACGAAGAAACTGACGTCAAACCTTTATTTCTTAATTATAACTATTACTCAATCAATCAATCAATCAATCAATAAATAAGAATTTAGAGCGCGGTTCCTCGCTAAAAGGCAATGTGAGGGACATATGTGTCACCCTTTATGAATTATATATACATGTATTATAATATATATATATATATGTATATATATATATATATACATGTATACATATATATATATATATATATATATATATATATATATATATATATATATATATATATGTATGTATGTATATACATATATATATATACATCTATACTTGTAAGCCTACATCTATTTATGCGTTGGCGTATATATTTGCTGTCATTGTGTTTATTGACAGGGAGAAAGCGTGCTATTCGACTGGAGGGATTGTGACTCGGCCCATAATGTAGTCAACGTCCAGGGTCCAAGTACAATGGTAGGATTCGTAAAGATACTATTAAGTCATTTTCATGCTTCTTTAACTAACATTTCCATAGCAGAACCGTGGTCGAGGTAAAAACCGAACTTGTCTTTAAATATGCCCCTTTAGATTGCATTTAATTATGTTGCTCATGATTATTGATCATGTTAAAATATGAAATGCATCTTTTGTGTATCACCACTAAGTGTGAAAAAATCAATCAGTTAATCAATAAGTGTTTAATTTCCGGTTCCTCACCATATGACAATGTCAGGGACGGTCATAGCAGACTCTGCTTTTACATACGTCAACGCATAAAATTACGCCTTTTAAACTGCATTGACCAAAGCAACAACAACACATTCTGAGATATTCTCTCGTGTATTTAACATCGTAGTTCAGTAGAGAAATAATTTATATTTAACTTCATTTAAATACGCTGTTTTACACAATCTCATGGAGTTCTTGGCTTTTTCCCTTTATGTTTTTTTAACTTACGCTTACAATGTTGAAATATAATGCAACCCGTGAGTGACGTCTGCTTTAATATCACATAGCATTCTGTTACTAATCTTTTAACTGTTTAACGGCTGTCTGGAGCCAGTGGCCATGTCGGTAAGAAATTCGACCTCGGATCAGTATGTTCGGGGTTCAAATCCTTGGCTCGCCCGTCACTGACATCGCTTTCGAGTGAGGAAATTGTCGTTAGCATTTGCTTTTTTAACGCAAAATGCTGATATTGAATGAAGGTGATATTTTTATTGCATATTTTGATTGACAGGCGGCAGTGGCGGGAGCTCAGGGGTTCTCTAGTGGACGCCCCGCCCCTCGCAGTAGCTTTCTGCACACGTTTGAGGAACTGGGCGTGTTTTACGTGGCGTCTGAGGGCGCGCCTGGGCGTGTCTGTTTGATTGACGTCGTTGAATCCAGTTTGTTGAAATCCTCCTTCCTATTGTTTAGTCAATCAAGCTAGGGACACCCAGTTCTTATGGGACATAAGATTTGGATGTCCCTAACTTCTTTAATTTCTCTGTGTTTAGTTTATGTCTTAATTTTTTGTTACAGACTGGCAGCACCTATTTCTAGAACCGTATAAAATTATAAACATTAAAATTCCATGCGAGTCTCTCTTGATCTGCGGATTGGTACCCTATCGTCTCTGATTTCTCTTGTGCATGTATTTTAAAGTTCACCTTGATAAACCGCTTATAAAGGTATAAGATTTTAGATATTCCTCATCTCATCATTGGAAGAGATAGCGAACTAAAATATTATTTATTAATGCGTTTAGCGATATGTTTATGTTTATCTATATGTATATATTTATACGTTTAACAATATATTTGCCAATGTTATCTATATGCTTATTTATGTTTATTAATATGTTTATTAATAAATGTATCTATATGTTTATCAGTTGTTTATCTATATATGTTTATTAATGTTTATCAATATGTTTGACCATATGTTAATCCATATGTTTTTCAATATGTTCGTCAATTTATTTATCTATATGTTTATTTATTTGTTTACCTATAATTTGTATGTTTATCTTTGATTCATCTGCTGTATATGTCTATTGGCATGCATATCTATATGTTTATATGAATATCTATATCTATATGTTTATCTATATGTTTATATGCTTATCTATATGTCTATATTTTTATCTTCTTATCTATATATTTCTCTACTTATCTATATGTTTAACTTTGTATTTTGGCAATAAATTATTTTATCTACATGTTTATAGTTAATAGCATCCTATTATTACTATTAATTAATAACCTATGTCCTTTTTCGTAGGTAAAAGAACCAAGACACCGCGCATTGTTGAACCTCTGAACTCTGACGAAATCAATCTCGATCATCCTATTGAGCTAGCCTGTGACGAAGCCGAGGCACAAATTTATTACACTACTGATGGAAGCACACCGACGTTAAATCATCCGTCAACCAAGGTAACTAGTAATCAATCAATCTATCGATTTATTCATTAAATCCAGCAATCAAGACTATATGGGTTTCAAATCCTGAGCTCGCCCGTCACTGACATCGCCTTCGAGTGAGGAAACTGACGTTAACCATAGTTTTACCAGATTTTTATCTGTTGATCAATAAATTAATGATTAGACAATGAATTCTTGTTTATGATGAACCCATAGTTACCATCTATTCAAGAATTATTCTCAAAATCGTTAAATTAATCAGAAAATCGATTACTCCTCTTTAAAGCAAATTATGAGTTAAAGAACTGATCAATATAGTAAACAAATAAGCCAGCGATTCAGTCAGTCAATCAGTTAGATAGGAAGTCAGTCATCAGTTAGTCAGTAAGTCATCAATCTATCAGTCAGTCAGTCATTTATTCCGTCAATCAGTCTGTCAGTCAGTCAGTCATTTATTCCGTCAATCAGTCTGTCAGTCAGTCAGTCATTTATTCAGTCAATCAGTCTGTCAGACACTATTGTAATAAGTCACCTTTCAGTCTGTCGATGAGTCAGTCAGTCAACGTATCAGTCAGTCAGACAGTAGGTCAGTGAATCAGTAAGTCAGTCTGTCAGTCAGTTAGTCATGTGATCAGTAGGTCGGTAAATCGTTCGAATTAAATTGTGAATGTTTAATTGTAATTATAATTATGCTTACAATGTATTTATTTCTAGCTGTACGATGCAAGGAGAGGTGTTTTATTCTCTACCTCAGGCCTGGGTCTGGTGAGAGCTATGGCAGTGGCTCCTAACAAAGCCAATAGTCAAGTTGTCACTTCCAGGTATTTCCAGGTTTATTTTACTTGTATTTCAGGTTTATTTCGATTGCCTAGTTATTTTTCAATTTGTATGATTGAGGGGTCGTCAACTAGATAGGTTACTTGTGACCTCTTTGACGGCCTTGCTTGTGTATGTCACTGCATATTTTGAGTGTATCGAAATAAACGTAGTTCTACCTCTCTCTCCTGGTATACAACTCTTCTTCTAAATGCTAAATTTCAATTTTTTAATTGTGCCAATTATTATTATCGTACTGCAACTCTTGTGTTATTTCCAGTCTATGTGTGTAGTGTGTCTTCTATTATTATTTCAAGTGTTCTGCCAAGTGGCAGGTCCATGATGTATATACCCTTTCATTTTTCTGCTGCCTTGCTCGGAAAGTAGAATGATAGAAAATTACTACCTACTCTAAAGGTGTGTGCCCTTTTCCTCACTTAATTTTATGTAGGCAATAATACGGGTGAATGTAGTATCGGAGGTGGTTAACCTTTGTCTCCCTCAGTTTATGCTACCTGTAGTTTAACCTCCCTGTTTACTTAAATCTAATTCGTATTCAGATTTACTTTTCTCTTTAACATTGTTTTTAATTCAGATATTCCTTGACGATTTTGTGTATGTCTATTTATCTATTTATTGATTATTTATCCATTTAATTATATCTGTTTGTTCCTCGCCATTAGGCTAATGTCCAATTAATTCTGTATATTTCTGCTTATAAAATCTAAGCTAGAATCTATGCATACTTATGTATCTGATTTGATTTATATCAATTTATTTCCTATACTTAGAACACAAGTGTATATTAATTGCGGTTGCTAATTTTTCTCGTGCCCTTTTCGAATACTTCTAATTATGTGACATTACAAACATCACCATTGGCTGGAGCCAGTGGCGATATCGACAAGTTATTCGACCGTGGATCAGTATTCGCGGGGTTCAAATCCTGGGCTCGCCCATAACTGGCATCGCTTTCGAGTGAGTAAACTGACGTTAACATTAGCTTTATCAGCATTTAGTGTCCGATTCGAGTTGTATTTTTAATTTAAATTTCTATTTGTTATTTATTTTATATAATTTGTTATTTGTTAAACTTTTAACAAAGGAGATTCACCGTCACGGGTGTAGCTTCAGGTCTGAGGGACTCCCCGTCCTCTCTCAACACCGGGGTATGACTCCTTGTCCTATAGTCTCGTTACATGTATGTGTGCGGGATAAAGAGAAAGAGATGACCAATAGATATATGATAAATAGTCTATCTATAATTACAATGAATAATTAATAATAAAATAATTAATTATGTATAATTAATAAAATTAATTAATTCTATCTATAATTACAATGTTATCTATAATTACAAAGAATTATAATTAGCTAGGTAACTATTATAGCGATGAGGTCGGGAATTCGTCATTACGTGAAGACATAGATGTCACTTGCTCTGGCTAATTCTGATTAACTATAGATTACATATTGCTCCTAGAATTAATAACACTTTACGCACTTTGTTAACGATACTAATTCGATCAAGCTTTATTGCCATTCTACTATTACAGATTACACAAGTATTGTTATATCAGTTACTATAGTTATTAGTTTCTGTAGTACTTATGATAAGTGTTAAGTTATAATACTGTGTTTCGTTAACTTAACCTATCATCACTTAACTAGAATCACCTTTGTCACATCTCTCCATTGCTCTCTACAACACTGTTTCCTATTCCAACATTCCAACTCCAAACGCTTTAACTGCCTTCCCCGCCGCCAACACTTCCTGGGCATCAATGTCCAGCCCAACCGTTCCTCGCATTGTCCACCCCTGAGCAACTAGAGCGGGGTCTTATATATACTATGCAAGAGACACAAAGAGATACATCCAGCCGTGCTCATCTGAGAGAAAAATTTCGGACATTCGCAGGACTGATTTTATGGAATATGGACTATTTGGAAATGAAGAGGAAAGCGGAAGACAGAAAAGAGTGGAGGTTGTAAATAACATGGACCTGACAGTAGGCAGTGCACCGAGAGAGAGAGAGAAGACTATACATTTCCTCTAGGGTTTAAACATCTGTTGTTTAATAGAGATAGACATCAACATAAATGATCATTTCACTATAATGCTTGTTTACTTTACTTTAAGCAAATAACTGGCATCATAACCTCTGCGACTAATTCAATAGCGCCCAATTGTTATATTTATTTGTGGTATTTATAGAGTTTCTTCATGCGTATGCCATTTGACGTCCCTGACATCATCCTTGTGACGTCCCTGACATCATCTTCGTATGAGGAAACGGACGTTAAACCTTTATTATTATTATTATTATTCATAGCAACATAATTATGCTCTATATATATATATATATATATTTATATATATATATATATATATATATATATATTATATATTTATATATATATATATATATATATATATATATATAGTAAATACACTAAACTACACATTTGTGTTGTTTACACTACTAAGGACTCATCACTATGGAAACAGTGCAGTCCTGATATCTCGGCAACTATCACTGAACCCGGGTGCATGAAGGTCAGCTGGTCAGAGCCATCTAGGGAAGCTCGTTCCAATATCAAGGGATACCAGGTTTTTGTTTAATTAATGCCGTATTTTTTAGAATTTTATCCAGCCGTCATTAATCAGTAGTTCCTCCAATCTTTGATCGTTTTACATTTAAATTAGAATTTCCTCCAATCAGTGATCTATTTGTAGATGTTATAGCTAATTCGACAATAACAGATCAATGCCACTTATCTGTCAGGTAGACTAGTTTATTTCTTAACACCGCAAATAATACAGATAATTCGTAAGTTACACATAAGTTATGGAGGAAGTACTTCGTAGAACTCCATGTGTTATTTATGACTGCTCTCCGTATTAACTAATCCATTGACTAAATTGTATTTTTTCTTTCTTAAATTAATTCAGTGTAGTATTTGCAGGGGGGTGCAGGGGGTCTAACCCACCCTAGCAATGTTGCCGATTACCCCCTTTTCTTCCAATTAGGCTAGACCCCTGGGGGAGGTTGGACAAGACCCTCCCTAAAAATATATGTATTGCTCTCTTAGCAATGTAACTCTAGTGTTACTCATAATCGACCGAAAATACTGACATCATAGGCCATTTATCATCTATGACAACCAAATTGCTTTCGTAAAATAAATGGAATCCTTGATAAATAACATATTGGATAATACGATTGTATGTCAATGGTGCCCAAGTCTAATAACTCATCGGTTTCTTCGATTGAATATGTTTGATTTGTAAGATATAAAATATTTCCAACCCCCTAGCATTTTTTACCAAATATCACACTGATTAATTGTTAAAACAACTAGTAATATTTTTTTGATGCTCCTCAGTATGCCTCAGATAAAGCCGGCTTTTCCAACAAACAAAAGTGCACTAATCAAGTATTTTTTTTATAAATTATAAGCGTTTAAAGGTTTCTTAAGTGATTGGCTGACTGATTGATCATGTTTAACTGCAGCTGTTTCTCAATGGTGTCAGCTATGGCAAGCAGATACCGGCAGATAGAAGCACGCTATTGGTCACTGGACTGGCTGGTGGGCGGAGTTATGATGTTCAGTTGGAGGCCTATCCCAAAAGCCCCGCCCTACCTGTTCACAAGTCTAACATAGTGGTTAGTTAATTCTTTCCTGTATGAATAAAACTATTGATCAGCCAATCTATGCTCTATGGATCAAGTAATCGAGTATTTCATTAGCATGCATTTCATTTTATTAGCATTCCTTCTCGCAGTAAGCTCTTCAAGCGCTCCTTCCAGCACACTGCTCCTCAGATCTGGAATTCTCTTCCTTCCATTTTGCGCAACCCCTCATCTTCTCCATAGCATCCTTTCCTTCTGCATGAACAGTTTCATAGACGTTTGAAAGATTTTCTCTTTGACCTCTCCCATTCAACTATTGCACAGGAACTGAGACCAACACGAAAACCTCCATTCCGGTAGTACCCTTCCTCGAACTGACTTCCCAGATTTTGTTTTGCATCGTTTTTGGACCTCAAACTCTGCGCATCGGATTGGATTTTGTACCATAGTGCTCCATGTTGTCACGGACGACAGTAGAACTCTAATTATGTTGTTGTTGTTCATTGAATGAAATACGTAATCAATTGCTTAATCAAGCAATTAAACGATCATTTAATCTTTGAATTAATAAATTAATGATTGAATGAATTAAATGAGTCTTTAAATCCATAAAGAGAAAATATTTACTCGGTGTTTTCTAGGCCAATTCATTCATTTTTATTTGATCTATCCATCCCATTATATTGAGAAATTTGTTTAGAAAAGCAACGCAATTATAGAAATATTATTTCATCTATCTTTTATAAAACAATTTTTTGGAAATTATTAAGGTTACTAAACACTGATTGCCTTAATTGTCCACATGTTGGCGTTATTTGGAGATTTTCAGCGTTTTTGATTGTTGGATTAATTGATTGATTTTTATTTACTCATTTATTGAATGATAGTTTGCTAGAATCAGTATTATTGAAATTTGTTTATTTCGATCTTTTTCGATGTTATTACTTCATTGATTTACTGATAATTTGATCTATTAATGAATGTATTTGTTTAGTTGCTCTTTTATTTAGCAGTAGTTTTATGGATGAATTGATTGAGAGATACATTCTCTAATTGATTATTACCATATGATTGGTGGACTGATGGATTGACAGACAGATTTATTGATTGATTGATTGATTGTTACTGCGGTATTGTTTGGTGGACTGATAGATGGACAGATAGAAGGATTGATTGATTGTTTTAGTGGTTCATTGATTGATTGCATGCTTGATTGCTATATTGATTGATTCATCAGGGCACATGTCAGTGCTTTTCGTGGCCTTTGTGTCCACGTATTTCTGGTGTACGATCTTACCGAAGTGAAATAAACGTGATTCAATTCAATTCAATTTAAGACGGCGGGATTAGCGCACTTGCTTTAGTTGCGCGTCAATTATCGAAGTTAGCTGCATCTACCTCGGTAAGAACTTTCTGGATGATCACTTTGGAAGGCAGATTGTTGGTAAAAGCTTAGGAAGGAAAAAATCCCAGGGTGATTAAAGGTTATTATTAAATCCACGCCGGCTGCAATTGATAAGCCATCAAAAGGCAACGATTACTAATAATCATGAAGAGAAAAGAGGAAATGGCTCTTAAACGAGCATCTGTGCTTCCTTAGCCAGTGTGCCGTTATGTTATTGTTATGTATGTAATTTTCTCTGTAGAAGAAGCGCATGTGTAAGAAGGCCCGCGAGTCAGATGGTCCGTACAACACTGGCGGGCCGCTGATATCACTGGAGGCGCCTCAGAGTGAGAACTCTATAGCCGTCGTGTGGCGCCACATCAACACGAGCAAGCACCCTGTAGCAGGGTACAGACTGATGATCAACGGTCAACCGTGCGGTGCTATGGTTCGCTTATCTTTCTGTATTTATGTATTTCTTTCTGTATTACTGTTGGTGTTATATATACATGTATATATATATATATATATATATAGATTATATATATATATATATTATATTATATATATATATATATATATATATACTGGGCTCGGCCGTCACTGACTCGCTTTCCGAGTGAGGAAACTACGATACCTTACTTTTTAGCTTCAGATATAATTATATATATAATATATATATATATAATTATATAATATATTATATATATATATATATATATATATATATATATATATACACGCACACACGTATATATATACATGTATATATACATGTAGATATGTATATATATATATACATGTATATATATATATATATATATATATATATATATTTATATATTAACATTAAATCATATCATATGTATATAAACTATATGTGAATAATCGCCTCTTACGACACGCTGATGATCGAAACAGGAATTTGAAAGGTGTGGTTCCAGTGTCGTTCCCATTGATGCTCATGGTTCCGTTGAGTGCCGCACTCCATTCCGTACTCTATCTTTCTTGTATTCAATTTCGTGCAAACGATCCAATGCTCTGTTTGGTGTTGACGTTTCTAAAGTTGCTTAATTATTATATTGTCGTGCGTTTTATTGTGATTCAGAGTATTTAATTGAATTTTATTAGATTCGATATTTTGCGCTGTATGTTACTGTATTGCTTTGTATTTTATTGTATTTTGCGCACAGATAAAGCCTGTATTGGGCTCTAAGAGATGTCGCGTGGTGATAGAGGATTGCGATCTGAATAAGGACTACATGATAGCGGTGGCAGCAATACCTGCTGGTCAGTGTATAATTAAATAAATATATAATTCATTAATTTATTAAATCAATATATATAGACATGTATATATATATATATATATATATATATATATATATATACTGGGTGAGTAAAAAAATGATTACACCTGCAAAAAATTTGGATATCTCAGGCTATTGTTAATATTTTTAAATTAAACTAATACCAATTAATAACGGACAATTTTTGACGGGGTGGCCAGTCTTCATCCATTTCAATCTATAGATTGGCCAGTTATGCAAGTTTCAGTAGAGAAACACCCATTTTTATCTACAATGGCTTTTGCTACAGCGGTAAGGGCAGATTTCACTTTATTGACGAGAAGGTAAAGGTGAACTCTCAGCATTACGTCAATACTTTGCTTCCGGAGCTGTTTGATGATTGCTATGCTCTTCTACCAAATGGTTTCATCTTTCAGCAAAATGGTGCTCCGGCTCATGCATCTCGTCATGCAAAGGAATAGATCAGGGAGAGAAACCCGGATTTCATCAAGAAGAAAGAATGGCCTCCAAACTCTCCTGATCTAAATCCTCTGGATTACTATGTCTGGGGAACCATGCTGCATCTCTCTCAGTCTCTCAGAAACATCAGCCGAACCTAGAAACAAGACTGAACTGCAGGAAGTGCTGCAATTACTCTGGGAGAGAGTGACCCAAGCTGGCATCAACAAGGCTGTCCTATCGTTCCGAAAGCAACTGCAGTCCTGTGTAGCAGCGGGAGGAAAGCATATCGAATAGTCCGAAATGCTAGCAGATACAACTTGTTTTTTTTGAACCACCACAATATAAGATAAAATAAAATATTTATTTACAGTACATTCAAAAGTGGGGGGTTGCTCTGCTGAAACTTGCATAACTGGCCAATCTATGTACCAAAATAGATGAAAATTGGTCACCCCATTTAAAATTAGTCCTGTAGTAATTGGTGAAATTTTTATTGGAAAATATTAACAACAGCCTGAGATATTCAAACTTTTTGCAGGTGTAATCTTTTTTTTTACTCACCCTATATATATATATATATATATATATATATATATATATATATATATGGGACCCCTGACATCATCCTTTTATGAGGAAACGGACGTTAACCTTTATTATTATATATATTTATATAGATATATATATATATATATAATACTCTCTCTCTCTCTCTCTCTAGTATATATATATATATATATATATATAATATATATATATATATATATATATTATATATATATAGAGAGAGAGAGAGAGAGAGAGAGAGAGAGAGAGAGAGAGTATATATACATGTATATTTAGAGCAAACATAAACTAACTAGTTCGTCAATCTATCAACAAATCATTCAATCATTTACTAAGAAGATCAATCGCCGAACAAATCACTCAATCAGTCAGCCCATTCAATCATTTAGTCGCATTAATTGCTCTTCCCTAGTAATCAATTAATTGACTGGAGCCAGTTGCGAAGTCGGTTAGATTTTCGACCGCAGATCAGCAGGTGCGGGTTCAAATTCTGGGCTCGCCGTCACCGACATCGCTTTCGAGTGAGGAAACTGACGTTAACCTTAGCTTTACCAGCTTTTCAATCTCATCAATTAATCCTGTAACTTGATCGGCTGATCAACAGATCGATACTGATTTTTGATTGTTAAATTATTTCAGATGAAGGGAAGCTCCGTGTATCCAACGAGCTAGAGGTAAGACTGCCCCTGGACCTGCAGTCCATCCACCTGCCGCCCCCTGGTGAGAGAAGGCCTGACGATACTCTCTATTCTGAGTACGTCAAGGTCGAACAAGATCCAAGTGAGTCTCTCTCTCTCTATCTCTTAGTGCACTGCCTACTGGCAGTTCCATGGTATATTACGCCTCCACTCTTTTCTGTATTCCGTTTCCTCTTCATTTCCATATATGAGTGGGTCTTTGGATCATCTAGCTTACCTAATCTGTACTGCCACTGTCTCGTTTTCCTTCCATTCTACCTTCTGTGACTTCTATTAATAAACCTTTCACTTAGAATTGGTACTATCCAAATCTTCTTCCTATTTCTTAATCCATTTATCAAGAAGAATAATCATCACTTAATCAATCAGTCAACTACACATAATCATCTTCGTCAGTTTACCTTTAATCCCAGTTAAATTATTATCCATATGCGAATTGGCTTGTTTTTCATTTGTTTTTAAATTTCTAAAATAATTTCTGGAGCCTAGGCGCTCACTAATCCAATAGCCTTTCTGGCGTTTGTTTGGATATTAGTGTTTCTTTGCTTTCTACAACACGTGCAGTCTACGGTTGGTCTAGTCATATGCAACTCAACACGGGAAAGTAAATTTTAAATAAAGTAATCAATAAAATCAATAGCATATGTGTTGCCCAACTAACTGTCTGTTAGATCCAAATGCAAATCAGTAAGTGTATAGATTCAAAACACAGAATTATAGCCCTTTCCTTGAACTTGTTAAAATAAAACATTAAACACGTGAGTAGTAAAATGCATTAGAGATGGGAAATTTTCCCAAAAAGAACATAATTAGTTATTTTAAGCATCATTTAATACTATCAGAGTTATAATATGTCAGAGTAATATTTTTGGAGACGGTCCCACTGAGATTGGAACCGATGGCCTCTATACATTCGGCCATCCACTCGGTTTATGGTATCTTCCTATGTGTTGTTGTAGGATTGATTAGAGAGGACACTCGTGGCTGGAAAACTCAGAGAGGTGAACCTGTAGATGATGATAGTGACGATGATGATGGCGATGATTATGATGATGGAAATACAAATAAACCACTGGCAACCACAGTTCTTACAGCACTACCGTCCGCAAGGGTATTGATATTTCTGATACGTTGATATTAGCTAAAAAGCAGCAACTTATGAAATATTGTATTTTTTCTCTCTATCTCTCACTGTCTAAAGTATTATTTTAGTTTGTCATTCATTTAGTACAAATACAGGTGTTTTGTAAATATATATAATAATTTATCTCCATTATTTGTTGATTTGAAAAGTAAAGTTAGAATGAGAAATTCTAGTGAAATAATAAAGTAAAAATACAACAGTGAAAACAAAAGAGCTTAGGCTCTGTTAACTCAGTAGATGCTAATGACACATGTAAATTAATTCAACTATAAAATCGAGTTATTGATATTTAATTTAATATTGATTGTTTATCCTTCATTAATTTCTTGTCTTACTTCCCGTGCTAATATTATGCTTTGTCTCTCTCTCTATCTCTCACTCTTTCTCTCTCTCTCTCTCTCTCTCTCTCTCTCTCTCTCGCTATCAATCTACACTCACATCCTCTTTCTCTCTTCTCTCATGTTAACATCATCCATCTGCAGACCTAAATTATGAAGATATGGAGAGAATAAATACTTAGAGACTAAATGCATTTCTGTGACTTAATCAATATTTATTACTTGTATTTTACATTTACTTGTTTGTTTGCATTGCTTGTGAACTGTACAGGGTTGAATGGCCCTTTTTGGTGATCTAAATAAATAAATAAAATAAATAAATAAAGAATTTTTACGCAGCATCCAACATTAATACAGCCTACTTGAAATGTTTTACTGTCTCATATTACCATTTTCTATTAAAGATTTGATTCGATTTTTCCACTGCTTTTTGATTTTTTTATTCTAAATTCTATGATGTTCTTTAATATCAGAGCGATAGTCTGCTACCAGCCCCTAGAGGTGTGCAGGCAGTGAAACAGTCTGACGGGTCATTGAAAGTCACGTGGGACAACAACAACAACAGCGTGGACTCGGACTATCGACACACTGGAACAGTGGTCAACGTGATAGGCAGGCGGTTCAACGATGACGTCAATAGTGACGTCAGGTGTGTGTTACCATAAAGAGCATTTATATCTTTAAGAATGAGACGTCCCTGACATTGCCCTATGGCGAGAAAACGGACGTTAAATTCCTATTGATTGTTTGAATGATTGGATGTTGCAGGGCATATGTCCGCGCATTAAGGCCTTTTTCAGGTCATTTGTAATTCTAGATTCGTTGAAAGTATGATACCCAGATATAGATTTTCTGGTATTCTGTTTCACATACTTCAAATGTTTACAGTATCAGAGACCAATAAATTACGTCTATAATAATGTCTAATCATGCCATTAATATACACTGTGTTTTTTATAACTGATACCCAAAATTATTTTAACGATAAAGTGGTAGGACGTCGACTGATGTTCTTAATAATTACAGAATTTGACCAGCAGCCAATTGTACAAAGCATAGAGAAATTTCTTTTTAATATCTTTAATAACGTGAAAGTTATACTTTTGTTAATAAGAGTGGGGTTAGATAAGAATTTTCCAGTACAGGATTACGGGCGTGTTACATTTAGCGTAAAATTATCTCTATAAAAATATTAGCCAAGAATAATTTAAAATTTGTGCTAAAGCATTTTTGAAGAGGAATGACTTCTTGGCGAAATGACGTAAAATACGTGCTGATATGTTTATAGATTTGACTTCCCGGGTGACCACAACTCCCCTGCTACAGTACAGTGCAGCTGGAACGTGAATCCTGATGAGAGCTTCTGTATTGTGAGAGGACTAGCCTCCAACACACCCTACAGGTTTGTGATATCATCATCATCATCATCATCATCATTATCATCACCATCATCATCATCATCGTCATTGTCAACGTCATCGTCATCAGCATCATCATCATCATCATCAACATCCTACAACAAACACATCCTACAGGTTAGTGATATTGAGTCAAATAGTCTTACATTTGTTAATAGAATAGTCAGTGGTTCCCCGTGTTGTGTCCGGGTTGCTTAAAGAATTGACCAACCGGCGACTGCACGTGTCGTAAAAGGCGACTAAAGCACTGAGATCCATACCAACGTCAGGAAAGGTATTCGGTTGGTGAGCTCCTAGGCTCCAGAAATTGCTACTAAAATTTAAACGAATGGAAAAGTCTCAAATATGGGATTGACTATGATATGATGTAGGACAGAGAGAATTTGAAATAGTCTATTCGTATCCCGACCCTAGTTAAACAGGGATTCATGGAAAGAAGGTGATGATTCAGTGGACCGTGAAAGGAAATAATTGATTGTAAAAGTAAGTTAAATGAGTTAGCAGATATCAAATGCTTAGAACGATATATTAGTCATTACTAAATGATTGTTTGATTAGTTGTCATATAAATGACGCGATTGACTAGTCTTATGTAAGTAAAATATATGCAATTTAATGAAATGTAGATTATTTAGTTAAGTAATGTAATTAATAAATATGATCAATAGGGAACTCTCTGCCACAAGATCTTTGATCTTGTAATTTTATTGGAACTTTCCTTGGCAAGCTAAAATCCCATCTCTTTCCGCCATAGGTCTAAATTTTGATCCGCTTGCATTGGATCTTGGACTTGCACTGTTTTGATCTCGCTTCCTCTTGTGGTCTCCGTGTACTCAGTCGTCATCGTGTGGTGCTTTGGCGCCTGTTTGTGTAGAGTCTGCAAGAGACGTTCCTGACATTGCCTTATGGCGAGGAACCGGACGTTAAGTCCTTATTGATTGATTGAGTGATTGAATTCTAGTTACTCAAATTAAATTGATAAAAGAATAATAATTTATTAATAAGTTCTAATTGGTTCTAAAAGATAAATAAACTGATAGTAATATAGTATGTTTAATAACAAGTAAATTTTTTAAAGTTCAACATTTAACACGTGCAGTCACCGGTTGGTCAATTCTTCAATAGAGAGTAAAATGAATACTCTTTGTGAAATAAATTTTAATGAAGCAGTATTTTTATTTAATCTTTCAAATATTTTTAAAGTTCAACAAGATAGAAACAGAAGTTTATTTTAGCAAATAGACTTCTGTTTATTTGTATTTTAACTTCTGTTTCCCAGAGTTTGCATGGAAGAACAATGTAGTACATAATACAATCAAAGACTCGAGAGTTTGAGCAAGAGATACTGGTATCATACGATGCGAAACACATCTTCATTTAAGACTTTTTAAGTTAAGGAACTTAGTGCTTACTAGTGTTACTGCTAAACAATATAAGTCCTGAGTATCGAATATTATTCATTATCTTTAATAAGATCTTCGATGCATGAGAAATTAAATTCTCATGTATTCTGTATAATTATATATAATACATTATATATATATATATATATACAGTGTATATATCTATCTATAATATATATATATATATAGATATATATATATATATATATATATATATACATATATATATATATATATATATATATATATTTATATTTATAGTATATATATAATATTTATGCACATTAATTATATACCGTGTATCTTCTTCTATACAGCTTAGAAGTGGTGACTAGCTATGCTAAGAAGCGTTCAGACCCTGCCTATGAGATTCAGACCAAATCGACCCCCATTAAACTGACAGACGGGGGAAGTGAAGGAGGTGTACGCCTAAGGGTTAAATCTGTGGGTGATAAAAAGGTTTAAAATTATATAACTCCATTCCGTCTCATTTCTTCTATTTTTCTTAGCCAACTTTCTTCCTAAATTTTTTCCTCGGTCAGGCTTTTTTCGAATTTTTTTATACATTTTTTCTTACTCTGCTACTCTCTCTCTGTTTCTCACTGTCTCTCTCTATCTCAATCTCTAGCTCTACCTATATCTCTACCTATATATGTATCTTGATTTTGATAAGTCTCCACTTATTAATTATCGAATGAATTGATTTATGAACTCGAAGGCCAAATTTTATAGATTTTTATTGATAATGTATAAAATTAGTTTTATTTTTTAATACAACTTTAATTATAATTATGTTTGACAATTTTAGTATTGATTCTCTGATTATCCAGGCTACTCTGGATTGTTCTGGACTGGGTGGTGATTTGAACCCAGACCTGGCTGGCTATCAGGTGAGGGTTGATGGTAAGCCTGTGGGTAGAGTGCAGCGCGACCTCGATGCTGACATCCTCATTGAGCACCTAACACCTGGCACCACGCCAACAGTTACCCTTGTGGCTGTTCCTAGAGATGACGATAAAGACCCTGAAGTCATCGATAGTATTAAGGTTTGCATGAGTTAGCATGTTAAAGCTATAAAAGCTAAGGTTATAGTTGAGTTGATGGGAGTGGAGAAGCTGAGCAACGCTTTTGGTTTGGTAGCACTGTTCCAGGGAATTGCAGTGTTGACGGGGTCTCCATTGTCTGGTTTGTAATGTTCTTGATTTTATTCTAGCATTAAAAAAATAAGTACTAAAGCAGGTAAAAAAGCTAAGGTTAAAGTCAGTTTCCTCATTCGAAAGCGATATCAGTGACGGGCGAGCCCAGGATTTGATTCCCGCACACGCTGATCCGCGGTCGAGTATCGACATCGCCAATGGCTTCAACCACATCGCCATTGGCTCCAGCCACATGCGTTAACAACAGCAACAACATCAACAACTCTCGGGTTTTGAGCAGGTTCATCGTTCTCGCTCTACACTTATAATGAGAAATATCAGATAAAAATGTATAATCTACTTAGAACTAGCCTACCTGTCGCTCCACCGCTGTATAATATCAGAAGAATTTAAATGCGACGATATGCATTTTTAATACTCATTTTTTACACCTACTGCAAAACTTTATTTATTTATTTATTTATTTAGATAATCGATCACCAATAATCGATGTTATCAACGTTTATTTTAAATATTTGAATGTTTTCAAAACTTCGCCCCTGTTCGCATATCTATTGTTTCGCCCCCAGCGTGTATGCTCCAGCGTGTATGCTAAGGATAGCTTTGTCATCCGTCATTGAGGTTTTACCGCTCCGAAAATTTTTATCTGGGAAGAATAGAAAATATTAAAAATATATAAATATATATAAAGAGAGAGAGAGAGAGACCAAATTTTAGTAATCTGGTGGATTGATTAACTGTGGGTCTTTATCTTGATGGTTTAACCCATTGAATAGTTTACTGAAGGTTTTCTTCATTGACTTTTTAATACCAAAAGGGTAAATAAGCCTAAATTATAATTGGCCCAATTGATTAATTGCTGACTATATGACTTGTTGATTGATAATTCAACTAAATAAAATAATATAATAAAGTGTAGAAAATAAAACAATAAGTGAAAATTTAATGTTTGGCCCTTCACCCGAAAGCGACATCAGCGACATTTTAAAAGGAATCTACAGCAGTTCTAAAACTTCCAAAGGCTAAAGTGTAAAGCCTAGTTTAACGCAGGTTTCTGACGCAGGTGGCACTGAGGATTAGAGCAGAGGATTTGAACCAAACCCCTACTGATCTGAATTCTGGGAACTTGTCAAAGTGCTACTGGTTAAGTCTCTGAACTCATTTGTAAATGTTTAGGCGGAAGACTTCGAAACTGTTTAAATATGTCTGATCGAAATATGTTTGACGTCCTTGACATTACAATATGGCGAGGAACCGGCTGTTAAATTCTTATTGATTGATTGATTGATCGACTGACTAATTATCTGACGAACTTCGATTGACTGCTTGTTTGATTTAATCATCATCATCATCATCTTCCCTTGAATCCCAGTTGAATTCGGGTCGGGATGCAAATAGACCGTCTCAAAACCTTTCTGTCCTACATCATATCATCAGTCAATCCTTGATAGACTATAATCCTTACTTGTTTGATTTATTACTTTATAATTGATTTTCGATTGATTTCTCAATTGATATATTGACCACAGATTACTTGCCCATTGGAACCGAAGAGTCCAGTATTAGAGGAAGAAGTGACTTATGATAGCGGGGAGCCAACCATCAGATGGACATCGTCTGGTTATGAAGATATCGCTCTCTATAGGTTTACAATAAGACTTCGTATTATATTCTCTCTCTCTCTCTCTCTCTTAGTGCACTGCGTACTGCCAGATCCATGGTATATTGCGTTTCTACTCTTCTCTGTCTTCTGCTTTCCTCTTCATGTCCATGTAACAGTGGGATTATTTAAATAATCTCTATCATTACTTTTGATTCACCATTATTCTTGGGGAATTCTGCTTATGACGAGGAGGGGCCCCTATGACTTCCTCAGCTTCGACTAACATTTACTGGGCAGAGGCGTCATTCACTGACAAAACAATCCTGTTTACCCGTATTACTATATTGCATTTAAAATCAAAGCACATAATGACAGATATAATATGAATATGAAGCACGAAATTTCCTCTGAAGAATATCTAAATACACAACACCACTACAATTTCTTATAATTAATTTCCACTACAGAGCTTATTTAGATTTATGGAATAATATACAGCACACTTAACTCAGCTATGTTTATATAAACGATTCTCTCTGACGTGCTCTTTATTGCTCTGCTGGGTTGCTGCTAAGCGTAAAAAGGGTTATGCGTAGGAATTGTGAAATTAATAGATAGCCTATGTCAGCAAATGGCCCAGGCATGTACATACAAAATTTCGTCTTTGCTTGGAGCCAGTGGCGAAGTCGGTAAGATACTCGACCGCGGATCAGATGGTGCGGGTTCAAATACTGGGCTCGCCCGTCACTGACATCGCTTTCGAGTGAGAAAACTGACGTTAACCTTAGCTTTTAGCTTTTTTTACCAAATATTAATCGATTCTATAGTTAAAATAATTACATTTGAAAACAAATTAATCCTCCACTGATTTCAAAACAAAAATTCTATTGAGATTACATTTAAGCGTTTCCGTTTCAAAGCTTATTTCTAAAAAAAAAGTCAACACTCAATATAGTGGAATGATCAACTGCGTTGATATCTGTCACTTTTTTAAAACCACAAGTTTAAATCATTAGACAATTTAGACAATTTTCCGCATAACTAGTCCAGTGAATGTCCGAAATTTTACTAGATTTTATTCTCAGATCAGCGCGGCTGGGATTCGAACCCACGAGGGTTAAATTCACTTGATGATCTGTCATTTAAAACTTCATGACGATATATCCCTACGCTATTAAGACATTCCACTTAGTTTATATCCAATGGGCATATTTTCAGAGTGTTTGTAGACGGCATTGAACACGGGGTGGTTCAATCAACTGTGGTAGGGGAGAGAAAGGGTTACCACTACCCCCTGAATAACCTTTCCTCGGACAGACCGCACGTGGTCAATGTTAAGGTAAAGTTTTTATTTATTATTTTACTGATGAACTTATTGTAGTAACGCACTTATTGTGTATGGACCACTGCAGAGTAGACTAGTCGTAAATCAAGTGAAGTGTGCGGTCTCTCTCTCTCTCTCACTCTTAGTGCACTGCCTACTGGCAGGTCCATGGTATATAACGCCTCCACTCTTCTCTGTCTTCCGCCTTCCTCTTCATTTCCACATATGAGTGGGTCTTTAAATCATCTAACATACCTAATCTTGGCCTGCCCCTGTCTCTTTTCGTTCCATTCTACCTTTTATGACCATTTTTAATAGACCTTTCCCCCTTAGAATGTGTCCTATCCAACTCTTCTTCCTATTACTTAATGCATTTATCAACTGTCTATTTGAGGTGAGAAATATTCGAGTGTGTGGTAACAGGCGTATAAGCAGAAACTAGATATTCTATAATGTAATAAGAAGCATCATCTGCTCTCATATTTTCTCAAGCTCGAAATTATATAAAATTTAGCTATGGTATTAGTATAACCGTTGAAAATGGGATCTCCTTATTGGTCGATAGGGGATATTTAGAGATAGTAAACCTTTAGAGTTGGTAGGAATATGTATCGCTAACCTTAATATAAAGTCTAATTGTTACTAATGCAATATGTGATTTGTATTCTGTGGTCATTTAAAGAATTTGTGAAAGTGACACAGGGAGAGAGATTGAGAGAGAGAGAGAGAGAAATAGTTCATTCTATAGTAGCAGCTATATCATATTCATTTAGCGGTTGCGCTTTAAGTCATTCAATGCCCATCACACATTGAAGCTTTACGTTTTTAGGCCTATGGCACTTCTTTAACAACTGTATTGAGCCAGGTTAGTCAAGTGCTCTGCCACATGGCAGAACCCTTTTCTTTTTGACTCAAATCGTTCAAAACGTGAAATATAATTTTCGTAAATGGCGCTACATATATTTAATTATTTAACAGTGTGTTCATTAAATAGTGTAACACTATTTAGTAGCACCGAGTTTTAAATTTGTACACCATGGAACTAACAATTTACAGACCTATAGCCTGGTAGATATACCCCGTGCTTTACTGTTAATAATAGTACAATTCAATGTTAATTCTAATTTATATTTAAATTCAATAAAATTCAAAATTAAAGTGAAATAAAATCAAGATAGCTTCCTTGACCTTCAAAGGTTTAAATTATGGTAAACGATCCTATTTATATGATGCTTTATCACTCTATCAACCCTCTCGTAGACTTCGCTCCTGTAGTTAAAACCTTCTCACAGTACCAAACACTATATCTGCCATGGGCAGACGCTCCTTCATGTTTCCTGCTCCGATAATATGGAAGTCTCTGCCGCAAGATATTCGATCTTGTAATTGTATTGGTACTTTCATTAGCAAGCTAAAAATCCATCTCTTTCAGCCATAGTTCTAGATTTTGATCCGCCTGCCTTGCATCTTGAACTTGCACTGTTTTAATCTCGCATTCTCTTGTGGTCTTTGTATACTCAGTCGTCATCCTGTGGTGCTTTGGCGCCTGTTTTTGTACAGTCTGCAGGAGAAGTCCCTGACATTACCTTATGGCGAGTAACTGGACATTAAATTCTTATTGATTGATTTATTGATTGATTTAATAGGCATACTCAGGAGGCGTGGACTTCCACGAAGATGATCGACACATCTTGTGTCTCTGTGAGAGCGAGCCGTCCAATAGCATCCAAGTAACGGCTAACCCTAGACACGGTCATACCACCGCCCTAGCTAGCTTGTCCAATCACGTTACTAGCCACACCTCTAACCACGCCCCTAACCACGCCCCCGGGCATGATTCGCCTGCACTAGCGCTGAACAGCATGGACGAGGAAGGGGTGGAAGTGAGCTGGGCGGAGCCTAAACACTTAGATGATCTGAAAATAACGGTAGAAAAACTTGAATAAATTGGATAAATTGAATAAAACTTGAATAATATTAAATAATTTGTAATAGTTTATCTATACAGTGTTGCAATTGGCTTGAGCAAGTGGCTATATAGATATGATATTCGACCGCGGATCAGTATGTGCAGGGTTCAAATTCTAGGCTCGCCCGTCACTGACATCGCTTTCGAGTGAGGAACCTGACGTTAACAGTAGCTTTTTTTAGCTTTTTAATTCCTCATAGAATGGAATAACACTGTGTCAGGCAGCACCGATGCTTGTTTAAGACCCATTTCTTCCTAAGCTTTTACCAACACACGGTCTTTCAAGGTGGTCACCCACAAAGTAATAACCGAGGTCGATGCAGCTTAACTTCGATAATTGACGCGCAACTAAACCAAGTGCGCTAATCCCGAGGCTAAGTATTGTATTAAATCGTCTTTGTATTTGATCAAATCAATCGTAGGCTTAATAAGTGTTCCTTTTATTGTATAAAACTGCAATTTTGTTAAATCTTCGTTGTATTGTTGCACAAATGTTGTGTGTTGAATGAAGAGATCTGAAAAAATTACTGTAAATTATGTGAATGTTCATGTCACTCATTAATGTTCAATATTATATTCATTTGCAACGAAAACATAATTTTTTTTCACAGAAGTTACTCAAAAACATTTATTTATTTATTTATTTATTTATTTATTTATTTATTTAAAAAAAAAGAAGTTACTCAAAAATCAGACATTAGACTATGCTTACAAAGTGGATATTGTTGACTACAAGGATTCGTTCATTAATTGAACAGAAAAACTTTGTTTTCATTTCACCTCAACCTTACAATATTAGCTAGATATAATTTATTTGTTCATCACAGGACAGATTATACATCAATAGGAAAGGGTATGTAGTTAGATAAACAAATAACAATACGAAAGAGGCTACCATAAGAGCCATAGCTCTGTTCGGTATTACCATAATTAGCAGCTATAGCAGAGTCTACTTAAGTCGGAACTACAAAAATTGCTATTACATTACTAATTACAGCAAAACCTTTGGTAGTCATACAACGGTTGGAGAAGCTTGGGTTTTTCTGAATCGTGGATTAGCACCATTAACAATTTAAGTAATGCTCATTTTTGATAGCATTATTTATTTTATGCATCTAATGGGGTATCATCTTTTTATTTGTGATGATGATGTTCTTCAACAATAAGTAAATGTATAACCCCCATACAATAGTCTGAAATAGGATATGACATGTATTATGTGGTACTAAATACATAAATACATACTTACTAAATACATGCTATTATGCTAAAACTTAAAGCCAACCTTACAGAGGAGATTAACCTTTAAATCCCCACTGGTTACTCCGCTTCGCTAATGTGCCTAATTTGATTAGTTGACAGATTAGTATTTAATAATAATAACAGTATTATTAATTTTATTATTATTATCATTATTATTATTTTATTGTTATTATTACTATTACCATTAATATTACTATCAGTATTTTTATTATTTGATTATTATTTTTATGTTCATTTTTATTTCTTTCTGTTTATTTTTATTACTATTATTATTATTTGTATTATTGTGTTCAAGTTGTTTGAATAATTGACCAACAGGTGACTGCACGTGTCGTAGACGGCGACTAAAGCACTAAGATCCATACCAGCGTCAGAAAGGACATTCGTTTGGTGAGCGCCTAGGCTCCAGAAATTGCTACAAAAATGTAAACTAATGGAAAAGTCTCAAATGAATGATTGACTGATGATATGCATTAGGACAAAGAGGATTTGAGACAGTCTATTCGTGTCACGACCCTAGTTAAACTGGGATTCAAGGGAAGATGATGATGATGTTTAGTATTATAGTTATATCACTAAGCTATATTAGATATTTTATTTATTAATCGCCAAAGCATTGTCTTGATTCATTTTTTTAGCATTCAGTACTTTTTAAAGTTAATAAATGATAACAGATTTCAATTATATAGATAAAGGACTTTAGATTTTCAATCAGAACATTTGTGTGCTTCAGGGATATCAAATCTTCAAGAACGGCAAGCCCTATGGACCAATGTTAGGCCCGGATGTTTTTAGCACAAAGGTTCGTGGTTTGACGCTAGGAGAGGATTGCGACCTACAGGTGCAGGCTGTAACAGATAGACCAGGAAAAGGTTGAGCAACTATTAGACTACTACAGTACTCCGTTAGACACTCTCTCTTTTAGTACACTGCCTACTGGCAGGTCCATGGTATATAATGCCTCCAGGGCGTTATATACCATGGACCTGCCTCTTCTTGCCTACCTGCCAGTAGGCAAGAAGAGTAAAGCAGAAGGCAGAGAAGAGTAGAGGCCCTCCACTCTTCTCTGTCTTCTGCTTTACTCTTCTTTTCCACATACGAGTGGATCTTTAAGTCATCTAATATACCTAATCTCGGCCTGCCTCTGCCTCTTTTTCCTTCCATTATACCTTCTATGACCATTTTTAATAGACCTTCCCCTTAGAATGTGTTCTGTCCAACCCTTCTTCTCATTTCTTAATACATTCATCAACTGTCCGTTAGACACATTTGAACCATGTTATCGTTTGAGAAATACAATAACGCTGGCACAGTGCATTCTATTAGTATTTTGTCTATTTTTGTATAATACATAATGACACATTCGGTCAGGAAGAATAGATGCTTGCTTAAGACAAATTTCCCCCATCCTTTCCATGGTTATTCGTAATCGTTTTCTTTTTCTATGGCGCATTGATTACAGCCGGCGCAGATTAAGAATAACCCTCCAATACCCTGAGGACGTTTTCATTCGAAGTTGTCACCACATGGTCCTCCTTGGTCCCATGCAAAGACTCATGCATGTACTAACCGAGTCCAACGTTATTGACGCACAACAAAACCAACTGTGATAAATCCCGCCGCCTTTGTTATTATTTATAAATAAAATTTTAATTCCACAGCTACGTAAATGACTCATTAAAATATTAATTGATTGATTTATTTGTTATGGTGACTCTGTGGACTTCTTGTTGTATTAGTTAAGTAGCTATAACTAGAATACAAAAATATTCTAAAACATGGCTAGAAGTCAGTATCATAACTGTAGCAGGACTGCTAGCTTTATGACTTTGAATAAATAAATCCTTGTTTCAAATCCAGTTTTCTGCGCATCGCTGAAATGATTTTTCTAGATAGGATTCTGACGTATCGATGTTCAAATCCTTGTTCAAATTCCTTACCTATACAGTGTTGCAATTGGCTGGAGCAAGTGGCGATATCGATATGATATTCGACCGCGGATCAGTATGTGCAGGGTTCAAATTAGAGATGGGAATCGAACCGAACCCGAACCGAACCCTAAAATCTAGAATTTTGACCGAAGCGAGCCGAACTCGAACCCAGACTCTGACCGAACCCGAACCGAACGCGAACCCAGACTCTGGCCGAACCTGAACCGAACCTGAACCCAGACTTTGTCCAAACCGAAGTCCTGGAGTTCCTTTCTTCTTCACCAGCCTGACATTAACTGAAGATAGTAAGAACAATACACGCACATATATATATATATATATATATATATATATATATATATATATATATATATATATATATATATATATATTAGTTTTTGCATTTACATGTCTTACAGTATCTAACAGCATATATTCAAGTAAGGCTGGTTCCGAGACAAATTTTATAATGGTAGCGGTAGAAAGGAATGATAGCGGGAAGCGAAACGGGCCTACAGAAGATAATGGATAGTCTGAATGATACGGCATTGGAATATGGAATGAAAATTAACATCAAAGAGACAAAAGTGATGAGAATATACCATAAAAATCTGAAAATGCTTGACTCAGTCTAGGTGGATTTGTTCTTGTTAAATTCAAATTATGAATTTGTCCTAATTTTAGTGTGCTACCGTAATATTTTTGCAGCCAGATTTACAAATAATATAATTATATATGGCATTCAATATGTGTTAAGGCAATCTGGAGTAAATAATTTTGCACCATAGCAATGCAATAATTTCGTAACTATTTTCGTGACTTCATAATTGATCTGAGAGTTTCAAATTTGAAACCCAAAGGCAAATTATGAAGCTTATTACTGGTCAGTTGATAGCAAACAGTGTATATTATGATCATTTTTATATGGAAGTACACGTGTTTACGAAATCACCTTTATTTGACATTTTTATGTTACTCAATTGCATTTTGTCCCTGAAATATTGGATCAAATTTTAGCCAAGACATTTCCACTTAATTATAAACGTATCTAATATATAGGCCTATAGTGACAAAAAAATTAAAAATTGATGAAGCATTCTATTTGCTCGTTATAATCAAGGAAATTCGCCGTGTTGTGCTCAGGTATGGTTGGACCATTGCAGAATTGGGCAACCGCAAACAATCTGCCGCGTGTACGTAAGAGGCGACTAAAGGCAGGAGCTGAGGACGGCAAAAATTGGGGACCCACCTCACCATGAAATATTTTCCCCTAGGATTAAATGGTAATTAATCCACCCAACTGAGGAAGGCAACGGGAAACCACCTCAGAAGCCATATTTTTCCCAAGCTATAGACTACATAAGGTATGAGTAAGGTATAGACTTTTGTGAAGGGATTAACTTGTTGATCTAAGGAGTCCTCTTGTGGAGCGAGAAAACAGACTTTGAGTATGAATATGTACCTTGAACCTGCCACCTGGCAGTGCACTGAAGAAGAAGAATCAAGAAAAATATTTCAGATACAATAATAAAGCTAAATATCTATATTATGAACATTTGTTGGTAAACCAACAATATTTTAAGAAATGTACAGGAATAAATACCACTTCTCTCCTTTTTTCATTGTCATATTTTTACCCAGGTGAAAAAATGTGGCAGCTATTATGACTTAATGAATTTTTAAGCGTATTTACCATAATCCATTTTAAACATGTTTGTCATAACCATGATTATTATAAGTAAAGTTAAACAATTGCAACATTATCCAAACCAAACCATTTCGAACTCGAATCGAACTCTTGCGAGTTGGAAAGCAAGCCGAACCCGAACCGAACCCGAACCCTTTTTAGAACCGAACCCGAACCGAACTTTCATTTTCTACGATCCGAACCGAACCCGAACTCTGGAAATTGATAAAATTCCCATCTCTAGTTCAAGTCCTAGGCTCGCCCGTCACTGACATCTCTTTCTAGTGAGGAAACTGACGTTAATCTTAGCTTTACCAGCTTTTTATAAAACTACGTAGCTTTTTACACTGATCGTTATTAATTATTTAATTATTTATTGATTATTTAATTAAATGATTTAATTTCCAACAGATGGACTATCCTATAAACCAGGATCAGCCCTGCCTGTAAGCTACACAGGTTTGGTCCAGCCTCCTTCTAAAGTCTGGTCTGAAAATCTCGATGCTTCAACAGTCAAGATTTCATGGAAACCGGGTTCGTGTTTATGTACATGTATTTTGCCGTTTAATATCGTTCATTTGTTCATCACAGCACAGATTATACAAACAATAGGAACGTGCATGTAGTTAGATAAACAAATAGCGCTATAAAAGAGGCTACCAAGAGGCTATTTAACTGTTCTGTATTGATATTTTCTATTTTTTATATATTTTGTGTTTATTCTGTATTCATGTATTCCCACTATGCATTTCTAACAAATTTCTATGCATTTTAATGCTATCTAACTAAGTGTAAGGTATTGCACTGCTTTAATGATTACATGTACATATCAAAAGCCGTTCGTAATTTGAGAGTTTATGTAGTTATGTAGTTGCAGAACTACATAATAATAATAAATAATACAATTTTAATTCAATAATAATTTATATTTTTACCGGTGTTGTGTCCAGGTTTTTGAAGAATAGACTAGGTTGCTTGTGTCGTAAAAAAGCTACAAAACACTAAGATCCAAACGAACGACAGGAAGGGTTTTCGGTTGGTGAGCAGTCAAGTTCCAGAAATTGCTACAAAATTTTCTAAAACGAATGCAAAAGTGAAGGTCTACTCGTTTCCCGACACTAGCTAAACTGGAATTCAAAGGTTGATGATGATGATGCAGATGATTATGAATTTTGATAATGTGAAAATATATCCGTATCTATTGAAAAATTAGGAAGCCTAAAAATAACAAAAAGCCATTAATTTGTAATTGTTTATTTTTATTTATCTAGTATTTCTAATTAGGTATTTAAAATTATAATGTCACAGATTGTTGTTGTTGTTATTATTATTGTTGTTATTATTGCTATTGTTTTTGTTGTTGTTGTTGTTGTCAGAAGAGAGACTGAAGAAGAACTATATAGAACCAGACTCCTACCAGGTCACATGGTGGCCAGGTTTAAATCCCGAGTCGGGCATTCGTAGTCAATACTCATCAGGTTCAGTTTAGATTCCTTATTATTTATTTCTCATATTGTGCCCGGGCCACGAGCAAGAATGTAGATGGCAAAGAGAAATTATCTCAGAAGCCATGTATTCTAAAGTTTTAAAAAAGGTGGTAAAGTTAAGGTTAACGTCAGTTTCCTCACTCGAAAGCGATGTCAATGACGGGCGAGTCCAGGATTTGAACCCCACACCTACTGATCCGCGGTCGAGTGTCTTACCGACTTCGCCACGGGCTGCAGCAAATGAGCCGCATTAAAGTGTGAATGAAGCGTTGCTTTATTTATTTATTTATGTATTCATCACGTCAAACATTAATGACATTTTTACGAGAGGAATTCATATGTTGATCAATGGAATGCTCCTTATGGAGCGGGATTACATATGTTAACTTGCCTTAAAAGAACTATTTTAAACTATTTTTAGTTGTTTTAAAACAACGGAAAATCAACAAAACCTCTCTCTTCAGTGTCCTGCCAAGTGGCAGATTCAAGGTACACATTCATACTCAACGTCAGTTTTCTCGCTTCATAAGAGCACTCCTTAGATCAACAAGTTAATCCCTTCACAAAAGTCTATACCTTACTCATACCTTATGTAGCCTATAGCTTGGGAAAAGTATGGCTTCTGAGGTGGTTTCCCGTGGCCTTCCTCAGTTAGGTGGATTAATTGCCATTTAATCCTGAGGGAAAATATTTCATAGTGAGGTGGATCCCCCCTTTTTGCCGTCCTCAGCTCCTGCCTTTAGTCGTCTCTTACGTACACGCGGCAGATCGTTTGCGGTTGCCATATTCTGCAGTGGTCTTACCACACCCGAGCAACACACACTCTTAGCACACACACACACACACTCTCTCTTTCTCTCTCTCTCTTAGTGCACTGCCAACTGGCAGGTCCATGGTATAAAACGCCTCTACTTCCGTCTTTCTCTTCATGTCCACATCCGAGTGGATCTTTAAATTATTTATAACATTCCCTTTGATATACCATAATTCTTGGCCCTTGGGGGATTCTGCTTATGACGAGGCGGGCCCCCTGTGCCTTCCTCAGCTTCGACTAACATTTACTAGGCAAGGGCGTCATTCCCTGAGAAAACAATCCTGTTTACCCAAAAACTCATTAATCACGTTTAACTCATCACTCGTATATTGTTATACTATATGTCCATAGCACGCTACTACACCATTGCTATCTAATACATGTAGTGCTGATATTGTGGATAGTTGGATACACTTACAGCCATACCGACTTACAGGCACTTTATATTTTAGAGTGTTTATTAATATTAGATTATTGGTCGATTATCATAAAAAAGAGAGTATGACATATTAATGATAATGTATGGTGCTATTACCATATGACAGATAATAATTGTACGATTATATCCATATTCCTCATTTTCGATTTATTTTGAAATCATCAAAATGAATTGAAGTTAATAACCGGTAGGCCCTGTGCTAATTTATGCCTGTTACAGAAACTATTATTTTTTAAATAACAAACAAAAATTAAAAAATTAAAAGTGCAATACCAATAAAAAGTTACAAACAGGATTAAAAACATGTTCTTTTTCAGCACGCTGCGATACACATAGCATACTGCAAAATTAATATTAAACTTGGACCTAGCACATGACAGAGAGGTTATTTTGATCTTTAAAATGCAGTCATATTACCCTGATTATCACACGCAGAAATGAATAGTGCTGCATAACTCGCTAAAATTTCAAAGATATCAAGATCAATTGAGTTAACAGATCTCTGATTTTACTTATTTGCGCTGCACTATCCATTTGCGTGTGTGTTATATATGGGCTAATATACCTGAACTAGAAAATATAATTGAAATCTTATCAAAACCAATTGAGATAACTGCCAGTGACTCGCCTATACCGATTCGTGTAGGCAATGACTCGCATGAGCAAACTATAGATCTTGAGTAAATAAGGCTGCAAATGCTTAGTCTGTGTTTTACTGTTGAATGTTTAGTCTCAATATTGTAAAACTTGGCATTCGAGTTTCAGATTGATACTATCGGTTATACATACATTAAAACTTATACAAATATTTATCAAGAGCAAATTTCGCACCTAGAAAACTATTTTTTTAAATCAGTTTAATATCGATTATCAATCCGTCATAGTTTCGATAATCTAGTATGATTTCGATTGTCAGTGGCATCGCTTTCTAGTGAGAAAAACTGACGCTAACTCTAGCTTTACCTTTACCAGCTTTTCTCTCCTTCGGAGAATATATTGTCTCTATCAGAGTGTGGATTATCTCACTTCGTCTGAGCAAAAATGTAACTTTAACAATGCAATTCTATAATTAATTAAACAACAACTTACTAATGATTTTTGATTGATTGACTTAATTAATGCTTTATTGATTTATTAATTTATTGCTTTGCTAAATTAGTGATTGATTGACAGACTAATTAATTAATCCATTTATTTAATCATCGAGCTTAAATAGCATTTCGCCGCTGCTGTATAACATTTACGCTGAGGCAATGCTGGAAAGAAGGAATAAAAGTAGGAGGAACATTGTGACAAGATGTAAGATTTGCAGATGACCAAGGAATGTTAGCGGGCTACGAGACTGGACTGCAGAAGATAATGGATAGGCTGAATGATACGGCATTGAGATATGGCGTGAAGATTGATATAAAAAAGACCAAGGTTATGAGAGTGTCCAATAATAACGGTGAAGTTAATATTACAATAAATGGAACGAAACTGGAACAGGTAAAGATTTTCAAATATTTGGGTCATAGTGTAACTGTGTATGGGATATGTGAGACTCAAATATGCAGTAGGATGGCACATGCAAAAGAGGCCTTCGGTAAGTGGAAAGAACTTTTAACAAAAAGTCTAAAGAAATTCACAAAGTTGAAGACAGTGAAAACTTTGGTTTGGAAAACGCTATTTCAAGGATGCGAAACATGGACTTTAAGGTAGGAAGATATCAGGAAACTACAGGCATTGGAAATCTGGATAGCGAGAAGAATGGAAAGGATTAGCTGGACTCAAAAGGTTACAATGAAGAATTTCTGGGAAGAGTTGTTACAGATAGGCAATTGATAAATGTATTAAGATATACCCACTCATACGTGGATAAGAAAAGGAAAGCGGAAGACAGAGAAGCGTGGAGGCGTTATATACCATGGATCTGCCAGTAAGCAGTGCAGTAAGAGAGAGAGAGAGATAATCATTGAGATAATGATCTGATTTCTATTTTACTAGTTCTTCTAAAGGTAACTCGTTTTATATATGGATAGATTTATTCATTGAATGATTTAATTTAATTATTAATTCATTGACTTTTTATTGATTGACTGTTTGTTTTAAGGTAATGAATTGATTTTAACGGGACTTGAACCTAACACCTCTTACACTGCTGTAGTGGAGGCGAGAAAACTACAACAGTACTCAACTAACGATGAAGATGGTAAAACATTAACTATAGCTCTTTTGCTAAACCATCTTCCATCAAATATATCGCTATCAATTAACTACGTCACCTTTCGTCAACTATGTCACCCTAGATCAACTATTTCACCCTAGATCAACTATTTCACCCTAGATCAACTATTTCACCCTAGATCAACTATTTCACCTTAGATCAACTATTTCACCCTTCATCAACTATGTCACCCTGTATCAACTGTGTCACCCTGTATCAACTGTGTCGCCCTGTATCAACTGTGTCGCCCTGTATCAACTGTGTCACCCTGTATCAACTGTGTCACCCTGTATCAACTGTGTCACCCTGTATCAACTGTGTCACCCTAGATAAGCTATGTCATCTTCGATCAACCTTATGGCCCTCCATTAACTATGTCACCCTTCATCAGCTACGTGAAATGAAAGGCTCTAGTTTAACGACAGTTATCATACTCTAAGTCGTGTCAGTGACTGGGAGAGTACAGGAGTAGAACCTAGTACCAACTGATCAGCAGTCAGACAATCATCATCATCATCATCAACATAAACATCATAATCATCATCTTCCTTTGAATCCCAGTTTAATTGGTGTCGGGATTAGAATAGAATAGAATAGAATAGAAAATATGTTTATTATTTTAACAAAGACACAAAGTGCATGATAGATATACAATGCCTCAACAGCAATTCCTACATCTATAGCGAAAAAGAATTGGTCGTGAGTGAAGACACAGAGTATCTTATCTAGCTGACTACCGCGATAGTTATGCTAAGTATTAACTTTTGATTAGTAAATTTACTAGCAAAGCCTGTAGCCTAGGCGCTCACTAATGCCCTTACTGACGTTGGTTACTCGAAGTGGTAACTTCTACTCATTAATTCTAACAAACTTGTTCAATTTCAATAAAGCTATTAAAACTTTGCCTGATCAAAATTAGAAGATTTTAAAAATACTCTTCTTTCCGTGAAATTAATTATTGTATTAAAATCGTCAATGATATGAAGGTGAAATCAAGTGGTCAAAGTATATATGATTGAAAATTAGACATTTAATTGTTTTTTATATTTCTTATTGATAAGTTTTTCACAATAAATGATTTCATAGCATTAACAATTTAATTATTATCAACTTCAGACGGTGGGTACAGACAATCGAAGACCTATATTCTGACCTCTAAATGTGACCCTATCACATTTGCGACCTTGACACGGCCTGACCCACCTACCAGTCTCTCCGTGAGGTCAACAACTTGCAACTCTATCAAGGTCTCGTGGGGTGTAAACGAGGCCAAGGCTAAGGACATAATAGGTTTGTATATCTATGCTAACGGATATCAAATCTGATATGTATATTTAAGCTAATGAATATAATGGATATCTATAATGGTATTTCAAAAAGAATGTTATGGCTGATGTAAAGATCGTCTAATAAGTGGACATGAAGAGGAAAACTGAAGATAGAGACGAGTGGAGGCGTAATATACCATGAGCTTGCCAATAGGAAGTGCATTAAGAGATACATATATATAGATATATATATATATATATATATATATATATATATATATATATATATATATTTATGCTCCCACTTACTTTCTCTATTATTCAAATTTTTTCTCTCTGTAAATCTGTCTATCGCTCTTTCTGTATCATCCTCCATCTATTATATATTCTAATTTCTTATGTATTCCTGATACTTTTCTTTTTTCGAAAATCAATAAGGATCATCACTTTGTCCAAGACCTTTTGCATGTTATTAATGCTTAACATTAATCATTCACAAACCCCATTCTGGAGATCAATGCTTCCTTAATCTCGGTCTCCAGTCAAATTCTATCTTTTTCACTATATCTACCGTAACGATACGTTCAACAAACCATTCCATTATATATTAATTCTTGCCAAGCTCTTCTTTCTACTTCGTATTGCTTCTTTGGTAGATATGAAGTGTATGAGTTTATTAGAACCAAAGATAAAACAAGCAAAAGAAAGCGCACTGTATAGATGCATCATGCAGATATCGTATCAATGAATAAAAATAAATAAAACTAATTTAATAAAGCTGGCAAAAGCTAATGTTAACGTCAATTGCCTCACTCGAAAGCGATATCAGTGACTGGCGAGCCCAGTATTTGAACCCAGCACATACTGCTCCGCGGTCGAGTATCTTACCGACATTGTCAATGGCACCAGCCAAAGAGAATAGATATAAATATCAGTTTCCCATGTATTAACAATGTAATCCATTGCCACAGGTTATCGTGTAGACGCCCAGCCACTGCACGGTAGAACGGGTTCAGAGCCCCACATCTGTACAGAAGTGGGTAGAGACACTCTCAGTGCAACCCTCGAGGACTTGCAGGAAAGAACTGAGTACCTGATCTCTGTCACCGCTCTCACAAATCAGTACTTCGCCCGTCTATCTCCCCCAACTTCCCCCCGAGGTTCCTCCAGGGCCTCTACAGCCCATCTCTCCCCAGGGTCAACTAGGGGTGATCGTCGGAATCCCCGGGCCCTTCCCCGGGATCGACCTCCCCCCGATGATTTCTGGCTGCCCTGCAGCACGGTTGTTGCCTCCACGTCTGGGACTGAGGCGGCGAGTGATATCGAGGTGGTCAGGGCCACGGCTGAGAGTGTGACACTGGCCTGGTCGCCCGCTCAGGTGTACGGGTCGAACAGACTTCAGGGCATGATGGTGCGCTGGTACCCGGTCACTGTGGATGGTATGACTTTGATATTTGAAAAGAGAAAGCTATTTAAATATATAAAGATCTAAAGTTGATCTCTATAAAGCTGATCCCTCTCTATATTCTTTATATATTACAGACTCTATGAAGCGGTATGGTATCTCGTAGTAGAGCTTAGAAAGGACCGGTTCAGTATCTCATAGTAGAGCCTAGAATGAAGCGGTTCGGTATCTCATAGTAGAGCTTAGTGTGAAGCTGTTCGGTATCTCATAGTAGAGCTTAGAATTAAACGGTACGGTATCTCATAGTAGAGCTTAGAATGAAGCGGTTCGGTATCTCATAGTTGAGCTTAGAATGAAGAGGTACGGCATTTCATAGTAGAGCTTAGAATGAAGAGGTACGGTATCTCATAGTAGAGCTTAGAATGCAGCGGTTCGGTATCTCATAGTAGAGCTTAGTGTGAAGCTGTTCGGTATCTCATAGTAGAGCTTAGAATTAAACGGTACGGTATCTCATAGTAGAGCTGAGAATGAAGCGGTTTGGCATCTCATACTAGAGTTTAGAAATAAGTGGTTCGGTATTTCATATTAGAACTTAGAAAGATGATAGCAGAGCTTAGAAAGAAGCGATACGGTATCTCATAGTAGAGCTTAGAATGATGAGGTTCGTTATCTTTGGTGGTTTGCCAAATGATAGGTTCAATATACATATCCCAATTGTCAGCATGCTTTCACACTCAGAAGTAGCAATCCGTTGATCAAAAATTTTTATTCAAAGAAAATATTTCAGGCTATTGATCATATTTGATCAATCTCTTAAACATATTGAATAGATTTACGGCTTGCATGAATTATCTACTGATTTATTTATTGCTTTGCTCTAGGTACTAGGCTAGATGCAGACAACAACGAGATCATCGATGACGTAAATGATGACGTCACAAAGTTCGCCGCTCATAGAACTATCCCAGCCGATTCCACAGAGGTCACCATCAGTGACCTTGAACCCGGGCTGAACTACAAGTTCATTGTAGAGGCGATGGTGAGTGAGAAAACTCGACCTACCTCAACTAATGGTCTAAGAGATCCCACCTCTGAGGCCCAAGACAGGAAAACTACCAGGGTTCTATCGAGGGCGGTGATTGGTAGAACCAGAGCTCCGTGTGAGCCTCCCCGACCGATAGTAACGGGCTATACTACAGACACGGTAAATCTCTCGTGGGAAAAACCGGAGATGTTTGTGAGAACAGGGAAGCTGGATGAGTATGGCAATCCGCGCCGAGTTAAACTATCTCTGCAGGTTGGATTCTTTTAAATGATGCAAATTAATTTAATTTAATTTAATGAGGCAGTAATGGTTGATCTGTCTGCACCGTAAAACCATAATTCTAACCAATACAAATGTAAGTTATATTGTATCGCTACCAATTGTGCTATAAGTATCGTAATGTCGATCTACTGAGAAGCAATCTAGTCTGAAATAAGTCAAGTTCTATGTAATTAATAATCTACTAACCGTATTCCCTTCACAACTTTCCGTTCCTTGTAGCTGTTACTTTAAATTTTCATTTGGCGCATGCGGCTTAATTGTTAAGTTTTTTCAGATTACCTGACAGAGAATCCAATGCTAATATATGTTAATGATGGATTGATTGAATGATCTCGTGGTGTGGTAACAGTTTTGATTGATTGATATATTTATGTTACACTAACAAATCTGATTGAATGATAGTTCGGTTTCGCCTTAACAGATGTGAATGGTTAATAACTTAAGTTGCTTACAAACAAGAGATTTGAGTGGGAGATAAACTTGTCGTACGATAAGAGATCTGATTGGTTGATTGTCGCAGGGCTACAGGCTAGAGATCAACGGTAGGCCTCATATGCGCCTGTCGCCCGCTGCGCAGAGCTGTACGCTGATCAAGTGTCGCCCGGGTAGGACCTACGAGATAGGCCTCATCGCGCTCACGTGCCCGGCTGAAATCAGCAAACAGCGAAAGAGATTGGTTTGTTTATAATAATATTAATATTTACATACCGTGTATATTAAATTTTGGTAAGCTACGGTTAACGTCAGTTTCCTCACTCGAAAGAGATGTCAGTGACGGGCGAGCTCAGGATTTGAACCCTCTTATACTGATCCGCGTTGTCAGTGAGCGATGTCAGTAACGGGAGAGCCCAGGATTTGAACCCCTCTCATACTGATCCGCGGTCGAGTGTCTTAAAGACTTCGCTACTGGCTCCAGCCAATATATTTTAATATATCTTTAATATATGTAAATCCTTAGTACAGCAAAAACAGAAGAGTGGGAACAAAGTACAACCAATAGAACACAAAATAACAACAATGCATTAATATACTGTACGCGTAATGCACTGATTTGATCTCGCTTTCTTTTGTGGTCTCTGTGTACTCAGTCGTCATAGTGCGGTGCTTTGGCGTCAATTTGTGTAGAGTCTGCAAGAAACGTCCCTGACATTGCCTTATGACGGACGTTAAAATCTTATTGATTATTGATTAATAATGTAAATGTAATTCTAATATGACATAAACTCCGCAAATGACGTCCCTGACATCATCCTTGTATGTGGAAACAGACGTTAAACCTTTATTATTATTATTATTAATAGCTGATTAATCAGACAAATCAAATTTTGCTGACATTACACTTTAATAAATACATTATATTCTTATATATAAATTCTTTGTACCTGATGACAATTTTTTATTGTTAAAAACGATTCGTTCCTTCTTAATTATACGTTCATTCCTGACCTATTTTTATTTTATTTGAATAATAATTAATTTCACACAAATACACGTAATAATAAAGAGATAAGTGGATAGAATGTACTTCAAAACATCAACATGCAGAAAATAAACAAGCTCTTAAGACTATCAAAGATATACCTAGCTTATTTTACAAAATAAAAATATACTGTACGTGCAACATATGCATAATATATCTCTATATGCTCATAATATATTCTCTATTTCTGGCTGGAGCCAGTGGCGAAGTCGGTAAGATACTCGACCGCGGATCAGTTGATGCGGGTTCAAATCCTGGGCTCTCCCGTCACTGACATAGCTTTCGAATGAGGAAACTGACGTTAACCTTAGCTTTACCAGCTTTTTATTTACTTGGACGTATTGATATCTTAACAACAACTGCAACTGTACCACAGCATTTGCTAACTTGTCATAATAATAATAATAATAATAATAATAATAATAATAATAATAATAATGGTTCAACGTCCGTTTCCTCATCCAGTGACGGTGTCAGAGACGTCCCCAACAGCACACGTCACGTCACGTGCAGATCAATTCACCAAGACCAATCTGCAAAAGAAATGTGCTGAGGAGAATTAAGGTCCTAAACGAAAGCCTGCAACCCCACACTCTGCTCGTCGGATTTGATTTGGTGTCATAGTGCTCATTGTTGTCATGGACGACAGTAGCACTCTAATTCTGTTGTTGCGTTGTTGATGATTTCTACTAGACTAAATATACATGTACACGTATATTGAGCAAAAATGTTTTATCTGCGACTATTAGTGAGGATGTAAGATATGTATAATATTATACATAATATTATATATAATATTATACAAAATATTATGTATAATATTATGTATAATATTATGTATAATATTATACATAATATTATACGTAATATTATGTATAATATTATACATAATATTATACATAATATTATACATAATATTATAAATAATATTTTGTATAATATTATGTATAATATTATACATAATATTATACATAATATTTTGTATAATATTATACATAATATTATACAAAATATTATGTATAATATTATGTATAGTATTATGTATAATATTATACATAATATTATACGTAATATTATACAAAATATTATGTATAATATTATGTATAATATTATACATAATATTATACGTAATATTATGTACAATATTATACATAATATTATACATAATATTATACATAATATTATACATAATAATACATAATATTTTGTATAATATTATGTATAATATTATGTAAAAGATCTATCATCATCTATCAATATCTACCATTGTTTATGTATCATCCCTCACCGGCGATCACTGGTGAAGAAGTAAAAGCAGTCTTGGAAATTATAATAATTGTGTCCGGATATTTTCAGGGTAAGCAGAGCAAGCCTACGATCCTATGCCAGGAGTGGAAACCCCTGCCTGATGACAAGGAGAACGACGAATCCGGCGTTAAACTGATTCAGACTAGTCTACCTACGCTAGATAAAGGTATGTAATGAGAGTTTATTGGCTTTAAAACAACATTTTATTACAACATATACTTGCTGAATGAACAACCAATAGGTTATAGTGTGTTTAACGTCAAGGTTCAGAAGCACAAGGCTTCTCTTCAAGACGACTCGACACACTCGAGCTACCGTAACAAAGATTAATGTAACAGTAAGTTGCTGTAATGTAATGCTGTAATGCAATGTAATGATTTTCAACCGATAAACAACAGATGATGTTCTGTGATAAATATAAATCAATTTCTTTCTCGGTCTGAAGGTGTTTAGTCCGCACTAATATTGAAAGTTAAAATCAGGTTCTGTGCACTTTTATTCACGGTTAAAACTTTCAAAAAAATACTGTAATGTCTACATATTGAATCAATTCGACTTATATCGACATATCTTTCATTTGATCATACAAGATTTTGCTGTAAAATTGCTTGACCTACTTTCAAACTACATTCAACATTGCTACATTCAACATTGCTTGTTTAATTCCATTGGGCGAATTTAAATTTAGCTTTTAAATTTAAATTTAAATTTAACTTGATTAAATACTTGCAAAGGTAAGTAAGTGCCTACTAGCAAGAACAGTAAGTTGTACAGGTAGTTTTTAGCGTAATTGAATCCATTCACCGGTTCATCCAATAATTTTCTCTCATCAGCCCAACCTTAATTCGAACACGCGACGAAATAATCAACCTCACTAATTTTCATTTAGTATTCTGATAAAATAATAAACGCACCAAACAAGGGATACATTTTTATTTCACTTTAATGTGCCTATCGCAGTAATTGAAAGAGTTGCGTGTATTTAGTTTATAATTGGCATTCATTTTGCTGATAATTTCCCTTAATCAGCATTCAAGGCACTCGAGTCAATGCGAGTGTTAGTTTTTCTCTCAGGACTTCATAGTAGTATTTGTTCTCAGATTTATATGTACATTTATTGTCTGTCTATGTCTCTCTATATATGCAATTGATTGATTGAGCAAGTTAATTCTTATGCATATCCTAAGAAAATAAATCAAGAGCAATGCGAAATATAATATCTAGTACTTTATTAATTTGCTTGAGATAAATCAACAATATATTTCGGAGTCTCTTTAAAATTCTCTTTGTTATCTAACATTTACTTCCTCTCTCTCCCTCTCTCTTTCTCTCTCTCTCTCTCTCTCTCTCTCTCATGTCACAATATGGGTCCTATAACTTATTTGCTGTTGCATTTTTAAAAAAGTATTTATCTTCGACAATATCTTAATTACGTTGCTGATTTCTTCCAGGAGTCATCTGTGAGAAGAACGTCAAGTTTCTGGGAGCTAAGTCGACCGATAAGTCAGTGACAGAAAGGTTAACAAGTGCACGGGGTCAGGAGAGTGCTCGAGGACAGGTAGGAATAAGCTTGTGCTTATTGCTACTGACTCATTGGTATCGTGAAGATAAGCCTACTTAAGATAAAGATTTTTTTTCGGTTATGATTTGTTAACTTAATCTATAGTGATTAATTAATTGATGATTTAATTGATTGATTGACTGACTGACAGACTGAGCTGAGCTGAGCTGACTGACTGACTGACTGACACCCTGATTGAGTGCTTGATTGATTGACTGAATAATTGGTGGGTTGGTTTGTTTGTAGGTTGGTTGGTTGATTGATTGATTGATTGATGGACTGATTGGTTTATTGCCTGATTGATTGATTGACTGACTGACTGATTGATTGATTCATTGATTGATTGATTGACTGACTGATTGATTTATTGATTGATTGATTGATTGATTGACTGTTTGACTGTTTGTTTGACTGATTGATTGATTGATTTATTGACCAATTGATTAATTTATTTACTGATCGATTGATTAATGATGGTAGGTAGGAGATATACTACTTCAGTGGACGCTGAACGGGGACTCTCAGAACGTGAGGCAATACAACGTGACCTGGAGGAACATCAGGGACGGGTCCGTCCATCACAAAGCATTTGAACCCGGGGTCACCAAGTGCATCCTACCTGCTAAAGAGAGAAAGTAATTTCTACTATAAGTTCTCTCTCTCTTTCTCATTGTCTCTCACTAATTTCGACTCTCTCGCTCTATCTCTCGCTCTATCTCTCGCTCTATCTCTCGCTCTATCTCTCGCTCTATCTCTCGCTCTATCTCTCGCTCTAGTATAGTAAGACTTGACTGGTTGACTGCACTAATAAAAACAACAACAACAACAACAACTAGAGTGATACAGTCAGCAATGACAACATCGAGCACTATTGAGGCAAAAACAAGCCGTCGAGCAAAAAGAAGATCCAAAAACGGTGCAAACTGCAAAATCCAAAGATTTTTAAATACGCCTGGTTGAGTGCAGTACACCATATTCAGTGCAATACGCCAGGTTAAATGAGAGCTAAAATACATCGTAACTTAAAGGTTTATAATTCTAACTCAAGTCTGCGCCCTAAAATTAAAGATATATTCTGTAGCGCTTTGGAGCGTGATGTTAAGCACGACTTATGGTCTTTAGAGTTCATTTTTTACTTAGCAACTCTCACGCTAGCAAAAAGTTCTATGTTTTACCGAGTAGTTTCGAGCCATTGCAAAAGAGACAAATTAACGTAAATAGCAAGTGCCGTAAGAATTTTATATATTATACATGAACTGGTGCGCAAATATTACGTTATCGTAACTGTAAGACTTTGCTTACGATGCTTTGTAAACATGTACACTACATACCAGATGAGATTGAAGTGGCAGAAACTGAAATCTTATAACTACGGAAGGGTAAACCACGCTGCATTAAGTTAATTATTGGTTCCTTTTCATATAATTAATTTACCTAATGTATTAAAACTGTTCTTTTATTATTAAATTGATTGACATATGTAGCCCTGCGTGAAACTTATTGTGTCTTCAATGACTTAATTAATTTTCTAGAGCCATATACGACGTAGTGGTTGAACCGAGCTACACTAACGATGCCCCTACAACGGCCAGAATTCAACATTGCCAGATTCTGGTGCCGGGGGCTCCTGACCCCCCAGAACTTTGGTTCAGGGCTCGAAATGAGAGTGATTTTGTGGTAGAGTGGAGCGAACCGAAGCTGTATGGGGTGAAGGTAACGGGCTATCAGGTCTACGTGAATGGTAAGAAGGTTGGAAACCCCCTGAGTTCTCATCATCGGCAGGCTGTCATACCGTTCAAAGCTAAGAGGTTGGTCAGGATATTCCGTCTTCAACTAAGTCAATCGGTCAAACAATGAATCAATAAAGAAATTAATCAAGCAATAAGTCAATTACACAAGCAATCAATTGTATATCTCTCAGTGCACTGCGTACTAGCAAGTCCACGGTATATATCGGCTTCACTCTTCTTTATCAGCTATCTTGAATCAATTATATATATATATATATATATATATATATATATATATATATATATATATATATATATATATATATATTGATAAAAGTCTCAAACGTTTAAGGTACCCCTTAACCCATCGTCAATGAATCTACCAGTCAATTAAATGGTTATTAGATCTAATTAAGAATACAGCAGGAAACCACCTCAGAAACCATATGTGTTCTTTTGCCATGCTTTGAATATGCATGCTTCATAAAGCATGCATATGCAAAGCATAGCCATGTGTGAAAGGACTAAGTTGTTGACCTATTGAGTGTTCTATATGAAAGTGAAAGAAGACTCGATAGTATGAATATATGCCATGGACCTGCTGCATGGCAGAACGCAAGTGTGATAGAACTAATTAATCAAATAAGAAACAATTTGTAAATCAGTCAATTAATCAATTTTAACTGTAGTATAGTATATGTATAATCATTGTTTGAATTAATCATTCTGTCAATCAGGCTATCAACCAACATATAGATATCTCGCAAATATTCAGTAGGGCACTTTGCAATTAATCAGTTACTAGTCAGTAATTAGTCAAACTTTAGTTAGTCATTATTGATCTATTTGTCAGCAAATAGTCGGCGCTTAGTCAATTTAATTAGTCAAGCATTAGTCACTTGTGTTAAATCGTTCACAAGTCAATAGTCTCAGTGAGTCAGTCATTATACAGATGTTATTAAATCATTAGTCAATCATTACTCAGTGAACAGTCAGTCATTAGTCATTCATTGGGCAGTCAACAGTCAATCATTAGTCATTCATTGGGCAGTCATTAGTCAATCATTACTCAGTCAACAGTCAATCATTAGTTATTAATTGGGCAGTCAATAGTCAATTATTAGTCATTCATTGGCAGTCATTCATTGGGCAGTAATTAGTCAATCATACTCGGTCAACAGTCGATCATTAGTTATTCGTTGGGCAGTAATTAGTCAATTATTAGTCAGTCCCGAGTTAATCATCTGTAAGTCTTTTGTCATTCTTTAGTAAATCATTTCTCAGTCAACAGTCAATCATTGGTTATACGTTGGGCAATATTTAATCAATTATTAGTCAGTCCCGAGTTAATCATCAGTAAGTCATTTGTCATTCTTTAGTAAATCATTTCTCAGTCAACAGTCAATCATTAGTTATTCATTTGTAATCTAAAGTCAATCTTTATTAATGATTTTTATTTAAAGATTTATCATTAGTCAGTCATCAGTCAATCTTCATTCAGTTTGACAGTTAACTTAGCAATCAATTATTTCTTCAACCAGACATATAGCTACATCTACGTATACATCATCTCTCTAACTGAGTGAAGAACGAATTTTTTCAATTATCTTGATTGTTATTTTTTTCGCTATTTGTTGTTTGACTGTTATATGGTTAAATGTTTGTAACTGTATGACTCTTATTTGAACTATTATTTGTTCAAATCTCTCAGGTTATTTTTTTGCTGTGTTAGTTATTTGACAGCTATTTTGGTTGCCATCTCTAGCTGTTTGGCAGTTGTCTGGTCACATTTGTTGTTATGTTCTGATGTGTGCTGTGGGAACGTCCCTGACATCATCCTTGGATGAGGAAACGGACGTTAGATCTTTATTATTAATATTATTTTAATTCATTTGAATTGTAGTTTTGTAGTTGTCTGACTGTCATTAGCGTTACTAAATTGTCTCTTGAGTTGCTATTTTATGTTCTTTGGACTGATATTTTTTTCCAGATGGTTGCTATATCAATTGTGACATGTTTATCAATCAATTAATCCATAAGAATTTAACGACCGATTCCTCGCCGTAAGGCAATATCAGGGAAATCTCTTGCAGAGACTCTACACAAACAGGCTACAGAGTAGTGTCTCTCAGACTTTACTGTTATTACAGTATGTATGACTACTACCGTCTGCATTTCAGTTGATTTTGCATTATACATGACATTAATATAATTATAGACGGTGGTCAGCTAGATAAGATGTGTATCCTCTTCTCTAACGGCCGTTGTTCTAGTTTTTTACAGACTGTTTGACACTATGTGTTTCTGGGAATTTTTTATTTGATTTCTTTTAAATGTTTATTCCGATTTGTATTTGTCAGTGATTTGATGTTGATGCTGAAATAAACACATCTCTCTCTCTCTCTCTCTATCTTTCCTGTTCAGAATCTACAAGGTGAACTTACGAGCGCTCACCAGTGACTCAACAGTCGGTCACTCGCACCCCTCCCACACCCTCGTGGTCAGCACCCACCCTGGTGGGGGCGTGTCTCACGATCAGCCCATCCCACTCAACGATGACGTAGAGTCACGTGATCAGGATGACGTCATGGCGCTGTCTGATGAGAATGAGCTGATGCTGCGGGTGGTGCGCGTGGCAGAGTCTTCCATACAGCTGGACTGGAGTGGGTACAACGAACCGTCTCACACGAGATACTACAGGGTGGTGTGGAATAGCGGCGCTCAGCCTGCGGTTAGTGTTGACGTTTGCTTTCCTATGAGCAGTTCCTCAGGTAGTTGAAGACCTATCTTTTTCATCTCTCTTTTCCATCCAGTGTTCATTAGTTGCGACCTGCGCCTAAACCTCCTTTTCTTTAATTTCCCTTTACTTTGGACTTATTTTCTGGATTTTGGAATTTGCACTGTTTTTGGACCTTATTTTTGCTTGCCGGCTTGATTTTGTGTCAATAGTGCTCGATGTTATCATTGATGACTGTACATCTCTAATTATTATTATTATTATTTATTTTTTAATTTTTTTAATTTTTTTATGTTAAACGTTAAAAATGAGCTATTTTCATTATTTTATTTTATTATTGTTATTAATAAATTTTGAATCATTCCATCAATAAGAATATGTCGTCCTTTTCCTCGCTATAAGGCAATGTCAGGGAATCTTTATATTTTTTCTATATTTTATATAATTTATTATGACCTATTGCTATGATTCTTATTATCAATTCGTATTGATATTTTATTTATATAAATTACTATTGAAGCAAATGATAATACCATGTACATACGCGTAGTAGCTTAGCAACAATAACAAATTTATTGCAAAATCCTGAAGTTGATCAAAACTGCAGAACATATTATGTTAAAGTATAGATATAAGTTATGGGGCCTATTTATTTCTTTTGTGGTTTTCCGGCTTTAAGCAGCGATTTTGTTCAAACTACTGATTAGGTTTCCATATTTAGTAATATCCTAATACTATTGCACATTCTAACTTTGTGACAAGTTCTACTTTACGGAAAAATATAAATTCAATTTTAATTTCATCTTAAATGAAATATAATATTCCAGGAGAGAGAAGTTAAGCTATCAGCTGGAGAGAAAGGGTGTGTCCTACACAAATGTTTTCCTGGGACCAATCACAACATCAGGGTGTATGCTATGGGGGCGGGGGATCAAGTGATTGACAGGTCTAAACAGCTAACGGTTCAAACTTCGGCTCCACCCAACCCTCCAACCGTTTCAAAGAGGTGGAGCTTAAATGATTATTTACACTTCATATTTCATAAAGTGGTTTACGTATTGCAGTTACATTGACGTCTATGTATAAAACTGTTTTGATAGCCGAGATGGTATATGACGTTACCAGTATAGTAACAAGATGGTATATGACGTGACCCTGGACCTGCCAGTAGGCAGTACACTAAGAGAGAGAACATAGATTGTTACACACACAGTTTCGACAAGCAGAAGGTCACGCCTTCGAATTTCAACGGATTACTCCACTATCATCTTTCTGTTCAAAATGATTTCCTATCATTTTCTGTTTTACAAAACACCAGCACTAAGAATGTTACCGTTTTTAATGACAACATCGAGCACTACGCATTTGAAAGCCAAAGTTAAGATCAGAATGGAGAAGGGTCCATCAATAGTCGGTGCAAATCCAACATCAGGAAAACCAGACCAATGATATGGAAATTGAAGATGCTTAAATATCAGAAAGATTTTTGAATTGTTAACAAAAAGTTATAGTAAAAAATTGCGTCAACCTATAATGTATTTTGAAATTAGCTCTTTAATTTGTATGTTTTTATCTAAAAAGGCTAAAGCTAAGGTTAACGTCAGTTTCCTCACTCGAAAGCGATGCCAGAGACGGGCGAGCTCATTATTTGAACCTCGCACCATCTGATCCGCGGTCGAGCGTCGTACCGACTTTGCCACTGGCTCCAGCAATCTATTATATCAATTCATTGTATCTAATGTTAAAAGCTGTGTTTTGTTATGTATCGATATGCTTTATTTTGATCTTTAAGGGACGCAACATTCAGCTACATATCCATCGAATGGGACAGGCCTGGTTCCTATGGGGACACGCCTATCACGGGCTACAAGGTCTATGTTAACGGTGTGGTGGAGGCAGTTGTGGGACCTGAGGTGCTGAACTATACGTTCACTCAGGGAGCCTGGTGCAGGGAATATGTGTTCCAAGTACAGGTAGATAGGCATACAACTCAATCATCATCATCATCATCGTCGTCGTCGTCGTCGTCGTCATCTTCATCATCATCATCATCATAATCATCATCATCATCATCATCATCGTCATTGTCATCGTCATCATCATCATAATCATCATCATCATCATCATCATCATCATCCCTTGGATCCTAGTTTAACCAGGGTCGGAATACGAATAGACTGTCTAAAATCCTCTCTGTCCTACACCACACCACCAGCCAATCCCATTATGTGAGACTTCCATTCGTTTAAATTGTTGTAGCAATTTTTGGAGCCTAGACGCTCACCAACCGAAAGACCTTTCTGACGTTGGTTTGGATCTTAGTGCTTTAGTCGCCTTCTTTGACGCATGTAGTCACTGGTTGGCCAATGCTTCAAACAACCTGAACATAACACGGGGAAGGTTCACAACTCAATGTAGGCTTTAATTCACGGGAGAACAAATCTTTAAAAGATTTATATTTTCCTGGCAAATGTTAAAGTTCTTTATAGGTTTTGCATACTAAACATGGCCATAACATTAGAAATTGTCCACTGTGTTCTGTTTGTAAGACAGTCTCGTTAATACGAAGCATTACCTAGAGAAAACTTTAGTATATTAAAGTCAAATTCACTTCTTGACCTTTTAAAGCGTTTTTAGTTAACTAATTCATGAAATTTGTAAAACTTGTTAATAAAACTATTAGCCTTGGACCTGATAGATCACTTGTGAGAGAGTATATATTGCTGTGACCTCCAGGCTCTCACGGACAACGAGGATAAGTCCAGTCGACCTTCAGATCCTCTGGTGGTTCACTGGCCTGGGGTTCAAGCTCCGACCTTGAGGCAGGCTCATTCGACCTTGAGCAACAACAACAACATACTCAAGGTCACGTGGGATCCGCCGTATCTAACAGAGGGCGCCAGAATCAAACAACACAAGGTAAAAAGCTAATAAAGCTAAGGTTAGCGTCGGTTTCCTCACACGAAAACGATATCAGTGATGGGCTAGTGTTACTGGCTAGCAGATATTCTACCAAGGATTTAACGATTCACCCGTACTCATCTGCCCATGGAAATAGAATGAATATTAGTCATTAGATCAGACAACAAGCCATAGGCTGATATGCTAAGATATTCAAAATAGTGAACGGATTATCTTGTTAGCATATATTTGTTAATACGTAAACATATTTGAAGAATAAGAATATAGGCTTTGTTAATGTTTTAATTTATGCAGGTAGCATTTCGTGATACTTATTCATGTATTTTCCTATAGGAGAAACATATCTTTTTAATCCCATATGGACATGTATATATTGGTCAAATTATTGTAATCTTAATCCTATAACTGGTGCAAGTTTACGTTAATTGCATGAACTCTAACTTAATTAGTAGAAGATCCAATAAGTATCATAGACAAGTAATTCTCTAACTGACTAAATATTACAAAATAAAAATAATTGATTTAAATTTATCAGAAAAATACTCATACTCCTATAGCAGTTGAAAAATGTTTATTTTATATGATTAACCGAATTTATCTTCATTCTAAAATGATCCAGAGTATTCTCAGGATAGCGTTCACAGAGGATCATATTCATGTCTCCACATATGAGCCCTTTAATTGACTAACTTCTACTAATTTTATTACAGAAGCAATTCTTATTATTATAGTAAATAATATAGAATTAATATTATTATTATGAAAAAAAATTATAGAATCAGATTTATTAATAAATTTCAATAAATAGTAAATATTAATTAGTTTGATTACTGAAATGATATTTCTTCATTCAATAGTAGTATAAACAATTTTTGCTAACAGCTGGTAGTTTTAGAGGAAACCAACGACAAAGTACTTCAGACCATCAGTCCAATTGACGCTGATGCACTGCACGTGGAATTATCGGATCTCAAGCCTGGAAACTACAGAGTATATCTGGAGACACAGGTCAGCTATTTGATTTGCTGATTCATTGATTTATAGAAAGTTTGATAGACTGTTTGATTGCTTTATTGATTCATTGATTTGTTGATAGACTGTTTGATTGATTTTTTGATAGACTGTTTGATTGATTTATGATTCATTGATTTATTAATTGATTGATTAATTGACTGTTTGATTGATTTATTGAGTCATTGATTTATTAATTGATTGTTTGATTGACTGTTTTATTAATTTGTTGATTCTTTGATTTACTATTTGATTGAATGATGGACAGTTTGATTGATTTATTCATCGATTGACTGTTTTATTGATTAATAGATTAACATGCATGAATGATTGAGTGATTGGTTGGTTGATTGATTGGCATAGCTATATAGAGTTTAAAAAAACGAATTGCTTGACTTGTTAATGTTCAATTAAGTTATTGCTCTATAGATGTTTAATTAATATTACTTTTTAAGCCAAAGTCAAGAATCTCACTCTTCAGAGCTTGATTGGAGCTAAACTTTCTGCAATATTGAATATTTTTCTAAATTAGTTTCATTCAAACTATCTAGCGCAGCCTCTCAAAAAATTAACACGTCGCGTTTTTGTGTAAATTAAAATGGAGCAACGGTTTAGCTATATTAATAGAAAACACCATAAGAAATGTTTAATAAAAATCACATTTTATTAAGTACCATCACTCAGAACAATAGACAATAATGACCTCAATATTTTAAATTCGTCTTAGAAGCTGCTGAAAAAAACTTAGTAAAATGTTGCCACAACATTAGCTTTAATCAGTCAATTATTGACTTTTTCGTAACCAGCTGTTTAATATTGGCATGTTCGTACTACCTGTTCCTAGCTGTTAATTATTTAGATGTTCGTAATTAGCTGTTAATTATTAATGTGGTGTTAATAATAATAGTAATAATAAAGGTTTAACATCCGTTTCCTCATCCAGCGATGATGTCAGGGACGTCCCCACAGCACACATCACTACAGATCAATTCACCCAGACCAATCTGCTAAAGAAATGTGCTGAGGAGAAGTAAGGTCCTAAACGAAAGCTTGCTAGAGAATGTTGAACGAGAACAAAAGAGAAAAAGAACTGTGTTAGTAACTATATGTTAATTATTGACGTGTTCGTAACTTGATGTAGTTGTTGTTTGTCTCTACAGCTACACGGTACGGCTGAGACAGTACGAAGTGATATACTGGACATTAGACCTGCCCAGGCTCTTCAAACACCAGAGATATCTGTCGTTGTGTATGGGCTCAAAGAAAGAAGAGCATTGGAGAGACAAGCTTGCGATCTGATCAATACAAGAGACAGGTTTGTACTCATCAACTGAAGAATTCGATTAATCAATACGAGAGACAGGTTTGTACTCATCAACTGAAGAATTCGATCAATCAATACGAGAGACAGGTTTGTACTCATCTACTGAAGAATTCGATCAATCAATACGAGAGACAGGTTAGTATTCATCAACTAAAGAATTCGATCAATCAAGACGATAGTTTGTATTAATGAACTGAAGAATTGATCAATCAATAAACCTGTGTTCATCAACTGAAGAATTCGATCAATCAATGCAAGAGACAGGTTTGTATGCATCAATTGAATAATGCGATCAATCAATGCGATAGCTTGTATTAATGAACTGAAGAATTGATCAATCAATAAACCTGTGTTCATCAACTGAAGAATTCGATCAATCAATACAAGAGATAGGTTTGCATTCATCAACTGAAGAATTCGATCAATCAATACAAGAGATAGGTTTGCATTCATCAACTGAAGAATTCGATCAAACACTATGAGAGGTACAATCACCAACGTATAAAGACAATCAGTTGATACATGAGATAAATTTGCAATCATCATTAAAGCTATAGTTAACGTCAGTTTCCTCGCTCCAAAAAGATGTCAGTGACGGGCGAGCCCAGGATTTGAACTTCGCACCTACTGATCCGAGGTTGAATATGCTATCGACATAACAAAAGCAAAATTAGACATTACAGTTGTTCACGACAACATTAAGCACCTTGAAATCAAATCCACACCGATGAGATGACTGTGGAATGAAATAAACAGGGCGAAGCAAAATGTAGGGAAAAAAACTAAAAAAACTAGGTTTGTAAGCATAAATTGAATGAATGAAATATAGAAGTTGCTGATTGTTAGCTTAGAGAAAATGGAACATCGAATGAGAAAACAAGAATTTATTTGACATGATTTGCTTTGTAATTTTCTACATCACCATCATCATCTATCATCATCATCGTCGTCAGCAGCAGCAACACCATTTGATGCATTAACGCATTAATGAGCATTTAAAAAGAAATTGACATCATATGTAAGTACAGAATTTTTAATATTATTCTTAAATTGATAATATAGCCTAATTTATTCGACTATTATTAAGTATACTTTACTTAAGTATTTAAATTTTGAAGTTGTTACTAATGATTTCTGTTACTTTTTGTCTACAATTGTAAGAAATTCATCAATTTATGCATTTAACTGAGCGAATAATCAATTGATGATATTAATAAATTAATTTATTATGCCTAATTGTTAGCTCATTGCAGCTATAATATTCCTTAATTTACATTGGCTTATTACAAGCGATGCAGCATAAAATATACAAATAAAACAAAAATATAAACTAAACTATAATCCAAGACAATTTAGTTAACAATATCCTCATAAAATCACTTATTTAGCCGATTAGAACTTTCATCTAAGCATAAATTAATTTTAAATTCATAATTCAGTCGAAGCATACAGAAATGTAGAAAACCAGTTACCAACAGTGACTTGGTTAAAAAGTAAAGCTAAGGTTAACGTCAGTTCCCTCACTCGAAGGCGACGTCAGTGACGGGCGAGCCCAGGATTTGAACCCCGCACATATTGATCCGCGGTCGAGTATCTTACCGATTTCACAACTTGCTCCAGCCGATAATTAGATAACATTATATCAGATATACGATTACTCCAGCAATTAATTGTTGATATATTGATTATTAGTATAATTGATTATTGATTGATTAATGACATCAGGCTGCTAAACATTGTGTCTGAAGAAGCTACACAGAACAACAGCGAGGTATGATGTAACAGTTTCTTGCCTCTTTCTCTCATTGGTCGCTATTTTAATTTGTAGAATTTTTAATATATTATAATCTATTATGTACTATTATTATATAGCTTAGATGTGATGGTAAGGTACATGATACTACCAATCGTATGATGATATCCATCGACAATCATATTATTATCACTAGTTGGAACCGTTTGATAATTTATAATAACTTGTATTATAATTAAAAGTTAATATATTATCTACAGTATGTTTGACAGTAATTTTCCTTTTAACTAAACCAGGAATTGAACCTACGGCTTCAGAAGGAGTCATTTTAAGTGTCAGACTTACCTGGTGCTCAATGAGCTCTACTCATTGAGCTGGTACTAATGAAATCATATTTGAAATAAATGTTAGATGTTAATCAGATGTTAGAGAGTCTTAGACTCTCAGTGGGTTATCCATGGTTCCATTATTAGATTTAATTTAATGACAGCAATAAAATTAATAAGTTGATCCCGCCGGTATACATATATTCAGTACATGTTTTTCAAGTTTAACTTTATAAATGCATGTTAAATTAACTATCTGAAAAAATTTAATTTCACCATTATGCTTAACCGTTTGCAATATGAACGATCCCTTGGTCATTTGAGTGTCATTTAGACCAATATAGAGCTCTGCCTTGCACAAACGGCGAATATAATAATAAAAAAAGGTTTAGCATCCTTTTCCTCATCCAAGGATGATGTCAGGGACGTCATAACATTTTATGACGAACATGTCAATATGAATATTTGCCTTGCCTTGAAATAATAATATAATGACTGCATGCTAAAGAGATTTTACGGCTATTAATCTATCTTAAAAAGAATAGGAATTGACTGAAGAGATAGGAGACTAATTTTGAACTTGTACATGAATCAAAGAGCAGTAATCAAAATCCAACAAGAATACTCAGAAGAAGGTGATATTAGAACGTGGAGTAAGACAAGGTTGTAGCATTTCGCCGCTGCTGTTTAACATTTACGCTGAGGCAATGATGGAGGAAGCCATGGAAGACTTGGAAGAAGGAATAAACGTAGGAGGGAATTTGTTACAAGATGTACGATTTGCAGATGACCAAGGAATTGTAGCGGGCAGCGAGATTGGATTGGAGAAGATAATGGATAGGCTGAATGATATGGCTTTGAGATATGGCGTGAAGATTAATATAAAAAAGACCAAGGTTATGAGAGTGTCCAATAATAAAGGTGAAGTTAGTATCACAATAAATGGTACGAAATTGGAACAGGTAAGGAGTTTTAAATAGTTGGGTCATACTACAGTCATGGCCAAAAGTTTGAGATCAGTGGGAAAAAATCGTATTTTATGATTTCTTTCTTGTTTTGCTTTAAAATGCAGCAGCAACATTTACACTTTCGCATTATGTCTTGATGCAAACAAAGACATAATTTAGGTTTTTTATCCTGTTTGGGATTTTTATATGTATATTTTGTGCAAATATTGCTCGGTTTGCAGCGAATTAAGAGAGTTTTATGCCAGATTTGGCCTATAACCCGGTATTAGCCATTCTGCCATGATGATTTAAAATACTCGCCTAAAATTCTACAGAATGCTATAATATCGCTCAGACTATAATACGATGTGCTAAATATTTTTCTGTTTTGCTTCAGAACTGTAAATTATCATATTTGTGTATTCAAACTTAACATGGGTCGAAACCCTGAAATTTCGGTAGCCAAGGGGCAAACAATTTTGTTCACCTGGGTTAGAGCAACTAGCAGACAGTCCTGATTGAAGCAAGGGTAAGCACACGAACCATTAGAAGACGTTTGTTTGAGGGTGGATTGAAGTCAAGACTAGCATTGAAACCTCTGCTTCAAAGAAGAACATTCGAGATAAAATGGCGTTTTGTCGCAAATATCGCAATTGGTCTGCAGATGATTGGGAAAGCGTACTATTTGCTGATGAGTCAACTTTCACACAATTTTACTCTTTTTCCAGGCATGTAAGACGACCATTTGGGAAGATAAATGAGTCAAGTATTGTACCAGTGCTGTCAAACATTGTGCCAAGCTAATGGTTAGGGGACCTTTTTCAGGCAAGGACGGCCGTGCGGGAATCTGGTTGATGGAGCAAGGCACAACAATTAATGCTGCTATCTACGAAGGTATACTTGAAGATAAAGTTCCGACTTTTAGAAGTATACATGATGTGGAGTACTTCCAACACGATGGCGCGCCATGTCATATGGCTAACACTGTTACAACATGGCTCGCGCCCTATGATGTATCCGTGATAGGTCCGTGGACGGGATCATCACCTGACCTAAACCCGACAGAAAATCTTTGGATACAGATGAAATGAAAGATTGCTGCACACTATCCTTCCTCCTTTCAGCATCTGAAAAGGTGGCGAAAAGAGTTTGGATAACAGAAACTTCGCTTGAGAACTGTAACGCATTAGCCCGCTCCAAGCCTTGCCGCATTGCAGACGTCCTGACCCTGAAGGGAAAACACACTAAATACTGACTATCTAGGTTACTCAGCACATCTGTGACTATATTATAAGAATGTTATCATTTCTATATGATATGCATATTGTTTTATGATGATTTACATATTAAATACAAAATAAAAGAATGATTTTACTATGATTTTCTAAAAAATATCTACTGATCTCAAACTTTTGGCCATGACTGTATAACCGATGATGGGAAATGTGAGACAGAAATATGCAGTAGGATTGCACAAGCAAAAGCGGCCTTTGGTAGTAGAAAAGAACTATTAACAAAAAGTCTAAAGAAAGACACCAAGATAAAGATAGTGGAAACTGTGTTTTGGACTGCGCTTTTGTATGCATGTGAAACATGGACCTTAAGGAAGGAAGATATTAGGAAACTGGAGGCATTGGAAATGTGGATTTGGAGAAGAATGGAGAGGATTAGCTGGACTCAAAAGGTTACAAATGAGGAAGTCCTGGAGAGAGTTGGCACAGATAGACAGTTGATAAATGTATTAAGAAATAGGAAGAAGAGATGGATAGGACACATTCTAAGGGGGGAAGGTCTATTAAAAGAGGTCATAGAAGGTAGAATGGAAGGAAAAAGAGGCAGGGGCAGGCCGAGATTAGGTATGTTAGATGATTTAAAGACCCACTCATATGTGGAAATGAAGAGGAAGGCGGAAGACAGAGAAGAGTGGAGGCGTTATGTACCATGGACCTGCCAGTAGGCAGTGCACTAAGAGAGAATCTATCTTGTTTTATCTTATCATATTTTATTTTATTTTTTATGCAGGAGGCGAGTGAAGCAGAGCAGACTCTATTGACAGTGGAGGAAATGCTGGACGATTGCCTTTCTTCACTTGCTAGAAATTACACTGGTAAAGCGTAATTAATTAACTATTTAGAAATTACACTTGTAAAGAGTTATTAATTAACTATTTAGAAATTACACTTGTAAAGCGTAATTAATTAACTAACTAGAAATCACACTGGTAGAGGTTAGTTAACTAACTTACTAGAAATTACCCTGGTAAAACTAAGTGCCTCTTATTTGAAAGTCTCAATTAACGTCACTTATGGCCGTATATACTAGTGAGATAATCAACTGTTTAAACATCAACAGTTGCGTAAACTGCTATTTAGTCGCCATTAAATTTTGATATTCTGCAAGCTTGAATCGATGTGTACAGTAATGCATAGCTGCGCCCTGTTTTCGAGCGTTTAAACAGTTGATTAGTTACCCGACTGATTAAGAAATAATATTCTGGCTTTGTATACCAAGTAAGCTGATTGGTCAATCAGCCTGTAGGACAGAGCTGTAATTGGCTGAGCGGTATAATTTTGGCGGTTGACCTTGCAGTTAATAACCATGCAATATTTTTAGTGAATACCAAACATTCTCAACAATAGTTTAGCCAAAAACAGAGCCGTAAATGATCAATTGATTAAAGAAAAGTTAGTAAAGGCTGGTATTAGGATATTCTTGTAGGTCTTAAGTAAACCATATTCACATATAATCGATGCAATAGAAATTGCGGCCGGTCAGTCGACCTCCAAACCAACTAGACCTAAAGCCTAAAGATTGGTCAACGTTAGTATTGAGTCACGAAATCAAGCTAGAAGCGGTGAGTGAACTGGTTTCGAACCGTGCACCTACTTACCTTGAGTAGACAAATTATCGGCTCGTTAGCGGCTCAACCACAGAACTTAACCACAGAACCACTGCTGCCAATAAATATATTGATTGATTGATTAATTTTAGCTATCTATCGACATAAATAATGTTAGATACAAGTTACTAGATAATAAATTGATTACTTAATTTACTCGGAAAATGGAAAATGCTGAATGGAAAAGTCTGAATTCTGAATGAAAAAGATTAGAAAGGTCTCAAATAGGGGATTGACTGATGGATGATATGATGCAGGACTGAGAGTATTTGAGACAGTCTATTCGTATCCCAACCCTAGTTGAACTTGGATTAAAGAGAAGATAATGCTGATGATGATGATGATGATAATTGATTGATTTACTCAGGCTCTCTACTGGCACACGTCAGTTGGAAGATGCCGCACGCTGAGAAGGATCTCTCTTCAGGATACAGGGTCCTGGTGGACGGGAAACAGTACGGAGACACTCTGGACACTGGAGTGAAGAGCATCAGGATCAAAGTGAGTTGCCATGTCATAACGTTTTCTACTTCCTGAAATGTCATACAGTACAAACGAATCGCTATATAATATTTTCAATTGATTATATTATGATCAAGACTGATTATATATTTTAGCTGATGAAAGAAGTAGGCTGCACTGTTGATTGATAGATAGATTGCACAATTGACAGATAGGTAGATAGATAGATGAATTGACTAACTGAATGACTGACTGACTGACTGAATGATTGATTAACTGACTGATTGAAAGTACTGATTGATTGATTGATTGTCTTGTAGCTGGGCGTGGGTCACAGTAGTCACAAGATTAAGCTGGTCGCTCTCAGTGATCGACCTCGAGTCTCTGACTCAGAGTCCAACACCGTAGAGGTAATGACCGAGCCTTTCCTGCCCTTCGCCTTCTTCACTCTACTCACTCAGGCCTCGAGGTTTGTCTCATAACGATAATCAGTCAATCAAACCACAAGTATTATATTATCATAAGAATCAGTCAATAAATTAGGGCACAAGGAGTATGTTATTATGAGAATCAGGCAATCAATTAGACCACAAGGATTATCTTATTATGGGAATCAGGAAATCAATTAGACCACATGGATTATCTTATTATGAGAATCAGGCAATTAATTAGACCACATGGATTATCTTATTAGAAGAATCAGTCAATCAATTAGGCCACAATGATTGCCTTGTCATAAGAATCAATTAATCAATCAGACCACAAGGATTATCTTATCATAAAAATCGATCAATAAATAATGCACAAGGATTATCTTATCATAGAAATCAGTCAATAAATTAGGCCATAAGGATTATCTTATCTGAAGAATCAGTCAATCAATCAGTCCTCAGTGATTATGTCATCAGAAGAATCAGTCAATCAATTAGGCCACAATGATTGTCTTATCATAAAAATCAATCAATCAATCAGACCACAAGAATGGTCTTATCGTATGAATCAATCAATTAATCAGACCACAAGGATGGATGATCTTGTCGTAAGAATCAATCAATCAATCAGGTCACACGGTTTTCCTGGCGCAAGAATCAATCGAGATAGTATTCGTGTTGAATTACAATAATTTTGTCAAATATTACAGCTTTATACTTTAACTCTATATTTTACAGTTTTTATTTCAATTTCGATGCACGTTAAAGTAGATTGTAACCCCTATATCTCATAAAATTTAAAATTTAAATAACTTTATGTTATAAATTATTTCTCTCTCTATCCAGTTTATCTGGTGGAAATGTGGTTTAATTTAAATCTATTCTATGAAATCATCGTTGTGAATATTTGCAGATTGACCTTTCCTACTTATGCTATGCATAATTTCAGTACTGCACTGTAATTGTATAATAGATATTATAATTTTATATTTAAAACCAACGTTGTGCCATACAATGAAAATATTTATTTCTCATCGTGCAATACTGCACATTTTTAAGGAATCATTTATCTAATGTTCTTGATGACTATAAAAAAGGTGACTGTAATTTTCCTTTCATGTTTAGAGAGGGTCGATAATAATACTTATATACTAATATTTAATGTGTTTTATTATTAATAAATAAATTTATTAAGTAAACATTTGGCAATTGTAATTGTTAATGAATTAAGTTATTTATTAATACTTAATGTGTTTTAATTATTCTAATTTATTTCAATTTATTCATGCGTTGTGATCATGAAACTATAGAAATTAAAAATGAAATAGATTTGGAACTATTAAAAAGACGATGTCTACTTAATGTTCGCAGCGGTTAAATTGTGAGGGGAGGCAAACTATCACACGTTTTTTGAAGCAAGTCCCCTGCAGGGGCATGTATTACACAATTGGGTCCCTGTAAAGGGGACAGGGCGCTCTAAAAGTTCTAACAGTTGCACTATCCCTCAATTCTCATTTTAACCACTCAATATTTAAAAATACAAAATTATTAATGTTCCTCTTCATCGTATTCATCTTTCCTTGAATCTCGATTTAACTAGGGTCTGAATTAAAATATTTTGTTACAAGTTCTCAAGCCTATGCGCTCACCAACTAATTGCTATTTCTGACATTGGTTTGGGTCTCAGTACTTTGTTCCTTTTACGACAAGTGCAGTCCACGATTGGTCTAATCTTCTGCAACCGGGATAAGAATGATATAATATTTAATTATAATATATAATAAGACAAGGGTAAGAAAATGTTATATTATTATAATATTAATTTTTTAACATTACATTTTCTTTAATTATTTATAAATAAATATTCTAACACATTGTAGAACGGGAAAGCTTCTATCAGAATCCTATCAGGATACTCTAGAACTAGAGCGCCGCCTACCAGCCCATAGACCTGTCAATCAAGGTCTGCTCAGGCATCAGGTCCCGCCCCCGGGCTGTACCGTCTTCGACATATTCGAGGGAGAGTACGGCCCGCTACTGCCCCCCTCTACCCGTGCTCGGGGGGTCCCCACGGCCGTGCTGTTCTGGGCTCGATGGAGTAGATGCTCCCAGGTGGCCCTTACGAGATTCGTTCAGTATGCCAAGGCGCATAGGAAGCAGGTTTCTACTATATATGACGTTGTTTGTTTATATATGACGTTTTTCGTATGTCGCTGACGTTTCTTGTATATCGATGACGTCCCTGACATCACCCTTGTATGGGGAAACGGACGTTAAACTTTTATTATTATTATTATTATTATTATTATTATTATTATTGTCTCACTGTTACGTTTTCTTGCAACCGATATAAGGCTTGTTATACAGGTCCATGCAGAGATGGTCATGGCTTGGGTTGACTATGGTTCGGGTTTGGTTGGGGTTGGTTCGGGTTCAGCTCTTTTACGACATGCGCGGGGTGAGGTTGGGTCTAGTCGCATCTACAATAAAGACAAGAGAAATTCTGTGATGATTGATGAAAGAATAATAAATGACATTCAAAACTACACTGGCATCGTTTGAGATTTGCAATTCAATTTACGAAAGAAAGTAGTAACACTGATTATTTGAAAGAGTTTATTTTTTATGTTGTCCTTTGCAAATCTTTTACTGTTTTTGAAAGCTGGTTTTCGTAATAATATGCTAAAATATGCTCGTTTTGTTAAAAAAAATATACAGCCGATATGGCCATGGGCTGGGTTGGGGCGTGTTAGGATTTCAACCTTTTGAGTTGATTAGGTTGGGTCCAGCAATTCTTCCCTAATATCATGCTTGTGTTAAACATAAATCGGTTTAATAATTTAATATTAAATAAATAAATATCTGATTAAATTAATATTTAATATTAATTTAATCAGATATTTTGTGCAAATATCTTCGTTCTACAAGAACAATTGGTTTCTGGGGTGATTTTCCTTTAGCTGTCACCTTATGTTTCTGTTGACTATTGCTTTAAAAGCAATATATCTTCTGTTGGAAGATGATAAACTGAATGTCTACACAGCTCAATATGTTTGGTAAAGTCAAAAACTAAATTTGAAATGGGATCCTACTATCCTGGGATCAATTCCCTGTAGAGCTGATCAGAGAGAAAGCTCTCTGATATTCTCAGGACTGGCAATATGGATAAATTAACTAAACTTACTAATGCTACTCGTGTGGTAGAAGAAGTGATAGACATCATAATACGATAAGTTCACTACAATGTGGAAAAATGTCAACACAGGTAGGCCTATAGGTATATAAATAATGGAATACTCTTCAGAAGCGTTCAAATCATAATTGTGGCATTTTCAACCGTTAAACACTTACTAAACAATTTAATTGTATGCATACTTGTAGATTGTGGAATCAATTGATTGATTCTAGGCGGCACATATTGATTTTTGCTTGATTTATTATTCAGTATAACTTCCTGGCAGTTGTAAGTGAGATGACGTCACGTGTTACGTCATCAGACAGACAGGATCTCGTTGACGTCATCACAGATAACGACTGGCGGGAAGATTCTGCGATACGTCACGTGACGTCACACGCCCTGCAGGAAGCTGGCTCCGCCTCTTCAGGTGTGCCATCTTTTTATCAAATCTGCTCTGGTATTTAATGTCTTATAATATATAATTTCCATATTCTAAGCTTCTTTCGCAAAGAAAGAAGCTTAGAATATGGAAATGACGTTTTTGTATGCTTTGTAGACTTCGAGAAGGCCTTTGACAGGATTGATTGGATCTCGATGATGAATATCTTTAAAAGAATAGGAATTGACTGGAGAGATAGAAGACTAATTTTGAACTTGTACATGAATCAAAGAGCAGTAATCAAAATCCAACAAGAATACTCAGAAGAAGGTGAAATAGGACGTGGAGTAAGACAAGGTTGTAGCATTTCGCCGCTGCTGTTTAACATTTACGCTGAGGCAATGATGGAGGAAGCCATGGAAGACTTGGAAGAAGTAATAAAAGTAGGAGGGAATTTGTTACAAGATGTACGATTTGCAGATGACCAAGGAATGGTAGCGGGCAGCGAGATTGGATTGGAGAAGATAACGGATAGGCTGAATGATACGGCCCTAAGATATGGCATGAAGATTAATATAAAAAGACCAAGGTTATGAGAGTGTCCAATAATAAAGGTGAAGTTAATATCACAATAAATGGTACGAAATTGGAATAGGTAAGGAGTTTCAGATATTTGGGTCATACTGTAACCGATGATGGGAAATGTGAGACTGAAATATGCAGTAGGATTGCACAAGCAAAAGCGGCCTTTGATAGTAGAAAAGAACTATTAACAAAAAGTCTAAAGAAAGACACCAAGATAAAGATAGTGGAAACTGTGTTTTGGACTGCGCTTTTGTATGCATGTGAAACATGGACCTTAAGGAAGGAAAATATTAGGAAACTGGAGGCATTGGAAATGTGGATTTGGAGAAGAATGGAGAGGATTAGCTGGACTCAAAAGGTTACAAGTGAGGAAGTCCTGGAGAGAGTTGGCACAGATAGACAGTTGATAAATGTATTAAGAAATAGGAAGAAGAGATGGATAGGACACATTCTAAGGGGGGAAGATCTATTAGAAGAGGTCATAGAAGGTAGAATGGAAGGAAAAAGAGGCAGGGGCAGGCCGAGATTAGGTATGTTAGATGATTTAAAGACCCACTCATATGTGGAAATGAAGAGGAAGGCGGAAGACAGAGAAGAGTGGAGGCGTTATGTACCATGGACCTGCCAGTATGCAGTGCACTAAGAGAGATATAATGTCTTAATAGCGTAGGGGTATCGTCATGAAGTTTTAAATGACAGATCCTGAAATGAATTGAACTCTCGTGGGTTCGAATGCCAGCCGCGCTGATCTGAGAGTAAAATCTCGGACATTCACTGGACTGGCTATACGGATAATGGACTATAAATTGCCGAACGGTTTAAATATGTGGTATTAAAAAGTGATAAATATCAATGTGGTTGATCTTTTCACTATAATGCGTGTTTAGTTACTTTTTTTAGTGTTTACTTACTTTTCATAAGTATAAAATTGTGTAAAATTCTATTAGTTATACATTTAGTTACTTTCCTAACTGCGATATATATGTTAGATTATCGTATTACAAAACATCGTGGGAATATTAATAGAAGATACAAATGACTAAGTAATTATTTACATGTATATAAAGCAGCAATACTTTAGTTTGTGGCTTCATGGAAAATGATTTCGCCAACTTGCAAAATATTTACTAGGGTTGAGTTGTTTAAGATTAGATTTTAATAAAACTTTTAAGAAATTTGGCTGATCGCATCAGTAGGTGCCAGATTCAAATGATGTACTCACATCATTCCTTCTATACAAGAAATTGTAGTTAATCCTAATATACTGTCGTCAGCACATCTTCCAGTAGAATTTTCAAAATTTTGCTCGAAAATGATATACTCAAGGTTTATTAAGATTATTTTTCGCTTAAGCTTAAGAAATACTTGTACAGGTATTGAGCCGGTATAACAAGCTGAGCCCGTAGCTTGTTGACAAGTTGTTCGACAGCAGATCAAGAATTGCAGGGTTCAAATATAGACCGGCATGTTATCGTGTTTAGCTTTTATTGGGCTTGTATGTTTTATGGAACAGATCTCTGCGGTCTACTGGCTGTAACCGGTGTACCGACCATTGTCGTCATACATCCAAACGGTTAGTGTCGTTGATTAATATGCTGTCCTTTTGTTTCGATGTCCCACGACTTACAGTGCTCTTACCGTGTCCATTTCCTTTCCGCGTCCCTGACATCATACTTGTATGAGGAAACGGACGTTAAACCTTTATTATTATTAACGTTACATATTTAGGAGAATTAAAATTGGAAAAAGTCTCGATTCCTAAAAAGTGTTCAAGATCATTGAACACTTTTTATGCTTTTGAATGCCGCACAAATATGAAAGACGCAGCTTTTATAGTGGATGGTCTGCAATGTTTTCAGTGAGATATCGAAGCATTTTCATAGATGTCAGCTACATTGTAGCTGCTAATTGCTGTTGTGTACCGTAAAGGTAGTATACATGATTAAAATTGCTCAAGAAAGCTAAACAGAATAAATGTAAATGTCTAAAGTTGAAAGATTTAATAACTCCTCATCAAATAATAGGTATGTTAAATAGTTTTAGAAAATACTATTGTATTTGTTGAGACAGTTACTTTGTCTAATTAAAGTATTTCTACAATTAATCTCATTTTAAATGTCCATATTAACATCTTTAGAATTGCGTGTTGATCTATAGTCTTCGTTTCGCTCAATACTAAAGAAGGAAATTAAGTAAATCCTTCCAGCAGTCAAATAATTATCTCGTCCTGTTTTAAAATACTACATTAGTTGATTAAATAAACGACTGATTTATTTATAGAAGGCTAAAGGATTACTTTGTTGAAATGGTTAATAACAAATCAATGTTATGATTCAGTAAGGCTTAAGGCGATGATAATAATCTTAAGATTGGGCATAATTGATCCCAGATGACGATTGTCTAAATTGTATCTAGGCCTACTAGTAAATCGTTGTTTTCACTCATATAAATTAACCCAATCGGTTGTTGATGTGGTATGCGGCAAAAACATTATTAATTAGAATGCTTCTATTACAACATCGAGCACTATTTATACAAATTCATGGCGATCGGGCTACGAACAAAAGAGTCACAAAATTATGCAATATACTAAAATCCAGGAAACCAAATTAAAGAAAGGAGGATTAAGCGCTGGTCGCAACTCTTAGATATTCGATGGAATAGATGAGCTTAATAGAGTGCTGTCGCTATGTCTCTGAAGGCTATGAGATCTTATTTAATTTTAAACTTCAAAATCAATTGGTGAGCGCCTAGGCTCCAGAAATTGCTATACAATTGTCTTAAACGAATGGAAAAGTGAAGGTCAATTTATATTCTGACCCTAGTTCAACTAGAATTCGAGAGAAGATGATGATGACAATGAATGTTGTAGAATAATTTTTCTTGTTTTTCGTCTATTTTCCTTTTATTTTAAATAATTTATATGAATTTCCTGATGGTTGCTTTAGTTTCATAGACTCTATTACTACTACTATTATCAGTCACGAAATTGCTAAACCACTTTCAATGTTATGTAACATTTCAATGAAAGCTGGTGAAATACCTGAAATGTGGAAATGTTCTAGTGTTGTCCCAATTTTTAAGAAAGGTGACAAAAGCAACAAAAAAACTATCGTCCTACTTCCCTTACCTCCATTATATGCAAACTAATGGAAAGTATTATTAAGGACGATCTATTACGGTACTTAAAGAAAAATGACCTCATATATTCTAGACAATACGGGCTCATGCCTAAAAGGTCAACTAATACACAACTTCTCCGTTATTTCAATAGCCTATCTGCTAGTTTAATTAGCAGCAGTCAAATTGATGCCGTCTATCTTGACTTCTCCAAGGCATTTGATTCCATAGGCCATAATAAGTTTATCCATAAACTGCTAGCCTATAGTGTGACCAGAAATTTAATAAAATGGCTTTTGTCTTTTTTAACTGGAAGACTTCAGACAGTCAGAATAGGAAGATGCTATTCGGACTGGTCTGCCGTTGGACAGCGGAGTTCCCCAAGGCAATGTTCTGGGGCCAGTCCTATTCCTTATTTATATTAATGATATAAGCTCCTGCTGCCCCGAACTGAACTCTATTTTCTTATTTGCTGATGATGCAAAGTGCTTCACCACAATAAATTCTCTTTCCGATTGTGAAAACTTTCAAAAGTCTCTTGATTCTCTCTGCAGTTGGTCTAACCGTTGGCAGCTTAGCCTTGCAGTAGAAAAGTGCCAGGTGATCTCCTACTCTTTCCAAAAAAATATAACATATAATTTTAGTTACAATCTAAATTTTGTAGCTTTATCTATATCAAAAGATGTGACTGACTTGGGAGTGAGGTTTACAAGCGACTTATAGTTTCGTTCACATATAAAATATATTTGTAATAAAGCAAGAAAAAGGGCTTCAATAATTTTGCATTGCTTTAAATCCAGAAATCATGTGCTATTATTTAAAGCGTTCACAATTTTTGTGCGCCTGATTCTCGAGTATTGTTCTAATCCATGGTCTCCATACAGAAAATGTGATATTGTCCCGATAGAATCAATTCAGAAAAGATTCACTAAACGGCTAAGTGGCATGATAGGATTGCAATATTCGGAGAGATTAAAAGTTTTGGCTTCCGAATCTTTAGAGCAACGAAGGTTTAAGTCTGACCTGTGTTTGTACTATAAAATTATCACTGGATTGATTGACCTACCTATTGATGAGTTTTTTGTTTTCAAAAACGGGGTAACAAAAAATAATGGTTCAAGTTTAAACATGAATAAATTTTATTTTAATGCTGAAAGATATCATTTCAGAAACCGATGCATTGCTTGTTGGAATTCCCTACCATCTAATGTTGTAAATGCGTCTTCCCTAAACTCATTTAAAAGGTGTCTGGAGGGTATTAATGTAAGCAAATACCTAAAGAGTTAAGGTGATTACTTTATATCATTCTTTTATCTTCTGTATCTTCTTTTCTTCTATCAAAGAATCTAACTCTTAACTGTCGTAAGTATTCTAGTGCTTTAACCGTTTTTTATAATATTGTATGTGTAGATTAAGTGCAGGACCTAAGTTGTACGTTTAATTGTCATTGTGTGCAGATATTTATGCGTGTATATTGTTGAAGGTCACATATAATGATATTACATGTTCCGCTAAATTTATCTTGGTAGATAATTATGGCCTACACTAACTTCTTATCGTGTCCCTACACAGCTTTAAGCCATTATTTAACGCATTCTTTCGCCGGGCTATTAAATACCATTAAATCTAGTCTCGTAATTGTTCCACCAATTAAGCTGCACTGCATCATATGCGCAATGTCCTCCTCGTCGATACCACATTCGCACAGTGTTGATCCGGTATAAAAACCCCAGCGGCTCAGTGAGACCTTCGCTCTACCAACACCTGTGCGAAAAATGTTTAGACACACCCATGTACGCCGATTCTCATCAGATCCACATGGGAGATTTTCCGATATTTCAACGCATTTACGTTCTTCTGGAATCGTTTTAAGATGTTCTTTCCAGAGTTGGAGACGTGTGTATTCAACTGATTGAGTTAGTGGTGACACTGAGTTGAGGAAAGAGCGTCTGGATTTTAGTCGTGGTCTCTGAGGTCTTAGCCCGTGTAGTGGATGTCGCTGGTCATATTCTTGTCTGCTGCGTTCTGCTTGACTGGCCACTTGACGCCACTTGGCCTACACTAACGATTTTATTGAACCTAATTAATAATTAATGGAAATATTTGTATTTGTATTTTTTATTTTATTTAAATTCGGAATATGTAAGTGCCACTTGCGGGCCTTTATTTCCGTTCATGCGCTTTTACTGTCTATTGTGTATGCCAATTGTGATATCATGTGCGTATGATAAATAAATAAATAAATATTTCATTTACTCTAAATTTACTCTTTTCTATCTGGCAGATTACGTGGCCTGGCGAGGTAGATACTGCGCCCCTGATGTCGAGTCATTCAATCATTTCCTAACCTATGTCCTAGCGCAAGTCATGTCTCAACCTACGCCAAAACCTGACCCCTGGAATCCAAATATAGACTTTGACGCATTCAGTATGTATCCTTCTATTTGTCTTCTATTCTTCTGTTCTTGCTTCTATGCTTCTATTTTATGCTGACAATCAATTAACCTATCCGTCCATCTGAAAGCTTCTATTTGTCTTCTATTCTTCTGTTCTTGCTTCTATGCTTCTATTTTATGCTGACAATCAATTTACCTATCCGTCCATCTGAAAGCTAAATATCTAAAAATGTCATTTTTCGATTAAACACAGAATTGGGCTCGCTAGTCACTGACGTCCCTCTCGAGTGAGGAAACTGACGTTAACCTTAGCTTTAATATTAACGTTTTTACTTCTAGCTTTTTTTCTCTCTCTTCAGTAGACTGCCGAGTGGCAGGTTCAAGGCTGTACATATTCATACTCAAAGTCTGTTTTCTCGCTACATAAGAGCACTCCTTAGATCAACAAGTTAATCCCTTCACAAAGTCTATGCCTTATCCATACCTTATGCAGCCTATAGCTTGGGAAAAGTATGGCTTCTTTGGTGATTTCCCGTTGCCTTCCTCAGCTTTTATTATATTATTGTTAATTATATTTAATAATTCTACTATAATATGTACATTAACTATATTATCTCAGGTAGGAATAGATCCCGAGGGGAGACAGGGGGACGACAGAACGGGGTGAGAAGCTCACCGGACGAGTGGGCTTGGAACACGGCGGGGACTCTCCCTCACTCGCTAAGCGGCACGACCTCCCGGCGTCTCAAGGTGATCAGGCGGAGACGATCCCGGGACGAACTGCTGACGGTCAGGACCCGGCCATACTCCGCCAATAGAAGTCCCTACGAGGAACGTCAGGCCTCGTATGACAATGAGAAGATACAAGGGCGCAAGTCTAAGAGCTTGTTCTAATTCCTGGCGAGTTAAAAAGTAAACACGCATTACAGTGAAATAATCAACTATGTTTATATCTATCACTTTTAATACCACATTTTTTAAACCGTTAGTGAATTTAGACCATTTTCCATATAGCCAGTCCAGTGAACGTCCGAGATTTTGCTCTCAGATCAGCGCGTCTGGGATTCGAACCCACGAGGGTTCAATTTACCTTAGGATCTGTCATTTAAAACTTCATGACGTTACTCCTACGCTATTAAGACTCTCTATAAAAAATGAATACTGAAAAGGTTTCTGAAAAGTTACGATAGACTAAAATTAGAGACGAAAGTCAAGTCAAAAAGCTTTAGACTTATTTCGCGAAAAGTAGAAGATAAAAGGTAGGTAAAATAAAGTGTAAAATATAAAGGAAGTGTTTCGCCTGCTTGCTATCATATTTAGCGAGCGCGCTCATTTACGTACCAGTGATGAGCAAGAGAAGATGGACTATAACATGCCAGTCTATATTTGAACCCCGCACTTACTGATATGCTGTCGAACAATTTGTGAACAATTTGTCATAGCATTTGTCTTGCTTTGGGCTCAGCTCGATATTCAGTCTCAATACTTGTCCAAGTATTGATCAAGCCTAAGCGAAAAATAAACTAATTAAACCTTAAGTAGATCATTTTCCATACCTTATCTTTTCCTTTCTACCTTAAGTAGATCATTTACGAGCAAAAGTTTTAAGATTCTACTGAACGATGTAAAGTCACGATTAATCATGATTAATATTAAATACGAGATGAACGCTCTCTGTCGCTCTCTTTTTATTCTAAAACATTCGCTAATTTGGAATGCTGCTCTATGTTGTGTAATTTTATATGTACATATAAAAATATAAAACATTTGTTACAACTTTTCTATTTATTGACAAATCAAGCAACACTAGTATATCTCCTATTTATCTATAAATTCAAGCTAGTGTTTAAGTGAAAACATTACTTTAATATTAATCTGAACGTACGTTCACTGGGTAGCTTGAAATTGACTCGTCTGCGCATATATTTTAGAGCCTGGTAAATCTTATTAGAATATTAAAATTCTTTCAAACGTGTATTTATCAAGCTAATATTATTAGGTACTTTAGTGTTTTTATTAGCTAGATAGTGAATTGGGATTCAAGGGAAGAAGATGATGATGATGATTAAGTAGGTAGTGAGGGATATAATTAAAAGAAGAATGTAAGGGAAACGAGTTAGAAGCTGACCAAGACATGAGATGTTAGATGATTTGATAATAAATTTATATATGCAGATGAAGAGGAAGATTGAGGGCAAAATTGGCAGGAAGATGCTTATGCCTTGTATCTTCAATTATAGGCAACAGCTCGTAAAAGAAGAAAATTGCTATCAAATACTGATTTTGTTAAAGGGAAGCATAGATTTCGATAAAAAAGATTTTTATCGACAAGATAAAAGCAGTGAGATTGCTTGCCAAATACTGTTGAATCGAGTTTTATCGATTTCACCTGGTTAGATAGAGCGCTTGCATATTCCACATTGTCTTTTGAAAAGAACTAACTGTAATTATTTCTTTTAACAACTGGAGTAAATTGTAAATACATTCATGGTAACTGCATGCATTGATGTTATATTATATTTTTATATTTTAAGTGCTGCTTATAGTATTGAATGTCATCCTAAAAATCTCAATCATATAATCAAAAATATTTTAATGTCGTTTATTTTTTAAATAAATTGTTTCCATTTATTATGCGTGTGTGTTGATATATCTACAGTTAATATCGTACGCATTTCTCGTTATATAGCCGAAAGGATAGCAAGTTTGATTGGCTACCTTTCAAATCAAAAACAGTAATAAAAAACAGTAACAAAAAAACAGTAACAAAAATAAATAAAAACAGGCCAATACGGAAACTAACGTTAAACAAATCTAGTTTTACATGTTGTTTGTACATGTAATTGATATTTTAGTAGTTTTACTTGCCTCCAGTGAAGTCCAAAATTTAAATCGAGATAAATGATAGATAGATATACATTTTATTTTCACGAAATCACAAAAGCATAGTACACTAATTGCGGGTATGTAAAATTGAAGTGAAAAATGACTACAGACTCATCGGTTCTAGCGTATTCCCATCAAAGAAAAAACTTCTACTATTACAACTATTATTACCCATGCTGCTGGTGAAGCTAATGTTAACGTCAGTTTCCTCACTCGAATGCGATATCAGTGATGGGCGAGCCCAGGATTTGAACCCCGCACAAACTGATCCGCGGTCGAATAATCTTACCGACATCGCCACTGACCCCAGCCGGTCTAATTTCTAATTAAAGCAACTTGTTCATTTTTAAGAAATAGCTATAGACTACTTATATACATACAGAATCATGTGGTATATTGTTAGAACGTCCGTCTTAGGATTGATAAGTTCGGATACAAAACTAGGCTGAGTTAAAAGTGCTTACTTTTTCTAGATGTGTGCATTTTTGCAAGCGGATACATCGTATTAGATATTTATTAGAGGAACATTTTTTCCACGCTATTGTTACACCAATATTTTAAAAAGCACCCTCTTACTGCTTATAAATTACGATAATATAATATTGATATATTATTTAAATCGTTCAATTTACTGTAAAGTAGCTAATAGCATATTAACGACATAAAGTATTTAATAGCAATTTATGGTTGTCAGCGCAATTGGTTTAGCCGCGCATAAATGAAATAGCCTTAGTTAAAATAACTTGACTACGTCGGGCCCGGATAGTGAAAGGATTTGCGACCAACTTTGAAAGCAGAGTTTTGATAGCTTTGAATGAAACTAATTTGTGTGTTGAAAGATTATTCTTAAGTCCGCTTCGGTTGTAATAAAAAAATCTATGATCGCTATTACGTTACCCTTTGCTACGTTGTCTTTGATGGCTATGGCAACGATTAATAATAACCATGGAGAGGAAAGTAAAAATAACGAAAACTACAAAAAGAGGAACTAAAGAAGAAAATATGTGCTTTTGATGTCCGTCAAAAGGCATAGATTAGTATTTAATAATAACCACGGAGAGGAATGGAGGAAATAACAAAAACTACCAAAAAGCAGGAACAAAAGCAAGAAAAACTTTGTAGCAATGTGGTATGTAAGTAGCTTGGCCGATTTGATGCCGATGACGCTAGTCTTTGAACTACTCCAATAGTATCATTTAGCCGAATAGTTAATCAATCAAGTGTAATTGGAAAGTAGTCAAAGTTCAACCACAAAAGAAAAGTGAAGTATCCATAGCAGCAAATAGCAGCATAATATTTTATGTAGATGTATTTTTATAAGTTCTAGAAATTCAAGTTAGTTTCAATTTTGTGTAGCTGAATGTCATACGTGTAAATACACGTTTAAATTCCTTATCTAAGATATGCTTCAGTACAGCAGTGCATTTTAATAATTATCTAGTAAATTATAATACTGATGAGCTAATTAAAAATTATTTAATAAAGGCATTCACATTTTAATGCAAGACTCAAATGGCGTCAATGATCCTGCATAACATTCGATTTTTACATTAACGACTTTCACTCTAATTACATTTTCTGCGGTACTTGTTTCTGCCTCCCGCTATCTTATCTTTGGTACAGACAGAGAAAATGTTTTATAAACTTAACCGTAATTCAGTACAAAACTGGATCTTAATTAAAGTGGCAAAGTTGTAACTACCAGGATTTGTTGTAGCTCTTATGATATCTAATCGTGAACTTTTTAAACTTGAGTTTACATTTGAAAACATTTGTGAAATCTACGATTGGGTCTCAATAAGTACATACGTCTGGTTTCAATTAGAACTTTTAAGCTAACATTTATGCTGCTACTTTTAATTTAACTTTAAATAGATGCTTTTAGAAGGAAATATTAAATTCTTTTTAGGCAGATATCTTGAATGTATGGAGTTGAAGATTGTATGACTATACTCTATTTACGCTTTCATAAAACTAACGGTTCGAATTTATAATTAAAATAAAATGTATTGATAACCTGAACTAAACGTAGAGAATATTTGCTTGTACGCTGTCTGAAGCCAGTGGCGATGTCGGTAAGATACTCGGCGAAGACCAGTATTTGCGGGGTTAAATCCTGGGCTTGCCCGCCACTGACATCGCTTTGGTGAGGAAACTGAAGTTAACATTAGCTTAACATTTTTACAATGTTGAACTATTAATTTAATAATATAACTACTGTTATATTTCATTTCACGCTAGATTTTCAATTAGTTTCTAGGGTTCTGAGATAATCAGAGAATCTGATAAAATTACTTTTAGAAAAGGAATTACTTTTAGACCGAAATCAGAAATCTGAAATCAAACCGATTTCAAACCGAACCGAAATCAAATCCCGTTCTTGGCAGCACCCGAATCGAACCGAACCCTGAATTTGGACATTAAAGCCGGACAGAACCGAATTGAAAATTTCGTTTGTTCGAAGTTCTGTTTATTAAAAATCCTATTTTAACAGAATATACATTTTATGGACATCCATCTATCCTGTCATCCACCGTCTGTTCATCCATCCATCCGTCCAACCACCAAGTGATGAAAATTGTGCGGGAACGCATGGGAACCCCGTTCCGTTACATTTTTCATTTGGGAACGGCGTTCCTGTTAGTAATCGTAGATCTCAGTAGGAACGGCGTTCCACCTGCGTTCCCTTTACTTTTAGGGTAGGATGGAACGGTGTTCCACTCAGCTGTATGCATATTATACTAACTTGTGTGGTGTTTACATAATGTACATTAATATAAACGTCTTCAAGATTTTAAGGGTTTATCTGCGAGGCTGCGAGATAGTGATAATGACCTTTGACAGAAACAGATTCAAATCAAATAACTAAAGTTTTTATCATAAAACACCTGAAATCATAACATATTAATAATCATTTAGCGTTTCCACTAGTTCTAACTACAAAAGTGCCTAAAGGGAACTGGGTGGAACGCTAGTTTTCAAAGATAAGGGAACTGTTGAGAAAACCCCCTAAATTATAGTATGTCAAATGCACTCCAAAAACCTTTCATTTTACAATTCCACCACTGCTTCCACACATCCATCCATCCTTCCATCCATCTGTGTATTTCTCAATCCATCTAACTATCTAGCTAACTATTAAACAGTACTGGTAAGTGTAACGTTTTAATGAAAAACTGTAGTTTTTTGCGGAAATTTGAATTAGGCCTATCCAGCTCACATAACTATGTACTGTGTTTGAAATATGCAATAGCTTCTTCTTCTTTAAGTGCCGTGCCTGTTCCAAGCCTGGGCGGTCATGGTCATATTCCTCCATATGTCTCTGTTCATTGTTGCTCTGATCATCTCTGTTTCAGTTAACTGCATCCATTTGCTAAGACTCTTAATAAACGTCATTCGTTGTCGACCCTTGCATCTTTTTCCTTCTATTATTCCTGTCACTACGGTATTTTCAACTATTTTGTTCCGCATAATGTGTCCGAAAAATGTCATCTGTTGTCGTCGTATTCGGTTCAAAAGGTCACGACAAGTTGACATTCTTTGTAGAACATCTTCATTTTTAATGTGGTCTTTATAAGATATACGCAGCATTCTTCTATAGAACCACATCTCTGTTGCCTCAAGTTTCGATTCCATTACAGAAGAGATTGTCCAAACTTTACTTCCATATAACAATATTGGTTGAATGTAGCATTGAAGAAGTCTTTTTTTGGTATCAATTGATAATTCATGGCTTCTAAAAATCTTTGGCATTCTGTTATATGCCTCCTTAGCCATGGCTATTCTTCTGTTTATTTTCTTGTCACATTTCCCATTTTGATGGATAAGTGACCCTAAATATATGACTGATTCAACTTGTTTGACATTTTGACCTCTTACATTGATTAAGCATGGCTGTGGCATTTTTAGTTTGCTGACTGTCATGCATTCTGTTTTCTTCATATTTATAGATAATCCACTAGCCTCACTATGATATGTTACAATATTCAACATTTCTTGAAGTTTGTCTCTCGAGTCGGCAATAAGAACTATGTCATCAGCATAACGAATATTATTAAGATTGTATCCTCCAATTACTAATCCTTTTATTTCACCGATATTCCTCATTATATTTTCACTATATAAGTTAAAAAGATCTGGTGACATTACACAGCCTTGCCTTACTCCTCTCTTAATTTTGCAAAAGCTACTGTCCTCGTTCTCATATCTCATTGCAGCTTCTTGATTCCAGTATAAATTCCTAACACTTCTTATGTCTTTGCCATCTATATCCAATTCATGAAGACGATCAATCAATTTGCTGTGTCTAACTTTGTCAAAAGCTTTGGTATAATCAATGAAACAAAGGAATAGATCCTTATTTAATTCTATGGCTCTTTCACACAGAATTCTTAGAACGAAACTAGCATTCCTTGTACCGGAATCATCCATAAAGCCATATTGCACGGGATTTATTTCAGGTCTAATTTTATTTCTCATTCTCATTAGCAGAATTCTTAAATAGATTTTAATGACTACACTCATTAGACTTATAGTTCTGTGCAGTTCACATTCTACCGCACCAGGTTTCTTCGGTAATGCAATAAATATCGATCTCAATAGATCTTTAGGAAATTCGCCATTGTCATAAATGTCGTTTGCTATTGACGTGATCTCTCTTACGCTAAATTCTTCCGTGGCTTGAATCATTTCTGCTGTTAAGTTATCTAGTCCGCTTGCTTTGTTTCTTTTTAATTTCCTAATGGCATATCTAACTTCGTCTTCTAAGATTTTAGGATCTGCTATTTCTTTAGTTATTTCTGGAAGCTCCATTCGATTATCTTTAAAAAGGTCATCGATATACTCTGACTATCTTTCAAGTATATCTTTCTTTGTCATGAGAATATCTCCATTCTTAGACTTGATGCATTTACTATGTGAGCAATTAGATTTCCGATTAGTTATTTCATTTATCTCTTTGTACATTTTCCTTGTGTCTGTAAATTTCATCTTTTCAATCTCATCACATTTTTTGTTTAACCACTCTTCCTTTTCATGTTTGCAAAGTTTCTTTATTGCATTGTTCGAAACTCTATACTCCATACTTTCTCTATCTTTAATCTTTTGTCGTTCTTTCATTAATTGTAAAATGTTCTGATTTATCCATTTAGTTTTCCTTTGCGTATTCTTTTCTGGGATGATTTCATTTGCTGTTACTACTAATGCACTTTTGAAATTAGCCCATTTGTTGTTGATGTTATTCAGACCATCATTTTCTGCCAATACTTGGAATCTATTTTGAACTTCTACTTTATATCTATATTGAATAGTTTGATCTTTTATTAGAGTGGAGAAATCTTGTACTAATTTTCTCTCTTTTCTTTTAATCATTTTTAATTTTATAAGTATATTGCAAATTACTGGAATATAGTCTGAGTCACAGTCTGCACCTGGATAAGTTTTGCAATTTCTGATTGAATTACGAAATCTTTCGTTGATAGTTATGTAATCGATTTGATTTCTTATTTTATCTCCAGGACTCTTCCAAGTATATCTTCTCCTTTTGTGCTGTTTGTACCATGTGTTAGCTATTATTTGATTGTGGCTTTGGCACCAATTAATGAATCTTTCTCCTCGTTCATTCCTCTTGCCGAGGCCATATTTTCCAACTATATTTCCATATTGCTCTTCTCCAACTTTGGCATTCATATCTCCCATTATAATTAAGATTTCTTGGCTTTTGCATTGTGATTTTGCTGTTTCTAAATCGTCATAAAATCGCTCGATTTCTTCTTCCTCACATTGGGCTGTGGGAGCATATACCTGAACAATATTCATTACGAAATGGCGTGTTCTGATTTTCAACAACATCATTCGATCCGAAATAGCCCAATGGCCATCAACACATTTTGATGTGATGCTATCTGTTATTATAGCCACTCCATTAATATGTTGAACACCACCTGAATAATACATCGTAAAACCATCCTGATTAACCCTGCCTGATCCAATCCATCTTGTTTCACACATACCCATGATGTTCACTTTGAGTCTCTTCATTTCTTGAATTATGTTACTGAATTTTCCTGCCTGGTACAGCGTTCGTACATTCCATGTACCTAAGCGTGTGTATCTTTCTATTTTATTACATTTACCTACTTGGTTACTTGATTTATCCAATTCCGAGACAGCCGTTGGATGACGGTCCAGTTTCCCCTGTCTTACACAAGATTCTGTACCGAGCGAGGTGTCCCACCTGTATGCAGTGTGTACCCCCTTAACGCCGTTGGTATTATTTTTATTTCCTTTGACCATGATAAACTATATCAAATACAGCGGTGGGCGATTAATCCTTCCGCCAGGTATTTTTTTCGAGACACCATCTCTATCAAGCTGGCCGTTGACTTTAATAAAAAAAAGTTCGTCCGCCCAAATTCTGATGGCTGGTCATCATGGCCTTTTACTCTCCCGAGTCATCCACAAGGCAGTGGAGATTGTTTAGGTAACATATTGTCTAGTTTGGAAATCTATAGGGTGTCCAGATAGGTCGTGAACGATTTTGAATGCAAAAAATTATATGTTATGCACAATACAATGTGGAAAGTTTGATACTGGCAGATAGGCTGTTCAATTGTAAATAACAGGGAAAATACTGTAGGTTTGTAACTTACGTTTCAAAGTGTTGACGTCATTTGCCGTGACGTCATCAAAATGTGCGTAAACAGAAAACTGCCGCAACAGTGCAGTAAATAAACGGCGTATCACTGATTAGGCAATGGCAACATTAAACGAAGCGCAAATTAGAGCACAAGCTATTACACTATTGGAAGAAAAGTATAGTTATGGCGTTATAGCAAAAAAACTAGGTCGTAGTAAAGCGTGGATTAGCAAGTGGGCCAACCGCTACAAGCAGAATCCAAACGAAACGCTGCAGAGTCGTTATCAAGGCGGTCGAAAGTCTGTGCTGACTGCTGCCGCTCAAAAACTGATTAGGCAGTCTAAATATGTGCGTGGACAGAGTCTGCGAAAGTTAGCACGTCGATTGAAAGACAAACGCTTTGCTGGATGCAAAGAGACAATAAGACAGTATATGCGAACGACGCTGAAATGGAAATGCTTTAAACGACAAAAGGTCCCAAGTTAAGTAGTGCTTATAAAGTCCGCCGAGTCAACTTTGCGAAGAAGTTTAAAGATATTGACTGGTCGCGTGTCATGTTCACTGATGAATCACCTTTCAAACTTTACTACGTACCTAACAATAAGAACGATGTAGTATGGGGATCACAAGAAACTTCTGTTCCGTGCGCGCCACAGGTGAAGTTCAGCCCGTCAGTTCTGGTGTGGGGTGGTATTACAGCTCGCGGATTAACAAAACTTCATATCATCCCAAATAAACTTCAGTTAATTCGACTTATTACATCAATGAGATACTGGAGAAAGAGGTCAAACCAGCATTCCAGCGAACAGTTGTATGTACGAATTTAACAGCTACAAAGCTGTTTCGTAATAACGGCGAAGGATTGTTTCAACAAGACGGTGCACGTGCACACACATCAAGAGCGTCAGTCGAGTGGTTGAACACAAACATTAATGGATATATCTCACCAGAGGACTGGCCACCTAATTCTCCGGATTTGTCACCGATAGAAAATGTTTGGAGTATTATGGCGGCAACGGTTTATGCCGATCCTGAACCGCAGACATTGAACAGCTTGAAACGCCGGATTCGAAAGGCGTGGAAATCGATACCTCTGAAAACTCTGACAAATCTAATTGGCTCGATGCATGATCGACTTGACGCTGTACTGAAGAATAAAGGAGACATTATTAAATACTAAATGACAATTTTTATAAATTTGTTACTAGTGGATTAAAAATGGCAGTCATTCAAAATCGTTCACGATCTATCTGGACACCCTATATAATAATAAACCATCGCAAAATTCCGAAGATGAACAACTCGATATTTGGCGCAGTCACTAAAAATAGTTAGAGGCACGAAATAATATGAATACGGATATAAAAGTTAATGTATATCCAAAGTGAACGTTATTTTTTTGTAAATATAAACATTCGCCATTTAACGTGACGTCACCATGCAATAGCTACCTATCGCTTAATAAGTTCCATCTCTCTCTCTCTCTCTCTCTCTCTTTATATCATATCTTCATATCTTCATATCTCTTCTTTCACTTCATAAAGAGCACTCCATTGATTATCGTTTCAATTTCTTCGCAAAAATTTTGCCATATCTGCAACTAATGAAGCTTATAGCTTAGAAATAATATGGCGTCTGAAGTTACATAACGCCACACTGGGTCAGGAAGCACAGATGCTTGTTTAAGGTCCAATTCCTCCTTCCTCTCCATGATTACTAGTAATCGTTGCCTTTTCATGGCGCATCAAGTGCAGCCGGCGCGGATTTAAGAATAGCCTTCCATCACCCTGGGATTTTTCCTTCCTAAGCGGTCAACACTCGTTCTTCCAAGGTAGTCACCCACAAAATACTAACAGAGGTAGATGTAGCTTAACTTCGACTATTGACGCGCAAATAAACCAAGTGCGCTAAATCCCGCCGTCAAATTACTTCCGTTGCTTTCCTATGTTCTTGCACAGACACCTTTACGACATGTGCAGTTTACATATGATCTATTCGTGTCCGTTACATAGACTCCGGAACAAGCTATAACATGTAAAATTAAAATCAAATAGCAAGCATCGTTTAATACTGTAAAATTGTAACATTCGGATAGTATACTACTAGACTAACGATTATAAATATGTGCTTTGAACTATATCTAATGCCATTTCTTTAAAGATATAATGATTTAGCTATACTTAAAATTAAGCCAAGTGTAACTGCAAAAATGTATTTACATTATAAGACAATCTGCTTACGCATGACTGAATTCAAATATTACGGGCCAATTAATTTATCTACTTTAAATGAACTTTAGTTAAACAAAATCAGGCTATTTTCTATAGTGATGTGTATTGACAAGTAGAAATAGGCAAGCAGGTAAGCAAGTACTGCCTGAATTATTTGATCATTTTGTGTCAATTCAGTTTTTAATTCATGTCTGTCAACGGGAAGCAGAAGAGGAAAAGCAGAAATGAAGGGGATACTGTCCCCGCCTCTCTATAGTTAAAGAAAAGATCTGCATGGCGTAGCTCAAAGTATTTATTTAAGCTGCGTGCATGAAGCCCGGGAAACGTTTAAATTAGGCTGCTCTGATATAATTGTTTCAGAATTTCGCCTTGCTTACAAGAATAGTAGCTAAGATCCCCAGAAATTTTTGTGATACGAAAACAGTATAGTTAAACCTGGCAATATAAGTTTTTTATAGGTGCAATGTAGTATTTATCCATTTATTTCTATCATTTGAATGAGTCAAAGCTTTTACAATGGGATGTTCCATGCAAACATGCAAAACATAGAATATTGTGCTCCGCCAATTTATCCCAATTCATTCTCTTTGTTACAAATTTTAAGAAATACGTTTCTCATAGACATGGATTGATTTATTAAAATAGGCTCTACACTAATTTTCTCATTTTAGGCGTATCTAGTCCTTTTTTAATTCAGTTGCTTAAGCCTATTTGTTTGTAGTTGACTCACCTAATATCAATATTTCTCAGTATCTCCAGGTGTCCGATTATCTTTTTAACCGAATGTAGTTGTGTGTTAGCTAGAGAAGTCCCAGATATCTCAAACGCCAGAGAAATCGTACATTAAACCTTCAACGTATTATCATCTATTGCCTTTGTTGCAGGACTAAACTCTTAAAATGGGAAAGTCTAAAGAAGCACGGAGAACGGCTCACCTAATTTGCTGTATTTTGGTTCTGGTTGACCTCTCCACGTTGACATTGTGTCAAGTGGATGATCAGCAACATCAAGGGGTTCATCTTTCTGGTAGGTTCACTGTAATGTTCTTAATGTTGAAGATGATAAAAATATACTCTATCTCTCTTTCTCTCTCTCGCTATCTCTCTCTTTCTCTCTCTCTCTCTCTCTCTCTCTCTCTCTTCAGTGCACTGCCAAGTGGCAGGTTCAAGGCACATATTCATACCCAAAGTCTGCTTTCTCGGTCCTTTCTATTTTTTTTCTTTTCCTTTTCTATTTTTTCAATTTTTTCATCTTTCTCTTTCTCTCTGTCTTCTTAAATATATACTATATAATCATATATCTGATCAGACATAAATAGCTCTCAATCAATTTCGGCGTAAAAATAGTTAGTATATTTGTCATCATCATCATTATCATAGTCGTAATCATCAGCATGATCATCATCATCGTTATCAGCGTCATCATCGTTATCATCATCGCCATCGTCATTGTCATCAATACTCTCACCAATGTTTACCCATCTACCATTTTCGTAGTATTTTCATAGTCTTTTATAACCTATTTTTTCTTATAATAGTCCTTGATAAATAGTACTAATTTATTGTAATTTTTGAAATTTCCTTTTATTTGTTGGTCCTTTTTTATAAACTCTGATTATTGCTTTGGTGTAAACTTTCTCTCTTATCTATCAATGTATGTTAGATTAAGTTATTATGCGAATAAAATGCATACATTACAGTTGTTTTATTGTCTTTTTCAGCGCACTAAGTCGGATATTGATAATATATATTTTTAATAATTAATTGCAATTAGGCCAACTCTTATTATTAACAATACTTAACAATTTATCAGAATTTCAGACTCTAATATCATCTTCGGCTGAGGAATTGCAGTAAATAAAAATTAACGATTTTGCTATCTTATTCTTCTTCTTCTTCAATGCACTGCCAAGTGGCAGGTTTAAGGTACATATTCCAAAGTCTGTTTTCTCGCTCCATAAGAGCACTCCTTAGATCAACTAGTTAATCCCTTCACAAAGTCTATGCCTTTTTCATAATTTATTAAGCCTATAGCTTGGGAATAGTTTACCTTCTGAGGTGGTTTCCCGTTGCCTACCGCAGTTGATTTCACTGTAAGATATTGTCTTAATAATATATTTAGAATGTCTCAATAGCGTAGGGGTAACGTCATGAAGTTTCAAATGACAGATCCTGAGGTGAATTGAACCCTCGTGGGTTCGAATCCCAGCCGCGCGGATCTGAGAGTAAAATCTAGGACATTTACTGGACTGGTTACACGGAAAGTGGTCTAAATTGCTTAACGATTTAAACATGTGGTATTAAAAACTGATAGATATTAAAATAGTTGATCATTTCACTATAATGCGTGTTTAATTTACTTTTATTGCATTTATCAGATCTGTTAGGTGAGGCAGATTGCTCAGATATCGCCGCCCAGGCCCTGGGGGGCTTGAGACCCCCCAGTGGCAAGCAGCACCTGATCGTGGGGGAGGGCAGGAGGGGAGTGTGGGTTCATTGTGACATGCTGACATCTGGTGGAGGCTGGACGGTTGTGTATATGTGTATAGTTATATAGATGTATATACACACACACATATATATATATATATATATATATATATATATATATATACATATACATATATATATACATATACATATATATATATATATATATATATATATATATATATATATATATATATAGTATATGAGGTGAATTGAAACCTCGTGGGTTCAAATCCCGGTCGCGCTGATCAGAGAGTAAAATATCGGACATTCACTGGATATATATATATATACATATATATATATACATACATGTTTATATGTATATATATATATATATATATTCATCTATCCATCTGCCCATCTATCCATTAATCCATCTATCTATCCATCTATCCATCTCTTCGTCTATCCATCTGTCCATCCATCAATCAATCCATCCATCAATCCATACATCATTCCATCCAACCTCTATCTATCTATCTACATGTATCTACAGTATTTATGTCACTGGGTTCAAGTATACTGCCTTCAGCTAAAGTTATACAGGAGCAACAATTTAATTGAACACAATTAATAGAGCAAAAGCAGATTTGGAGCAGTTTGTGTAATCTAAATAAAGACTCTAGCACTACCCGTGTAGTCTGTGCTTTATGTGAACTCTGCAGTTGATTCAGAGGAGATCAGGTTCAGGCATTGCTTTTCAGAGAACCTGGAAAGAATATGAGGAGGGATTTGGTGATGTAGAGTCTGATTATTGGCTGGGTAAGTGGAAACATTGGATTTGACTTATGGTAAATAGTCTATCATGTTGAGACTGATGATTGATTGTTGATAGAGAGACTGATGATTGATTGTTGATAGAGAGACTGATGATTGATTGTTGATAGAGAGACTGATGATTCATTGTTTATAGAGAGACTGATGATTGACTGATGGTAGATAGAGGGACTGATGATTCATTACTGATAGAGAGACTGATGATTCATTACTGATAGAGAGACTGATGATTCATGGTTGATAGAGAGACTGATGATTCATTGTTGATAGAGAGACTGCCTCATTGACGGATGAGGAGGTCCTGGAGAGAGTTGGCACAGACAGACAGTTGATAAATGTATTAAGAAATAGGAAGAAGAGTTGGATAGGACACATTCTAATAGGGAAATTCTACTAAGAGAGGTCTACTAAGAAAGCCTTTGAATCCTGGTGGTACGTCAGTTACGTACATTCATTGTTGATAGAGAGACTGATGATTGACTGATGGTAGATAGAGAGACTGATGATTGACTGATGGTAGATAGAGAGACTGATGATTCGTTGTTTATAGAGAGACTGATGATTCATTGTTTATAGAGAGACTGATGATTTACTGACGGTAGATAGAGAGACTGATGATTCATTGTTGATAGAGAGACTGATGATTGACTGATGGTAGATAGAGAGACTGATGATTGACTGATGGCAGATAGAGAGGCTGATGATTGACTGATGGTAGATAGAGATGCTGATGATTGACTGATGGTAGATAGAGATGCTGATGATTGACTGATGATAGATAGAGATGCTGATGATTGACTGATGATAGATAGAGATGCTGATGATTGACTGATGATAGATAGAGATGCTGATGATTGACTGATGATAGATAGAGATGCTGATGATTGACTGATGATAGATAGAGATGCTGATGATTGACTGATGATAGATAGAGATGCTGATGATTGACTGATGGTAGATAGAGATGCTGATGATTGACTGATGATAGATAGAGATGCTGATGATTGACTGATGATAGATAGAGATGCTGATGATTGACTGATGATAGATAGAGATGCTGATGATTGACTGATGGTAGATAGAGATGCTGATGATTGACTGATGATAGATAGAGATGCTGATGATTGACTGATGGTAGATAGAGATGCTGATGATTGACTGATGATAGATAGAGATGCTGATGATTGACTGATGATAGATAGAGATGCTGATGATTGACTAATGATAGATAGAGATGCTGATGATTGAGATGCTGATGATTGACTGATGGTAGATAGAGAAACTGATGATTCACCGATAATTATTGAGCTTGAAGTTGTACCGCTATCTCGCTTCATGAGATGGCAAGGAAAGGCAATAGCAAAGTTTATCTCAGTCGTGTCAATTACAGTCGCTAGTATGGTTAATATCAATATTTGCCTTTAAAACATTCGCTCTTAAATGAGAAATCTGCCTGGGGTATACTTCAGAGACAAACTCTTGTCTTATTTGGAGAAATTGTATCAAGTTTTACATTCCTTTCTTTAGTCAATAATTGTAGGTTAGTTGTATTTGCAAGTATTTGATAGTTGTGCTGTAATTTTTTATACTGCATGTATTACGTTATGTCGTGCTGCCGTACAATGGATCTGAATGATATTTCTGATGTGTAGGTAACACTTATCTACACTCTATGACGGTTAACAAGAGGTATGTGTTACGCATTGACCTCACAGACTGGGACAACAAAACCTACTACGCTGAATATTCAAACTTTGTAGTTGGTGGAGCCGGTTGCAAATATATATTGGAATCTATTGGAAGTTTTTGTGGCGATATCGGTGTGTATCTAGTTCTGAAATTATAAGTAAAGTAGAATAGAATGGAATAGAATAGAATAGAATGGAATAGAATAGAATAGAATGGAATAGAATAGAATAGAATGGAATAGAATAGAATAGAATGGAATAGAATAGAATAGAATACAATAACATAACATAACATTACATAACGGCACACTGGGTCAGGAAGCACAGATGCTTGTTTAAGACCCATTTCCTCCTTCCTCTCCATGGTTATTAGTAATCGTTGCCTTTTGATGGCGCATCAATTGCAGCCGGCGCGGATTTAAGAATAACTTTCCATCTCCCTGGAATTTTTTCCTTCCTAAGCTTTTACCAACACTCGGTCTTCCAAGGTGGTCACCCACAAAGTACTAACCGAGGTCGATGTAGCTTAACTTCGATAATTGACGCGCAACTAAACCAAGTGCGATAATACTGCCGTCTAAAATAGAATAGAATAAAATAAAATAGAATAGAATAAAATAGAATAGAATAAAATACAATACAATAAAATAGAATAAAATAAAATAAAATGGAATTGAATGGAATGGAATTCAATTCGATGCAATGCAATGCAATGGAATAGAATAGATTAGAATGGAATAGAATAGAATAGAATAGAATAGTATTTTGCGATAGTCAAAATTGTAATGAGAAATGAGACTTAGGCCTATGCAAAGCTGCCAATTTAGGCCTATACTTCTCAAGAATCACGATGAAAATTTACTTGATCTATGTTATGAGAGTGGTACTTACTTATCTAGTAATCTAACCCAGACTATATAGAAATTATGTGCCAAACAATGCACATCCGATAAAGCATATCAATTGTGCATATAATATAAACTTAATTTGAAGTCTAAAATTAGTCCTAACCCAAGGCAAGGGATAAATTTATTCCTTGGAGAAAACTACTCAACGAGGCTTCCATATGTTCTTCAGTATCCTTCACCCCGTTAATGCATTAATACAATATATTAATATAATATATTGAGGCCTGTCATGCGTTGCCTACAGAGTACGGGAATATAGTCGTAAAATGTTACTGTTAATTATGAATAGGCCCTACATAGTGATTCCAAAATCTATAAGTTATTTTAAGAAATTACCAAACATTTATATACTATAATATTTTATGTACACTATTAAAATGTCAATTTCAAAGGCCTAACGCAACATTGTATAACGTTGGATGGATTAATATACATGTATATCGTAATATACCGTAAGATAACATTTGATATAACAATTTACATGTATAATATAGCACACTAGTAGAGGGCCAGCAAGTCTCAATTGTTTGTATAAGACCCACTATAGATACATAATAAGCTAAGTATAAACTGTACGCTATACAATGTCTTAATGGCGAAGGAGACTAGGAGTAACGTCATGCAATTTTAAATAACAGATCCCCTGAGGTGAATCGAACCCTTATGGGTTCTAATCCCAGCCGCGCTGATCTGAGAGTAAAATATCGGACATTCATTGGACTGGTTACAGGGAAAAAGGAATAAATTGCCTAAAGGTTTAAACATGTAGTTTTATTAAGTGATTGATATCAACATAGTTGATCATTTCACTGTAATGTATCTTTACTTCTATACTGTATGTATATTGTGCAAATCTATTTTGATAGGTGATTCTTTATCTGTACACGTTGGAATGGGTTTCACTACATTTGATGAAGATCACGACAGAAACCCAAGAGACAACTGCGCCCAACAGTTCAGCGGTGGTTGGTGGTACACCAACTGTCATTACTCCAATCTCAATGGAGAGTACAAGATAGGTGGACATCATACCACTCAGGCTGATGGAATAAACTGGAGAACTGGAAAAGGCTATCGATATTCGTATAAAATATCAGAGATGAAGATTCGCCCATATAAATATTAGAGAGAGATTTATATCGGATGAGATATATTGTCGAATTGTATAGCTTCGAATTACTATGAGATCGCTATTGAAAATCAAGTTCCAAACTGCCCATACAGTTCGAAGAAAACTTCATTGTTACTATATGAAATATCTATATCTCTTCAAAAGTCAAGAATATGCAAGAAACATGACCTTCAGTATATACATGTAGCTACTAGCAAATACTTGATAAATAACTCTATATATGCCTACATAGGCCTAAGTGTTGTGCTCGGGTGTGGTTGGACCACTGCAGAATAGGGCAACCGCAAACGATCTGCCGCGTGTACGTAAGAGGCGACTAAAGGTAGGAGCTGAGGATGGCAAGAGGGGATCCACCTCACGATGAAATATTTTCTTCCAGGAATAAATGGTAATTAATCCATCTTACCGAGGAAAGCAACGGGAGACCACCTCGGAAGCCATACTTTTCCCAGGGTATAGGCTACATAAGGTATGGATATGGCATAGATTTTTGTATGTATTAACTTGTTGATTTAAGGAGTGCTCTTATGGAGTGAGAAAACAGACTTTGAGTATGAATATGTATTGAGCCTGCCACTTGGCAGAGCGCTGAAGGAAGGCCCAAGTAGCTCTGTAGCCTACCACAAGAAATTAAAGAGACGCTAAGTAAATAACAATATGACATAGGCTATACGCCAACAGACCTTATTGTGACATATTTGTTACAAAGTACAATTAAAATTATCTACGAGAACAAAGTTGCGCAATTTAATTAATTCTATATAAAAATTCAAACACTGATGAAATATATTTTTATGAGGATTAAGTATCTGTAAAGGTTGTGCTCAGTAATCGAAGTTGAGCAATGCATACGGAGCTCACTGTTGTGGTTGCCTATTGGTAGGGTTTGACGTCGTTGATTTTAGGCTTTTTGTAGTTATATTAACTACAGTATATTGTTGCTTAGCCTAGCTCTTCCTCTTACGTGTACTGAATAAAGTTCTACTACTAAACAAGTGTTTCTTATTTTGTAGTTTTATTATCAAACCCAATGATGCTATAGACCAATCACAACATAGTAATGTAACAGTAGTTCAGCTGGTGCGTCTGGATAACTTTATTCAGTCATTATATTCCTATCTTTGTCAACAATCAAGCGGAAGAGCACAGGGAACAAGAATTCACTGCAACTATAAAAAAATATTTTTATTTTTTACACACACCTATTCATAAGCAGAACCCCTCAAGAATAATCGTATAGGCCAACGTTGATCATGCTTGATGATTTAAAGATCCGCTAAAAGAGCTAAAGCTGATATCAACGTCAGTTTCCTCACTCGAAAGCGACGTCTATTATATGTTATAAAAGCTGAAGCTAAAGTTAACGTCATTATTATATTCGTTTATTACATGAAATCTGACATGCCGCAGAAAACGTACACACACACAAATGGCAATATGGAAAGTAATAAACATAAGCAGACATTGTTTAAAAAAACTTATTAAGAGTCTTTATATAGCATTCTAATTATAAAGTTCTTATCCATCAAAGATGTGCGCTTAGATGGTAGAGAGAAAGGGTGAGCCCTCTCCCTGAGCTTAAAGTTAAAATTATCTTTAAGCGGCGGAAGAAGCCGGTGCAGGACATGCTGTTTATTACTGATGATAGCGTTAAACAATTTCTCATCTGCATCGGCAGTGATATCCGCAAAAGATCGTACTTCATCATAGAAGTTACATCTTATAGCCTTCCTGAGGAAGTCTTCAAGGCGTTCACTCTCGGAGGAACCAGCATAACCCCACCAAAATTGTGATGTATATGTTGACTTGGAGAGTACAATAGATTTAAAGACAGTGACAATTAGGTCAGAATTAAGACCTTTTGATTTTAGAGTGCGAACGGCAAAAAGATTAGAAGAGCAACTTCTAATTATATCATCCACATGGACAGAAAAAGAGAAGTTGGATTGCAGTGTAACACCTAAGCACTTCAAGGTGTTGACTCTGACAATTCCGTCTAGGAGCGGTGGCACAGAACTTGCTAGAAATCTAGATCGCGGAGGATGGAAAAGAATTTCACGAGATTTCGAATTATTCAACTGTAGATTGTTCTTCCTGGACCACAAGTCAATGTTAGCAAGTTCATTGTCAGTGGTATAAAGATACTGAGATGGGATAATGAGGTATGTATCATCAGTGAACTTAATAATGTCATTATGAGAATGGATAGGTCTTAAATCCGAAGCAGTAATGGAATATGAAGCGGGACCAATAGCTGAACCTTGAACAACACTAGCTGAAATATTTGCAGTAGAGGATACATTGCCATCAAATTTAGTACAATGAAAATGTAGGCCATAAAATAAAGAAAAACAATTTTATTTTTTAATAGACCTTATTTTAAAGATCTTGTTGACGGCCAGTAAAGAAACAGGCCTAATAATAGAAGATCAATGTTGACGGCCAGTAAAGAAACTAACAAGCCAATTATGGATGCTAGGTGGTATGTTCAGATCAGCACACTTTTCAATAACAGTTAAATGTCTGATCCGATCAAAAGCTTTGCTAAAATCTAGAACAATGACTCTGACAAATGGACTACTTGACAACATTTGTGAGATACTCTCATAGAGTGCTATCAGGGCACCTGTGGTAGATCCGGTTGGCCTGAAGGTGAACTGATCATATAAACAAAGTGTAGCAGGAGGACTTAATATAGCAGGATAAATTTAAGTTGAAATGATGACTCTCTCACAAAGTCTGGAAAGAACAGGGGTGATGGAGATAGGACGAAAATCGGACAGTGTAGAGGGTTTAGAAACTTTAGACATACATGTAGGTATTATACAAGAAGTTTTCCACTGATCCACGTCAGTTTCCTCACTCAAAGCGATGTCAGTGACGGGGGGAGACCTCAGGAATTGAATCCCGCACATAATGATCCACAGTCGAATATCTTACCGACATCGCCATTGGCTCCGGCCATATCTTGTCGATCTACTGTATGTTTTATTCAGCTATTTCTTCAAATAATGCATGAGGTCTCTGATCGTCGTTGAACTGATAATGTTGAGGATTTTTAAGCAAGCATTCCACAAACAGCAGCAGCAGCAGCAGCAGTAGCAACAACAACAACAATACGATTTGAGTACTATTGTCCATGACAACATCGAACACTGTGGAACCAAATTAAAACCGATGAGCATAGTGAGGAGTCCAAAAACGGTGCAAGCCAAAATCCGGGTGGTCAGTCCAAGGAAGGGTACTAGCGGAATTGAGGTTTACGTGTTGGTCTCAGGTCATGGACATTTGTTGGACTTGTATGTTAGAGAAACTGTCTTGTGTAAAATACGTTCGCTAAATTTGAGCCAGTGCAAGGACTTGAGGATTTTAGAGACATGAGAATATTTGGAGCTAGTTTTATTCACCAGTATTTGCAATATTTGCACCAGTTTTATGCAAAACAATTATGTCAACGGATATGGGCATATAGGCTATCCTCAATGTTAATAGGCCTAACGACCTAGTCTATTCAACAAAGTTATAGGCTATAATAATTTAGAACTAAAGTATTCAACAGAACATTATTAAAATATTAAAGCTTTAATGGTTTTCAGAATCATTTTAACTAGATACATGTAGGGCATAAAATAGAGAAAAACGATTTTATTTTTTTAATAGACCTTATTTTAAAGATCTTTCATGTAGGCCTATTTATAAATGTATACTTTTAAACATCGTATACTTCATCATAATTTTCGAGTTCCTTCTCGCAGGCCATACTGATGCCGGACGAATTGAAGTTAAAAAATTAACTTAAAAATAGCACGCTTAAGCAGAATCAGCGTTGTTTAAATAAGAAGCAATGATGTTCAATGGCGCTTGAGTAGTGTCGCTGCTCAACGGCTTACAGCACTGCTATTCGAACTTGTGAAGCATGTACTTAATTGCTATAATTATGTTCCGTGCGTTGTGCTTTCTTAGAAATTAAACGTTTAATAATAACACACACACTATAGTGAAATGATCAACTGTGTTGATATCTATCACTATTAATACCACATATAACCTTTGAGCAATTTAGTCCATTTTCCGTGTAGCCAGTCCAGTGAATGTCCAAGATTTTACTCTCAGATCAGCGCGGCTGGGATTCAAACCCACGAGAGTTCAATTCACCTCAGAGTCTGTCATTTAAAACTTCATGACGTTATCTACACCCTTAACCATTGCGCTATTGAGACATTCAAAAATTTAAAAAAAGTTAAATTTTTTAAAAAAGTTTAAAGGGTAGGTCACCGTTTTTTCATGTTGTACTGTTTTTGGACATTGTTTTAGATCGCCGGTTTGATTTTGTCTCAATAGTGCTCGATGTTGTTATTGATGACTGTAACACTCTAATTAATTGTTGTTTTTTCTTACTAGATGGAACTGTGTGTGTGAGGAGGTTGTGAATGCGGTATTGGTGAATAGTATTAAAAACAAGCTGGATGTTGTAATCATGTATGATTGGGGATTAAAATAAGCCCCTGGCTTTCTTCCCTTGTTACTGCTACCTAAGTTTGAAGAAGGATTGGAATAACGAAAGATGGTGGTAGTAGTTCTAGTAAACTCTGATATATTATGATAAAGAAGCAAAGTAAAACTGATACAGGACTTTTGTTAGTAAACAACTCTGAAGTTCAAGGTTAAACTTTATTTAGGTTTTGATTTTATTTTGAACTGTAGGCTAAAGATATCTGAATTTAGGCTTCATTCTGGCCTTTCTTTATTCCGAATTTATTTTCGTTCTCGTTTTGGAGTTCATCATTTTCTGTGTCATGTTGAGGATAGCGGCTCAGATATCATAATTCCAGGCTATTTTGCACTTTACTGTTGTTAAAATATTACACCGCATTTAGTTCAAAGCTCACCGCTAACAATAATTACGTCGCAATTTGAGACTATTCATGTAGAAACTTCCAATGAAATAGAATTGTTTCTTGTAGTTTGAACTAGAACTGAAGAAAACATAAGGTTATTTGTCCTGTGTTGCAAAATTAAACTTTTTGTTCAGTTCGCTTATGCCGTTTGTTTATACGATCGAGTTTTTAGTTGAAGCATTAAGAAATTCACAGCATTGTAAGTAATCGATCTAGAGTAGCATTTATATTCGTACTTTGCAAACTGTTCCGAAAATGTTGGACTTAGGACTACATACGCCAATAAACTAATTAACATTGACAACGTTACCTAAAATTAGTAACACAAAAATAATCGGAATATATTCAGCAGTTTTTATTCTAATAAGTTCTGTAACATGTCTGCCTCTATTATTGATATAGGGCCATATGATTAAGTTTATTGCAGGAGTTGCATATTTCATCCTTCTTAACGATTAATCATATTCCTTCTTTAACCCCACTCTGTCAGTATACTGCCCAGTGGCAACTCCAAGGTATACAATGTTTTGCTATACCTTTTTTCTTTCTTGAGGATATGACTTTGGCGAGATTTATCTGGCATTTATGAGCAGGTGTACCTTACCCTGAGAATACTATCCTCTTTACTCATTTTGTACTTAACCCTACTGTGTTAAAATTTATTTATAATCAGGGTTTAACTTGTGGGGGGTTGGGCATTTTTAGTTAATAGCTCTATTCATAGTTTGATTGATCAAATGCTATAGTTCTAGCTGGGGTCATTAGCCACAAGTTAGAGTCAGTATGTTAGGAGAGGTGATTTGGAGACAGCTAGCGACTGTGACACAGCTCACAGAAGATGATGACGATGCACTGGTCTCATGCTGCTGCTTTGTGTGTAAAAAGGAACAGGTTAATATCATCATTGTAAATGATTAGTTATTAGTTATCAGTCCATTAATGATTTTGTATTTTTTACTATATTTAATGGACTATTTTAAATTGATTTTACTAATAGGTCTGGTTGCTTAGAAATTCTTGAAACATTTAGTTACTTTTGATGGTTTGCATACATATGATTTACAATTTTTGAACTTATGAAATAAAGAGAACTGCTAATTGTTAGACCAATCTTTATTCTCTCGCTTCATCACATGTTTTTTCGTTTGGATGAATCATTATGTGACATGTGATGGAGGGACATCCCTGATATCATCCTGATATGAGGAAATTGACTACGCTTTCTTATTAATGTCGTTAAATTTAAAGCAATTAAATATGCAAGATACCAAATCACGATTTGGTATTTGGACAATTCCACGGTAACGGAAGCACAATTTGTACAGTTTTTAAAATTACTACTGACTAAAAAACAACTAAATTTAAAGATTTGTTTAAAAGTTTAATTTCATGGATATCCAAGTGTCCCTTACTAATACTGTACCAAAATAGATTTTTAATATTACAATATCTGTGTTCACTAGGGGCGCCACATTGTGGTAGCGGAATTGCGTTAGAAAGTCCTTCATATTAAGGGTCACAGTTTTCACTATCCAAACTCCTTGAATTGTTAAATCCCATAAATGTGTCCTAAATACATTTTGCAGGGTGTATATTCACTAATCATTTAAGGCATTTTATTTTTAAATTACATCATTTAATTTTCTAAAAAATTGATTCTTAGACTGGTAATGGAATTACAAAAGTAGTAAAGGAATTACACACTGTGAAAACTGAGAACTGCTGAAGGTTTAGCACTCAACTGAGGCAAAGCTTGAAACTAAATCTAATGTTCAATGCAATATATGCAGTCTTAGATCCTTTCTGATGAGGATTTAATTATTCAATGTTATATCTTGCAACACTGTGATCTGAAAACAGCAGCAGTCCCGACGATCTGTCTGAGGCTCCGTTAAACGTAGAATTTTATCCTCCTTGGCAACAGACTCTACATCTTCTTTCTCTGGCCACTTAAATCCATTACTTGTTATACATACAATACATTACATATTTGGAATCTGCATGAAATTTTGAGCTAGAAAAACATGTTTCATTGATAATAGTATGCTTTCTATAATTTCATATGATGGCTCTGTTTTCGTGGAATTACCCATTTAGTATATGAATAGCTGTAATCAGGAAAAGAACAGAAAAAGATCTTTTCTGACTAAGATAACATTATGATTAATTAAAATAGTAAATGAAGGTAAAATTATTGATATTATATTGTTTGCCTTTCAAAGCTATAAAAATAAATACTTTAGTTTTTATGTACCTCTAAGTTACTGTCAAAGAGTTTTTCTGTTAGATTTTCAAATCTGTGCTCTTGCTTATCTGGCTTGCATGTTCCCAACACAAGGAGATATGGCTCATATCTGAATAACTTCTGTGAAATATAGGCATGGTAACTCTCTAAATTTATATGGTTATATTAAAGAGCAAAATTGCATCTGAAATTTACTTTAATTTTTTTTGGTCATATAGTTACAAGCAGGAGAACCCCATGTGCTACTTGCTTAATTTTCTATTTTTGTAGTTGTCGTAATTTCCTCCTTTCCAATCCATAGCATTAGTAATTGTTACTTTTGAGTAGTTGTTTCCACTCCATATGTAGTATTAGTAGTTCTTAGCACACTGATTGCAGCCAGTGCCGATTTAAGAATAACTTTCCAGAACTCTCGGGAAATTTTATTCAGAGCTATTAAAAATCTGTTTTAAGGGGGGTCAACCACTATTGACATGCAGCTAAATCGAGTAAGCAAAATATAGAAAACAGTGTCTGCAATCTCTGAAAACATTGCAGTTCAGGCATTAAATATGGTAAATATACAAGGTGTGAGCATAATATCAAGTACCATCAGTACTTTTAGCGCTGATCTGAGAAAAAAATCTCGGACATTCACTGGACTGGTTATACGGAAAATGGATAAAATTGCCTAACAGTTTTAAATGTGGTGTTAAAAAGTGATAGATATCAACATAGTTGATCATTTCACTATAATGCGTGTTTACTTTTTAAAGTTTTTTTATACTTGTGAACGATCTGTCACTATAGGGTGTTTGTAATGACGATGAACTGACCATTGAAGTGCTACCACTACACAGCACAAAATATCATCCATCGACTATTGAAATTTTCTTTCGCTCTTGTCAACACTGTGGTGCATGTATGTAACATTTCTAAATCCTGAACATTAATTCTATTTTCTTTATTTTTAGTATTTCCTTTATGGTATGGCATTTTGTCTCATAAATTTTTCTATAAAAGCTATATAGTGAAGTTATATATTACAGTTATATACATACCTGTTTCTCTTAGTGCACTGCCTACTGGCAAATCCATGGTGTATAACGCCTCCACTCTTCTCTGTCTTCCGCTTTCCTTTTCATTTCCACATATGAGTGGGTCTTTAGATGATTTAGAGAGCCACTCATATGTTGAAATGAAAAGGAAGGCGGAAGTCAGAGAGGAGTGGAGGCGTGATATACCATGGACCTGCCAGATAGCAAAGTTATATATATAGTTTTTAGGCTATGATTTGAAACTCAGGCTATGATCAGGCTACTATTTGAAACTTTGTTCTACGTGTTTAATCCAACAGTAATGCTACCAACATAACCCATCTAACTTGTACCGCATTGAAAACAGTAATTGTATATATGTGCTTTTTGTTACTTCACTGTAGATTTTGGAAAGGGTAAAATACTTTTAATTTTATTGTACATAATACATCTTTGTGATGTATAGAAAACAGTTGATGGTGGAATCACTGCTACATACAAATTTGAACTGTTTACCTTTTGGTTTGTATTTTACAGGGTTCCAGTGGAAGCTGAATTCTTCATCTATATATAATTACGCTTTAAGTAATTATATGTAGTGTATATTAGATCAGCGACAGAATGTGGCGTTTCAGAACTATGTTTTCAGAACAAATGGGAGAATTTCTGCAGTCATTTCACATCTGATCGGAAACCCTAATATTTCGGATTTGTGGAAACTGTTACGAAAGTTATAATATTATTGAGAATTTAAACAGTTTGATAAGATAGTCTAGTCCTGAAACCAGTCTTACACTATAAATCAGTATTACTCTCTCGTAGCTTCCAGAACTTTTTCTACTTTCTATTTGAACTATTGCATCGTCGATCGGTGTGTGAACGTGGTGCGGAAATGAATGGTAGTCTAATAATTGTCGGTTTCCTGATGAATTAAATCAAGTAGTGGAATTTTATGTTGAAAATAGACATTTAACTGAATCAGAAAATGTGGATTTATTGCATCATTGGCAAAAGAAATTAGAGAATTTATCGAAATCACGAGGAGTTAAGAATCAACGTTTAGAACGAATCATCAGATCCTGCTGTGTGAAGAAGGTGTCATTATCAACTAATACAGGAACAAATTTTAAATATTTATTTTGCAGGTTACCTTTCTCCTACTTATTAATTATTTTACTGTTATGATCACATTATGATTTTCATCATTACGCAGGTTTTTATAATTGACACTAATTGTGTAACGTTTTCATGTGTTTGTAAATGTTGAACAGACGTAAGCTTATGGTTTGAGAATGCGTGGCTGTCTATTGAGGCAACGCTACAACTTAACGCCCAGGAACCAGTCAGTATTCGTGAAGTTAGTATAATTTAATAAAACATCGAATCAGTAATCAGTAAGCAGTTGTTCGGTTTTCCTGCACGAATTAAACTTATTTCATGTTTTGACCAATGATATCTATGAATTGTCCAGGCACAAACTGCATTTTTAAAACTGTACTGCCAGAAAAAGTACAAATTTGAAATAGATTTTGCCTTGTTAAAGACCTCTTTGTTTCTGTCTTCTTTCTCTCACCCTCTCTCTCTCTGTCTCTCTCTCTCACTCTCTCTCTCTCTCTCTTTCTTTCTCAGCAGCAGATCTATAATAATTAGGATTATAAATAGCATCATAAATTAGGATTGGAATGAACGATTGTTTTTACTAGACACGTGTCCTTGATTGATCAAAATTTTACATTCGGTGTATAGTTTACATTTGATTTGATAATTGGATTTAAAAACTATATAATTTTGCTTATTCTGTTTAATGTTTAGGACCTTGTTTAATTTTTCACTGGTTGATTATGTTTCACTAGCGTAATTTTTCACTCATTGATTATGTTTCAGTGGTGTAATTTATCTGTGAATTTTTTAAGATATAAAGTATGTAAAATACTTTTTTTCTTTAACTCTTTGTTTTTATGAATGCTTACTAGCTAATTTCTAATTAAATTTTTGGTTGTTTATCGATAGGTTTGCACTGTTAGAGACTACCTCGCAGTCCTTACTCTTAGTCAAGTTCTCTACAACCAGCGTGACTTGGGTGGGCTGGGAGGGGAAGGTGGGGGTGAGAGCCCATTTCTGCCCCCCACTCCAGACGATACTCTAAAGATTGTAGTCATGAAGGGCAGCGCTGCAGGGTTCTATTCCATCATCAGTAAAGGTTGCTTTTGACACTTATCATATTGTATTTACTTGTGTTCTTTAATTTAGTTTTTTTACCAACGTCAAAAAGGGCACTCGGTTGGTGATCGCCTAGGCTCCAGAAATTGCTACAAAAATTTTAACAAATGGAAAAGTCTCAAATAGGGGATTGACTGATGGATGATATGATGTAGGACAGAGAGGATTTGAGACAGTCGTATCCTGACCATAGTTAAACTGGTATTCAAGGGAAGATGATGATGATGATGATGATGATTTAATTTAGTTATTTTCTTTTAATATAATTTACTTTAATTTATTTCTGCATATTTTTATTTCTATCAATTTTAAATTTTCTTTGACTTCTCGACCACGTTTTAGATTTTTGAGGTGCCTAATTTACTGATCCTAAACGTATTTTTGTAAAAAAATATAACTACTTCATTATTTGTTATTTTCTATTAACTTTTCTATCATTGACACCGTGTACATTTGGCAACTGACTGCTAGTACATGTATTAAAGTGGAGACTCTAGAGCCCTTATCCTATACAACAAATAAATGTACATTCGCTTATGTGAAGTATAACTTTTAAATAGAGATTTTAAATTCACATGAAAATCACCAAATGCTATCAGGAATATATGAAAGAAGAATCCATGAATTTTGTGCTATATGATAATTTTAATAATTGACTGATTAATGAAAAGATTAATGACTGATGAACCTATTAATTGGTTAATAAATGTTTTTAAATATCCCTCATGCACTATAGGCTGGACGTTTATCTATCGTATACATACTGTGATTTTAGAAGATTTTTTGATTGACTGATTGCTTGTATGGTTAATAGATTGACTGATTGCTTGTATGGTTAATAGATTGACTGATTGCTTGTATGGTTAATAGATTGACTGATTGCTTGTATGGTTAATAGATTGACTGATTGCTTGTATGGTTAATAGATTGACTGATTGCTTGTATGGTTAATAGATTGACTGATTGCTTGTATGGTTAATAGATTGACTGATTGCTTGTATGGTTAATAGATTGACTGATTGCTTGTATGGTTAATGGATTGACTGATTGCTTGTATGGTTAATGGATTGACTGATTGCTTGTATGGTTAATAGATTGACTGATTGCTTGTATGGTTAATAGATTGAGTGATTGCTTGTATGGTTAATAGATTGACTGATTGCTTGTATGGTTAATGGATTGACTGATTGCTTGTATGGTTAATGGATTGACTGATTGCTTGTATGGTTAATAGATTGACTGATTGCTTGTATGGTTAATAGATTGACTGATTGCTTGTATGGTTAATGGATTGACTGACTGATAATGATTCAGAAAGTATGACTGATTGCTTGTATTGTTAATAGATTGACTGATTAATAATAAATAAATAAAAGGTTTAACGTCCGTTTCCTCATCCAGGGATGATGTCAGGGACGTCAAGATAATGATTGATAATGATTCAGGAAGTATGACTGATAGATTGGCTAATTGATTGACTGATTGATAATGTTTCAGGAAGTATGCTGTCGTCACTCGCACGCTATGAGCTAGATGTATTGGACACTATCTACATACGCAGCGAGTACAGAAGATTAGGCCTAGCCTCTCGTCTCCTTGACAATGCCATGGCAACGCTGCCTGCTGGCTGTCTGCTCGGCATCAGCGAACCGGTCTCAACTGGTTTACTAAATGGTAAACATTAAACTAAAGTCATAACAACAATAACAACAATTCCTGGAGAGAGTTGGCACAGATAGACAATTGATAGATGTATTAAGAAATAGGAATAAGATACGATAGGACATATTCTAAGAGGGTAAGGTCTATTAAAAGAGGTCATAGAAGGTAGAATGGAAGGAAAAAGAGGCAGGGGCAGGCCGAGATTAGGTATGTTAGATGATTTAAAGACCTACTCATATGTGGAAATGAAGAGGAAGGCGGAAGACAGAGAAGAGTGGAGGCGTTATGTACCATGGACCTGCCAGTAGGCAGTGCACTAAGAGAGAGAACAACAATTAGAGTGCTAAAGTCATCAATGACAACATCGAGCACAATTATAATAATAATATTAATTTTATTTAATATAAGGACTACCTGACAGTTGGTATTGGGTGCAAGTTCCGATCAGAATCTATTTAATAGTTCTTGGGTAAGCAAGGATTCAAGCTATAATTTGATTATGTAAGTTTTTCTTTCATGCTTTAAAGCTGTTAGCATTAGCAATTGCATTTCTATAATATATCAGTTGCTTATCTCCTTAAGTATTTATTTTTTTATCATTTTATGATCTCATCCGTCTTTTCCATATCACCTACAGGTAACCATTTGCTCAGTCGAATTAATGCAGTTATATGAAGAATGTAATAAATATATAACACAGATATAGCAGATATAATTAATTCTTTCAATATCGCCGATGTTGGAAGACGAAACAAAATTAATGTCGGCTTTACAACTTTTTGTGACTTTTTAAAAAGGATCTACTAATTTCTCTTCTATGAAACGTCCAAAAATTGTTTTCGGCTGTCTAATGGACGTTAAATAATAACAATATTTGAGTGCTTGTGCGAATAGCTTAATGGCTAAGGCCTAATTTAAAGTCGGTCTCGAAAGCGTATCAGCGATGAGGTGAACACTGAACCCTGCACCTACTTATCAGCTTTAGGACAACATACCAACATGCTACTGACTCTGCTTATTTTTGTTTAATTAGTGTTTAAAACGGAAAAGTTCTTCATATTTCTAGGGATTTATAGTCTTATGTTAATGATTGCAAATTAATTATATAAAGCCTAGTTTAACATCTGTTTTCGTATTGAAATTAATTTCGTATTGAAATTTAATTAAGCTGAAACTTCTACATTTACAGTGAAAGCTGTGGTTTAATTTTAAAATTTGTTTCAGTACCATTAGAGATAATAGAAAGAGGGTTCATCTGAGAGTTGAACGCCTGGTCCATTTCATGTCAGTCAAGTGTGCTATCATATCTTCCACAGAACTGATCCACACTGCCTGAAATAATGTAAAATATTCATCCAATACTCGACCATTTTTCATACACTAGTGTATACTGGCTGGAGCCAGTGGCGATGTCGGTAAGATACTCGACCGCGGATCAATAGGTGCTGGTTCAAATCCTGGGCTCGCCCGTGACTAATATCGCTTTCGAGTGAGGAAACTGACGTTAACGTTAGCTTAACCAGCTTACCAAAGACGATATTGTGAAGTTTCAAATCCATGACCTCTTCCTTATCAGGCAAGCCTTCCAACTACCCGGCCACCCGCTGTTACATGCTTCCTTTGTAAGTATATTGTAAACGTCGATTGCTTGACTGATAGATAAATGTTTGGTTTCAGTATTGTGGAAGAATCTGGTTGATCATCCAAGCTTGACTGATCGATAGTTGTTTGGTTTCAATGATGTGAAAGTATCTAGTTTTTAGTTCTAGTACCCAAGCTTGACTGATGTATAATTACTTGGTTTCAGTGTTGTGGAAGTATCTAGTTGATCACCCAAGCTTGATGATGTATAATTGCTTGGTTTCAGTGTTGTGGAAGTATCTAGTTGATCGCCCAAGCTCGAGGGACAGTATTTGGGCCTGCAGTTTCACAGGCGGACCTGGATATCGGTGGAATGTATATCTCGGACTATTGTCCGAGAAACTGTCTTCTGCTTCTGCAACAGTTACAGTATCCGAAATGAAACTGCCTTCTATTTCAACTTCTATTCCAGCGTCACATTTACTGTCGTCTAGCTTTGTTGAATCAATTTAATTTCAGAAAATATTGCGATAAGAAGTGATGATCTTAAAATTTAGAATATTGATATATATATTACAGTATGTATAAATCTGCGTACATGTATATGTCGTGTCCGGGAAGCGTTTAACTTTATTCTACCGCAGAATTCAATTTAGGGCATATATTCTATGGGTGATAAACCTGATTGGACACAGTGTACGCCTCTTTATTATCTGGCGGGTGCGCACCTGTGTGTGTATAGTTTGCATTGTATAGTATTGAAGCTGTCTCTCTCCCTCTCTCTCTCTCTCTCTCTCTCTCTCTTAATCTCTCTCACTTCTTCTTTATATCTTCTATAAACCGTTTAGGACCTTTTTCTTTCTCTTTAGTACATGTTTTTTTCAGATCGTTTTAGATGAATCGATTTGTAGCGACTTATAATGGGGGGACGTCCCTGACATCATCCTTGTATGAGGAAACGGACGTTAAACCATGTTTATTATTATTATTATTATTATTATAGCTGTATATTATAGCCTGGCAACTTACCAAGATGCGGACTGTTATTTTGCTACTGTTTTGATTTAGCGTCACAACACTTCGAGTAGGGGCAGATATGAGATTGAAATGTAAATCATTTTGTCTCTTCATTCGGTTTTGTACTTCCTTGTCTTCTGAATTATTAAATGTTTTTTTGGGTATGTTCTTGCCAAAGACGCTGAAAGAATACTTATATCTCTCAGTTTAGATCACCTAAAAGTTATTTTATTTTTTAATCAGATTAAGTTGTATATATTTTAGATTAAAGGTGTATTTATTTAGTTGCATGTAGAGTAATTGCTCACGTATTTTATGAAGTCTAAGTCTAATATTAGATATCATAATTAAGTACTGAACCAAACCTTCCATTCTTCATTGCATTGATCAGTTTGCAGTCCGGTTTGTTCCTTCACTTGAAGGAATCTATAACTAGTAATATATAACGTATAACTAACAATACGAACGTATAACTAGCAATAAGAACGTATAACTAGCAATAAGAACGTATGATTTGCAATATATACATGTAGATATAAAATATCCAAAAAGTTGAGTGGATTTAGTTATCATTGTCAGTGTAGCCCACGATGCTCTCTATTATATGACAACGCTCAATTCACATAGCCATTCAGTTTAGTGAATGATTCTTCAAACTGTCAGTATTGTATTTGTTTGTTTTCAATCAATACTTTATTTCGCCTCTGTTTATTCAGTTAATATTTATTTAGTCACTACTTGTGCACTTGCTATCATAGAAGTTCTTCTGTGCTTTTATCTTGTATTAAAATATTTTGCAGTTATTTTTGTTGACAATAACTATACTTTGCCAATCAGTATTATCTGTCAGCGTTGATTCTAGTTTCTTTTGTCAGTCAGTGTTTCTTCTACGGCATTTTTGGCTGTGTGTGTTTGTCGTCAGTATTCTGTTAGACAGCATTTTTTTCAGACAATATTTTGTTTATATTTTTTCCCGCTCAATATATTGCCATTGAATATCTAATTAGTTTAATTTTGTACCATATTGTTGATCAAAATCTTGGCATTTAAATATTTCATGATGCGAAGTTTTTCATAATTTTTTTCAATTGATGTGTTGTCAGTATTAGTATTTTGCGTGGTTTTTGTCTGATTGCGTTCAGTGACCTGTATTAACTGCCGCTGGGTAAATAATTGACAAATAAATTCTGAATATAAAAATGTAAAATTATTGCTAATTTGATTATGTCAAATTATTTTAAACGTTATTTAGTTAATTTATTTTGTACCTTTTGTAATTTTTTTTGTAACAGATTTATGTCAAATTATTTGAAACTCTGTTATGACAAATGAAATAAATCTTGTGTTTTATATCAGAATCTATTTTTTATATTTATATAGATTGTAATGTATTTTATTATTTACAATTAGGAACTTCTACAGAATAATTTCATGCAGTAGCGTAACGGACCATGCAACTGGGGCGGAAAAGTTGAAGCATGTTCATAGTGAATGTCCTAATAGCGTAGGAATAACGTCTTGAAGTTTTAAATGACAGATCTATAGGTGAATTGAACCCTCGTGGGTTCGAATCCTGGCCGCGCTGATCTGAGAGTAAAATCTCGGACATGCACTGGATTGGTTACACGGAAAATGGAATAATATGCCTAACGGTGTAAACATATGTGGTATTAAAAATGATAGATATCAACATAGCTGATCATTTCACTATAATAAGCATTTAATAATAATAATACTATTAGCTTGTTTCATTTCAATCTTACAAACGCAGAAAGTTACAGCTCAGAAACAATGTATCAAATTACGCATCTAGTATAACAGGCGATATAGTACATCATAGATGATGTTTACATTTTTGTCGATATTATGCGAATATAGCGCCAGTCAAGGAGGATGAAGGTGATTGCCTCTCTTTTGTAGGGTATAATCCCGGTATATGCTACCCATTTCCACCACACTTATGCGCCTAACTGTAGCCAAACAAACTAAATAAATCTAAGTGCAAAGTAATAAAAAAGTAAATGACTAGAAATTTTATTACTACTAAACTAAATAAGTTAAACAATGTAAAGAGTCTTTAGACTTCAATTTTACTTAATTTCATTTAATTTTCGAAAACCACTGTATTGACTTTTATTTTTCTATTAACTATCCAGTCTCCTCTGGCTCAAATTTGCTAAGTGTTCATTATTATCGTCTTAATACAACAAGTACAATTTGTGCGTTTATCTAGGTGAAGTTTTACTGCAGGATGATGTTGGTGAAATAATTCTGCCCAATAGATCTTCTGCTACGTTCAGAGTAGCCTGTCGTGCTAAAAGATCTTTGTAGAGAGGGGGGTTGACTTCATTTAACTGTGGTTTACTCGAGTTAAATGAAAGCTTAATAAAGATCTGAGAAGGTGTTACTAATTGTGTCATCAAAATTTATCAAAATACGGCGATAAATAAACAACACCGGGGTCATTCATTCCAGCCTAATCCTCCCCCATAGATCAAAAATAGAATCGTCAACGGCTAGGTTCTCATCAACCAATGGCGTGTCTATGTAGGATCATCCAGCCAATAGCATTTCTAGGCTCTGCTTCAGGTTGACGTATTTTACAAGATGTCCGAGATGATTTCCCGGATACCGTGCTGTGAGGTCGCTGAGTCTAGAGGAATACATTAGGAATGGGCGAGGTACTCAACCTGTGGACTGCGGTCTATAGACTGATATAGGCAGCAATGAATCATCATCATCTTCCCTTAAATCGCAGTTTAACTATGGTCGAGATATGAATAGACAGTCTCAAATCCTCAAAGTCAGCTATGAATCAGCTTGGTTAAAACAAATGCAAATATTTATAGAAATCTCTCTTTTACTCTGCAAACTGGAAAGGTAGGTTCAAGGTATATATTCCTACTTATAGTCTGATTTTAATCTCAGTAGGAGAACGACATTGATCTACAGGTTGATCCGAATGGTTAGGTCTTCAGATTAATGTGGCCATTAGCTTTAGAAAAATATGACATATGACATGTAAGGGTATTCCGCACATCCGAAGCTAAATAAAATATTAATATAAAAGTTATGAATATTTTGAAATTTAAATAAACATACTAATGGATAAAATGACTGACTCATATTTCCATCTAATGACGCGCATTAGGCCTACTCTAGTTCAAACCAATATTCCGTGATAAAAACTATCTTCAAATTCTCATTTACTGGTAAACTGATTGCTTAAATCAGTGATTGATTGATGCATTGATGTATTTACTGATTAACTACTTTGATTGATTGAGTGACTGACTGATTTATAGATTAGTTGATTGGTTGGTTGATTGCTTGATTGATTATTTGATTGACTGATTATTTCAGTCGCTTGCGTGAAAAGATTGCCATTCATAGAACATATTGTTAGAGAAGCAGATGATAGGATGCAAAGATCGCAATTATCTGAAAGCCAAGTCAAGAAAAAGGAAAAAAGCAGAAGACTTTGGCTAACTTGGCAAAGCGCAGTCAATAATAATTTACAAGATTATCTCACAGCAAAAAGCAATGTCAATCGAAAGCGTTCGAAGTGAATAGAGGAAATTCAGAAGCAAGAAGCTAGTGATGATTATGGTGATGATTGGCTGGAGCCAATGGCAATGTCGGTAAGATATTCGACCGCTGATCAGTTTGTGTAGAGTTCAAATCCTGGGCTCGATCGTAACTGATATCGCTTTCGAGTGAGAAAACTTACTTTAGCATTAGCTTTTTAACATTAGCTATAGCTTTGATGATAATACTAATGATGTAGATTATGATAAAAGGTTGATTACTGCTGATTCCTGGATCCTGCTATTGAACTGGGCAGCCGTAGGTCTACGAACTGTTTAGATATTTTTAACAGTTCATGTTCGTAAACATGTAAAATACCGTTTAATGGTAACAACTGATCTATTATAACTTGCGCATATCATAAAACGTTGTGAACTCAACTACGAAGTACGCGTACTTATGCATTTAGATTTGCAAGCATAATGGTTTAGAATATTTCTCTATAGCAATAATTCTGAATGGTCCAATACAATTCTAGGTTTTCCATATAAGAACTTCGAGTATTTCAGGAGAAGTGTACTAGGCAAGTAGGTTGTAGTGAATTTAGCGTCTTTATTCAGTAGCACACGACGTCTCTTCAAGACGACCTGACACACTCGAGCTACCGTCACAAATATTAAGTTAAAACTCTACGCTGAATACATTAGCAGCAAAATAAAAAGTGTTACATAGGCAATCCACTTACTACTAAGATTTTATTATTATTATTAAGTTATTAAGGTAGGTAGGTTGTGGTGTGTTTAACGTCAAGGTTCAGAAGCACAAGGCTTTTCTTCAAGACGACTCGACACACTCGAGCTAGCGTCTCAAAGACTAAGGTAACAGTAATTTACTTGTTAAGTCACTAGTACGTAACCTACCGGTAGATCTATTAAGTTATTAACCTAACCCTAGGGCATACTTATTGTATTAGCACTTAGCATAAATGTGGTGTTTCAATATGAATATTCTAGATCTCTAGATTTACAGGAATTTGAAAGGGATAACCTAGCCGAGCGATCTTGAGTAAATTTCTGTTATAGATTAAAATATTAAATAATACTTACTATTTTAAAATAAAATTTGCTACATATTTTAATTAGAATCGTAAGAAATGTTCATTGGACAAAAAGATTGCTTATCTAGGAGATTAAAATTAGCTTTCTGCCCAAAGTTTGCTTAGCTAAGGGGATTTTTGATTAACTTCAGCTGACAGCATTTGAAGGGAAATATATATCTAATATGATATCTAAATAAATTGGATAGATTGGAGTATGTGAAGATATCTAATAACTTTTTAGATTACTACATATACTGCAGATAGAGGCTTATAGTGAGAATGAAATTGAACATTTTCCTCTCATTAAGCCAATTTAATAATCTCCCTCATGATGCAGTAAAAACCCATGATGCAGTCAAAACCCATGATGCAGTCAAAACCCATAATGCAGTCAAAACCCATGATGCAGTCAAACCCCATCGCATAGCCATACACACGATACAGATTTCGATCAGGATTGCATAATAATAACTATAACCATGTTGAAATGTTAAATATGGTAGGCGATTTTAATTAATTATTATTTATCTGAATAAATTTCAAGATGATTGGAAATTTTCAGTCATCTTGAAAATGATTGACAAATCCTCATTTGCCAATCATCTTCAAATTGCGACAGAGACTCGTAAATATAATTTCTTCTTAAATCTCGCATTGAAGCGACAAACACTTTTATTATAACAACTAATCATCTGTTAATATAATGACTACGATTGGTAAAAGTTCTCAAATAAAACCTGGTGGTAGCGCTGGTGGAACTCCTGGTGTTGCAGGTGGTAATAGAGTGGATGAATACAAAGACCCTAGAACAGAGAAGAAAGCTCTCGTTAACTTCATAGCAGGAGCTGTGGGTTTGTTTCCTCTCTAAATTCTGCCAGTTAAACGAGCTGCTTTCTTTGGTCATTCTATTAACTTAGCGCATAAAGACAAAAATAAAATCAAGCTTAACTTATTCACGAATCGATCTTTTATGATTTATAAAATTATTTATTGATTCATGAATGTGTAATAGAATTCTTGACTAATTGGTTAATTAATTATCTAACGGATTGAATGAAATCGTATTTTATATATAGGCCTAATCAATATTTCGCCTCTGAAGTAATATTTTTCCAAAATAAAACTTACATTATGGTTTTGTAAAAGATTAAGTTATGTGGTGAGATGTTCATGTAGTTAAATTCTAGTGAATGCAGACTAAAAGTTGACTATATGTAAATTAATAATATAATGCAGACTATAGGCCTATGTAAATTGTAAATGCCACTTGGTAAAATACAAGAGAGAAAGAAAGAATTTTTTGATTGATTGATTGATTAATTGATTTACTGATGACTTACAGACCCGACTGATTTCATATAAGTGAAAATAAAAATAACATTTAAGTTAAATTGCTGATTTATTGATTGATTTTGATTTCCTTAACTGTTACCGCGGATCAGTATGTGCGGGGTTCAAATACTGGACTCGCCCGTCACTGACATCGCTTTCGAGTGAGGAAACTGACGCTAACATTAGCTTTTACCAGCTTTTTCAAAATCACTGAATACCTTATCTTTCAATTGATTGATTAATTGTTAATTAATTAATTTGCTGATTGACTGATTAACTTACACAGGAGGAGCAGGTTCAGCCTCTCTATCACACCCACTAGACACTGTCAAGGTCAAACTCCAGACGTTTCCTGATCTCTATCGAGGAGGAGCCCACTGTATGAGAGAGGTGTTTCGTCAGGATGGAGTCAGGGGCTTCTATAGGGGCCTGACACCTGGTGTCACTCTGAGCATGACCGAGGCTTCCATTAGATACATGATATATGGACTCTGTCAGGTGTGACAAGTATAAGTGATCTGTCTGGTGTGAATAATATAAATGATCTGTCAGGTGTGAATAATATAAGTGATCTGTCTGGTGTGAATAATATAAGTGATCTGTCAGGTGTGAATAATATAAGTGATCTGTCAGGTGTGAATAGTATAAGTGATCTGTCAGGTGTGAATAGTATAAGTGATCTGTCAGGTGTGAATTGTATAAGCGATCTGTCAGGTGTGACATATATAAGTGATCTGTCTGGTGTGAATAGTATAAGTGATCTGTCAAGGGTGAATAGTATAGGTGATCTGTCAGGTGTGACAAATATAAGTGATCTGTCAGGTGTGAATAGTATAAGTGATCTGTCAGGTGTGAATAGTATAAGTGATCTGTCAGGTGTGACACATATAAGTGATCTGTCAGGCGTGAATAGTGTATCAGTATAAGTGATCACTCCGGGGTGATTAATATAAGAGTTGGACGTGAATAGCATAAGTGATCTGTCAAGTATGAAAATACAAATAAACTATTAGATGTGAAAATACTATTAAAATGAATGAAATCAGTCAGGTGTATATAATACGTGCTCTGTCGGATGTGAATTTGAATTGCGAAAAATAGGCCTTCATGTATTTTATTTCTGGTATTAATAAGAATTTAAAAAACGCTAAATTATCCTATTAGTCCGTTCCGTTAGTCTATACAAAAGAATCATCTGGTTAAATTTAACATAAGAACTATGCAAATAATATAATGCAGCCTAAGATAGAAAGGAGAGAACCAATTTTCCGAATTGTTCTTTATGTTTTCTGGTAAATTGGAAAGTAAATGAAGGTGTTAAAATGTAAATCTAATTCATATGTTGATATGGAAAGACGAGCAGAGGATAGAAATATGTGGAGGAGTTATATGCCATGGACCTGCCAATACGCAGTACACTAAGAGAGAGAGAGAGAGAGAAAGAGTTAATGTTTATGAGAATTTTATTATTTTTATGTCTTGATAATATTGGTTTTAATTAATTATTTGTTTATTCGCCAATTCATCTTAAGCCTACCAAGGAAGCTGCACCCCGGTGTCAACCATTACTAGTGGATCAATCTGTAAATGAAAATTGTAATCGAGTACTACGTCTACGTGAACTTTAGAAATGAAAGTTTGATTAACTCGGTTTCATAGAAATGTTGTCGTTAAAATGCGATACTTTGTAAGAAGTTTGATAATTAAATAATTGTATTTCACCGAGTCACTTACTGACCCACTCTCTCATTCATTCATGCATTCATTCACTCACTCGCTCACTCATCTACTCATTCACTCGGTCATTAATTAGTTAATTCATTCGTTCATTAATTCATTTATTCATTCATCCATCCGTCCATTCATCCATACATTAAGTAACTCATTCATTCATTCCTATATTTATTCATTCTTTCTTTCATTCTTTCTAACTTTCATTCTTCTATTCATTCATTCATTCATTCATCCATCCATTCACAGGATGTGGTACGGAAGCTGCTGTTCAGTGAAGTCATCAGCTCGGAGAAGATGACTTTGGTACAGAACGCCCTGGCGGGGGGTCTAACCGGGTTTGTGGCAACATTCGCTGCCTGCCCCATAGAACTTATCAAATGTAGGGTTCAGGGGATGCTGGAGCTTACCTCAGGGAGAAAGCCCCCCCATTCAGCCACCCCCTCGGCAGCAGGGTCAGAAGCGTCAAATTTGGCCAGGAGGTAACTTGAAGATGATTAGCAATAATAACACACATTATAGTGAAATGATCAACCATGTTTATATCTCTCACTTTCGACACCACAAGTTTAAACCGATAGGCAATTTAGTTCATTTTCCGTCTAACCAGTCCAGTGAATGTCCAGGATTTTACTTTCAAATCAGCGCGGCTGGGATTCGAACCCACGAGGGTTCAATTCACTTAAGGATCTGTCACTTAAAACTTTATGACGTTATCTTCACCTCTAACCATTGCGCTATTGAGACATTCGTTGATTAGTACTCAAAACTTGCACGCAAACAGTTACATTGAAAGACTTGCTAACCTATTTTAACTGAAGTTTTTCTTTAATTTTAAAGCTCAAAAAAGACTCTGGTGGGTGGACCTCCCTGGTGGGGACCCGGGGCCTGGGCCCCTTGGGCCCCTCCTTAAATAAGGGCCTGATTAGTGAATCTATTTATCAGGCCCTGTGATTCATTGATTAATTGTGACCAATCACTGGACATATTTAGACATATGATGTATTAATCAAAATGTATTCGTTAAAAATGTTTCCCGTTATAATGTAATATCAACTATTTTCAACATTACCAGTTTGATCTACCTAATATTAGTTAATAAAAAAATGTACTATTCCGATATATTCAGTATCTTGAATTTGACTATCAGTTCCGTTAAATTGCTTTCTTTTAAGTTTATGTAATAAGGCTAATGTAAAGCTAATGTTAACGTCAGTTTCCTCACTTGTAAGCGAAGTCTGTGACGGGCGAGCCCAGGGTTTCAACCCCGCACATACTGATCAGCGGTTGAATAATTTATCGACATCGTCACTGGCTCCAGCCCATGCTAATTTGCATGTACAATGTTGCTAACTGGATGTTAAATTAAAATCTCCTATCAAACCTACAAGATGCAGATTGGTTAGAGTAAACCGTTCTATTAAATGTTTTACGCTCTAAACGGGTAGATATGTAACGTTTTATGCTCTAAATTGGCTGGAGCCAGTGGCGATGACGGTAAATAAAGTAGTAAATTAATTGATGGATTGATCGATCAATATACATGTACAGCATTATGTAGCATGGTAAAGGAATTTTTAAATGGAATAGTAGACAATTAGTAAACGAATTTGTTAGTCTTAGTAGCTGCTACTGGTTGCATTACATGCCAGAATTTAGGCTCCTTTTTGTGATGGGGGACGTCCCTGATATTATTCTTGTATGAGGAAACGGATATGTTAAACGTTTTATATTATTCTTATTATTACTTTCTTATTTTAATTATTTCTAATTTGATTGTTATATATACGTTTACTTACTACTATCCATATACGATAAACAAATATTTTTTAAGGTAATAAGGTACAACATCAGTCTATTTGTATCCCGACCCTGGTTAAACTGGGATTCAACGGAGGAGGATGATGATGGTGATGATGATGATGATGATGATGATGACGATGATGATGTTAATGATGATGATGATGATGATGACTGTAAAACATCTATTGATTGATTGATGCAGAGGCCCAGCAGCGGTGATAGGTCACGTGTTAAGGACAGAAGGACTAAGGGGTATGTACAGAGGTCTATCGAGTAACCTAGCTCGTAACACGCCTGGAGAACTCGTCTTCTTCGCTACATATGAACAGTGCCGCCATATTGTTAAGAGACCTGGTCAAGTCAAAGATGATATAGGTATCTAGCTGTCCACCTATCTTTTATTAGGATTTATCGCTGATTGAATAGCAGTAACTTACTGTTAAATTAATCTTTGTGACGGTTGCTCGAGTGTGTCGAGTCGTCTTGAAGAGAAGCCTTGGGCTTCTGAACCTTGACGTTAAACACACTACAACCTACATGCACCTGCATGTATCTATCTTTTACACATTTCGTTTGCTTGATTAATTGTATGTACATGTATATTAGCGCGGTGACATTGATGCGATGTCGAACAACTTACCGAGTTGTCAACATACTGCCGGCTGTGCTCAGCTATGTTGTAATCAGTTATATAAGTTATATAAGTTATAATCAGTTACGTAAGTTATACAAGTTAGTCATGCTCCAGAACTACATTAATATGCGATGTATGGACTATAATTGTTATGTATAATAATTATGTCTGGTGTAAGCTATCAAATATAACTTATGCAGTTAAACAGATAATGCTATTGATCTATGTGTAGGGGCCTTGGGTTCGTTTCTGTGCGGGTCATGCGCTGGGACAGCCTATTGGATCTCCATCTATCCACTCGACTCCATCAAATCCCGTATCCAGGTCCTATCAGCTCAGGGTCAGCAGTCCACCGGATTACTTTCAGTCTTTCTTAGTGTTCTCAAAACAGAAGGTTGAAATTACTGCCCCTCTCTCTCTCTCCCTCTCTCTCTCTCTCTCTCTCTCTCTTTCTCTCTCTCAGTACATAGTGTTGGGTAATTGACAGTCTCAAAGCGCATAAAATTTATTGCTGTATTTTGTATTTTGTGAATTGCTATATTTTGTGAGACTTTTCTAGCTCTATTGTGTGAAATGACTGAATCACTTGAATAAATAAATAAATAATTAAACTTAGTTTAAAAGTTTTTATTTTTAACAAGCTCAGGTAATCATGAGCATCCATTGACTAACTCGTTGATAGCATTTCAAAGGCTTTTTTAAATTTCTTGCATTTTCTCAATTTCAAAAGGCCTATTTAAATCTCTTCTATCTAGTGTTTTGTCAAATGGTATAATGTAAGATTTATCTCTCCTGACGTATTGATTGAAAGAGTAGTTCAATGAATGATCGATCGATTTATTCACTGATTGGCTGGTTGATTGATTGATTGATCTACTGAGCACCACACGTCATCGTGTGACGCTCAGTCGTCATCGTGTGGTTCTTTGGCGCATGTTTGTGTAGAGTCTGCAAGAGACGTTCCTGACATTGCCTTATGGCGAGGAACCGGACGTTAATTTCTTATTGATCGAATTGATTTCTTGATGTTTAATCTTTGACTGATGTTTAGGTATCAGAGGGTTCTATAACGGAGTTTGGTACAGTGTACCTAGAGCAATGATTGGAAGCGGTTCACATTTTGTTTTTTACGAAACAACAAGAAAACTACTGCTCGGTCATAAACCGCCTAAGGATTGACACCAGCTTAATCTACTGTAGATAAATACAATAATTATAACTATTTTTCTACAATCCGCTCATTTCCAGAAATTAATTACCACCAAGTAGCGTAGTTACGAGGTAGGGAATTAACGTGGTTGCTGCAATAGAAGCGAAATAGCTATTAATTATGCTATATCTACTAATCATGCTATAACTACTAACTATAGTATTACCGAACAGAGCTATGGCTCTTTTATGGTAGCCTCTTTTGTATTGTTATTTGTTTATCTAACTACATGCACGTTCCTATTGTTTGTATAATCTGTGCTGTGATGAACAAATAAACGATGCTAAACAAAATATCTGCTCCAGAAACCACAAAAAATATCATAAATCGAGCCTTTGTGTGCATTTGTGAAAACCTTACCTCATCCGCCTATGTTCAAGCAATAGTTTTCGCATGACCCTCTCGTGAATGTCTGACCTATGCGGAATTTTTTGCGTCCACTGAGTGGCTGGGGTTGTCAAATTCAACCAAGAATGATTGGAGCAACGCTGGATGAGTTTCATAACGACGGGACAGTTTAGTAAAGCTAAGGTTAAAGTCAGTTTCCTAGCTCGAAAGCCATGTCAGTGACGGGAGAGCCCAGGATTTGAATCCGACACATACCGATCCGCGGTCCAGTATCTTACCGACTTCGCCACTGGCTCCAGCCGGTGGCGCAGTCGGTTGCGTTATGTCTATCTGAATTCTCAAGCAGACATATGAGAACGAGATGCTGAATTAATGCAGAATTAATGAATTCTCGAGATAGCGTGCGTGCCAAGCATATATGAGATGTGGTCGAATGGACAGCGTATTGGTCTCTAAACACATTGATCTGAGTTCTAAGGTTTGGTTCAATCGCCAATATCAATGCACGTCAAAACAGGCATTCGTTCGGACATTCGCTCCACTTAGTATGCTCCTAGGCTCCAGAAATTGACACAAATTTAAAAAAACTTAAGTCTAACTAAACTCGTCAATTGAGACGTCCCTGACATTGCCTTATGGCGAGGAATCAGAAGTTAAATTCTTATTGATTGAAACTGCGATTCAAGGGAAAATGAGGAGTTTTTGTAGTTTCTGAGTACACATTTAAACCTGGGACTTCTGTAAAATCCAAATCTAACTCTGCTTCCTGTCAAAACACCGATATGTATGGTTAGGTCTATGTTACTACTAAAGCCTACGATTAATCAGTCAATCAACCAATAGGAATTTAACGTCCGGTTCCTCGCCATAAGGCAATGTCACGAACGTCTCTTACAGACTCTGCCAGATAGCGAATTAAGCTTCTAATAAGGCTACACATTTAAATTGATATTGAAACTGATATTGAAAAGCGTTTAAAACACGATCTTCTCAACGATTATAAACTATCAGAAGCATCGGCGGTAGATATGGTAGACTTACAGTAGGCTATATAGTTTCGCGGGAATTATTTAACGTTTATACTAAAAGAAAACAAATCAATACTTAGTTTAGTTATGTATTTATTTTAACGATCAAACGGAAGACAACATTTGATCTGTTAAACATTTTACTTTTTGTGAAGTACCAATAACCATAGAGTACAGTATATGTACACCAGCCCCAAGAATGCAACAAAAAATAAACTTCTCCATACAGCAGTTAATTATTATGCGTAGAGCAAAACTCAAGTACAATGTAGGCTATCGTATTCCAGCTTAGTTTTAAAAATTAAAACTAATTTACCTACAAATTCGCAGAGTCATTTATACAGTTTTAATTTACACGGGCACAATCAATGTCTTATTTACATAAACACCTATAAAAGCACATTTATTCCAGATACTTATAAGAAACCTCAGTTACCCGATTACAATTAAACATAAACTTTTAAACAGTTTCATAATAAATTTTATTTTAAAAGTAAATTTACACCGGCACATGCAATATTACAGAAACACATTTATCCAGGCCTATTTATATCTACTCATTTATACCTGCTTATTTATACCTGCTTATTTATACCTGCTTATTTATACCTGCTTATTTATACCTGCTTATTTATACCTGCTTATTTATACCTGCTTATTTATACCTGCTTATTTATACCTGCTTATTTATACCTGCTTATTTATACCTGCTTATTTATACAAGCTTCACTTTAACTAAATTAGCAAACTTTAAATACAAGTCGTACAGTTGCCCAAGATGGTCTGTGATTACCAATTTAACATTCATCAATGGAATGTAATTAAGGTACCGCCACAATATCAGCCAAGTATCAAACATCTGAGTATACAGATCAGCCTAGGGTATTCGTAGAGACGATTACATCAGATTCTGTACACCACTCAATCAAGAAGCAGATAAATAGGTCGAATTTAATATTGGTTTAAATTAGACCACGGACTTCGATATATATATATATATATATATATATATATATATATATAATATATATATATATAATTATATAAGATATATATATATGCATATACATATATATAATTATATAAATATAAAATAATTATATATATAATATATATATATACATGTATATAGGCTTATATAATATATATATATATATATATATATACATGTATATAGGCTTATATAATATATATATATATATATATATATATATATATATATATATGTATATATATAAATACACACACACACACATATATATATATAATTCTAAATATATATATATATATATATATATATATATATATACAAATCTATGTATATATATATATATATATATATATATATATATATATAATGTATATATTATATATATATATATTGTCCATTCACCAATAGGAGTCATTACTTCACCTTAGCTGAGTCAGATAAACTTAATTCTCTGCTCTCAATGAATTACATTTTAAATGACTGAGTATAGCAAACAAGACGACATTAGTAATGCCAACATTAATGGACTGGTTCAGCAATTAAAAATTAAACAGATAAATTAAACTGTACCGACACCAGAACAAAAGAGTACTGGTCCTGTACAACGAGAAGAGCGATAAATGCAAAGAGAAAACAAGTAAATATCACATTTAAATGAATGAATGAATAAGAGAATACGTCAACTATTGGAATAGAAATGGATAAATAAATACATAACAATACAAGACGCATTCAATTCGATCGTAAGTTGATCAAACAATATACACATAACCGCACTGAAGCAATCAGTGTTTCTTACAAATCAAGTAATCAATAAAAATTTAACGTCCGGTTTCTCGTCATAAACGTCATGGACGTCTCAAGCAAAATTTATCATCAAATGCAGTCAATGACCAAATTCGAAGGTAATAGAGTTCCGACAGGTGTTTAACATCAAGGTTCAGAAGCACAACGCTTCTCTTTAACGTGCTTCACTTTCGCAATCGTTAAAAGACCAGCTCAAACGTGTTAAATCATTTATAATAATCATCTCTCTTTCACTAGTGTTCTGCAGGTTCAAGGTACATATTCACATCCTGCTTTAACGCTTCCATAAGAGCACTACATCGATTAACGAATTAATCTTTTTATCAAAGGCTGTGCCATACCAAAACCTTAATGTAGCCTATCGCAGGAGTTCCTAAGTTTCCATCTAATTCAGAGGTGCACACACTACCACCTCGGCTCCATGAAAAAGAGGCAGAGGCAGACCTAGATTACGAATTTTAGTTGATTTAAAGATCCATTTGTATTTGGACATTAAGAGGAAAACGCGCAGGGTATTATACGGCTTCTGAAGTGGTTTGTATTCTTCAGTACTTGCCCCATCGACTCTTAGGACACGAACGTTGCACATATAAAGCAAAATATTCAGTAAACCTTCAAACATTTAACCAATTAAACACACGCAGTGCAGTTTTCTATACTCACATTGTAATGTTATATACACACGTTATTATTAATATGTAAAGCGCTAGACACAGCAAGTTTCACTGAAATTACATTTACAAAAGATTAATATAGACAACAATTTCCAGTGTTGTGCCCGGGTTCTATCTATAGAACAGAAAAATCGTAAAATTTAAGTGTCATGTGTAAATGTTTAATAGATTATATCATGTAAGGGCATCTGTGTAAAGTACTTCATAGAAAACCTACAGTGAAATTACAATATACAATGAAATACCTATCTTCAAGCATCACAATGCCAAAAAACTATCCTAATATAGCCAAAAATAGCAAAATCTGAGAGATATTTGAAACAGATCAGAGCAAAAGCTGGTACAGCTAATGTTGACGTCAGTTCCCTCACTCGAAAGCGATGTCAGTGACGGGAGAGCCCAAGATTTGAACCTCCACATACTGATCCTGTGTCGAATATCTTACCGACGTTGTCACTGGCTCCAGCAGTGAATATACAGGGAATGATAGTGGAAAAGATGCATTTTGCATTTTAACATTTTTTAAATCAAGCAGGTGATTCAGAATGGTTTATAAAATGTGGAAGAGACGCAATAAGCAGAAATTGTGAAAGACTATGACGAACAACCTCAGATGCTAAAAATCTGAAGCGGTATGATACACTATGAATTGATAAAGGCTAAACCTTTGTGATGGTATTAACTATTGGATTAACTGATTGATCTTACAGAGCATAGGCGAACATTAAGTACGAATGTGTAGTTCGAAACTGCCACTTGACAGAACAGTTGAGAGAGAGAGAGAGAGAGAGAGAGAGAGAGAGAGAGCGAGAGAGGAGAGAGAGAGATAGATAGATAGCTAGATAGATAGATAGATAGATAGATAGATAGATAGATAGATAGATAGATTGATTGATTGATTGATTGATTGATTGATTGATTGATTGATTGATTGATAGATAGATAGATAGATAGATAGTTAGAATAAGACAATGGTAACATTGAGTATTGCATCATTCAACGATCGATACTCAAATATCACAACACAAATCCTACTCATAACAGCGGACACGCTGAAAGCACAATATCTAAACGGCAATGTTAATGATTTCATCAATTATGAAACATTAAGTAACAACAATTGGACGTTGCTGAGGACAAGAATAAGAGACAGAAATATGAAGAAAAATGTTAGCATTCAATTATTTTGAAAATATGTTATAGGCTGGGGCGGATCCAGGAATTTTTTAAGGAGGGCTGAAATATTTTTTCTGAGAGTGTACATATATTTTGTATACGCCCGGCCTTCTTCGGGACAAGTGACGCAATCAGACAAAATGCTGTTGGGGGGACTTTTTTATAGTACTGCGATCGGCTAATAGAGTGAGTCTATCCCCGTATCTTACCTCCCCCACTCCTACCCGTGCAAAAGTGAAAGGATAACCTAAAATGCCTAAAATCCTACGTTTGTTTTGGAAAAATAGGTTAATTTTTTCACCTCTGAAGAAACCCTGCGGATCTAGACGAATTGCTAATGATCTAATTTTGACGGTAGGGGGCTTAAGTCCCTTCCAGTCAAGGCTGTTTACACCACTGCTTCGGGACAGAGTACACATTTTTACTTAAACCCTTTATTCCTCTTATACAGTGGTTAAAGCGAAAATTGATAGTGAAAATATTGAAAAATTAAAAGTGAAAATAGAGCTAGTGAAACGGTCAACATTTTTCGGGCCCCCTTGCATACAGAGCTCCTAGTATATCAAATAAGCTAACTAGTATATCAAATATCCTAGTATATCATATTTGAAAAAATCGAACTAATGGAACTGAGTTCCCTCTCGTACCCCCCCCCCCCTTCCCCATAACCACTGCACTTACAAACATACTTACACATAGAAATTGCCATAGAAACAATGAAAATATAGTTTAAATTTTTTATCGGCGGGCCCGGGCCCCCTGGGCCCACCGATAAAAAATTCTGGCTTCGCCACTGGTTATAGGCTACACTGAAAAAAGTCCTGTGTATTTTACTTGCCTCTTATTTTTAACATCTTATTTTAGAAGAATAAAAGTGAGTGCCGTACATTATAGAAAGATGAAAAAGGGAATGCATGCTGGAGTGAAATTAGACCTAAGAAACTGAATGAGGACTTATTCCATATGCAACATAACACAATTAAATTCAATTAGCATTAATATACTGAAATAACACCATTAATAGGTAAATCTTAAATTATTTGTTTGAAAATAGCAAACTACGAAAAGGGAATTATAAATTGAATGTTTTATAAACTACGAAGTTTAATTAAATACTTGACAAAATACCGGTTCTGCTATAAATGCAAGGCATGCTTTCAGCAACTCCAAACACATGAAGATCTTCAGTAAGTAAAAAGGTAAATTATAATTAAATATTACCCTATGCAATTTCAGGACAATGCGCAAAAAAGGCAAAAACACCACAAACAACAAATCATAAAAATGTACACTTATAAATAATACTGAAATAATAAGAGCAATAATAATAAAATTAATAATAATAATAAAATTAATAGGAAGTAGAGTTATATAAGTATGTCAGCAATACTATGCAGTACGCCACAGTAGCGAAAGTACATTAGCGAATGAGTAACACAGTTTTAAGCTAATCTCAAAAATTCAGAGAGAGAGTTCAGTTGGTCTTTAACTAGCAGGCAGATCGTTCCAAACTTTAGGACCAGAGATGTTTATGCCCGGAAACACGTCATTGTTTTTACTAAGCAACTAGATAAACTACCGACATGCGAAAAGAACTCGGAACATCTTCGTTTAAATCCAAGCTTAAAAACTTTTATTTAGTGGAGCGGATTGAGACTAGTGTGCTGCATTCTTTTTCCCGTACTTACGACTGCAGGTGTTGCTTGCACACATCGGTGCGCAGCAGTGCATACTACTACTGCCAGCATCAGAATACAGAAGTCTCCTGCGACCAGACAAAGTAAAGTCACGCAGGCATCACAAAGAGATGTAGGGACCTGATGATGTAATGATATAGGGGCTGGTGATGTAATGCTATAGGGGCTGGTGATGTAATGATATAGGGGCTGGTGATGTAATGCTATAGGGGCTGGTGATGTAATGATATAGGAGTTGATGATGTAATGATATAGGGGCTGGTGATGTAATGATATAGGGACTGATGATGTACTGATATAGTGGCTGATGATGTAATGATATAGGGACTGATGATGTAATGATATAGGGGCTGATGATGTAATGATATAGGGACTGATGATGTAATGATATAGGGGCTGATGAGGTAATGATATAGGGACTGATGATGTACTGATATAGTGGCTGATGATGTAATGATATAGGGACTGATGATGTAATGATATAGTGGCTGATGATGCAATGATATAGGGGCTGATGATGTAATGATATAGGGGCTGATGATGTAATGATATAGGGGCCTGGTGGTGTAATGATATAGGGGCTGGTGGTGTAATGATATAGGGACTGATGCTGCGATGATGTAGAGATCTGGTGATGAGATGGTGCAGGGCTGGTGGTGATGGTTTAAGTGCCTGGTGGTATAATGATGCAAGTATCTGGTGGTGTGATGGTGTAGGTTGCATACTGCTACCAATCTAAAGGAACTGCATCTTGTCAGCATTCAAATCTATTGGTATCCATACACAGATCTCTATTAACGCTCGACTAATACACTCAGCAGCTTGCACGTCACTGACTGGAACACTGCAACATAAATGCGTATCATCGGCATAAGAATGAGCACTGCCACCATATTTATCCACGACAGCAACTTGTTTAGAAGCACACATGTAGGACCCAGGACAGACCTTGGAGACGTGGAAAACCTCAGTCGAGTGAATGAAGAAGATCATCTAGATTTACTAGCTGGGTTCTCTCAGTCATGAAGATCTTTATTCAATTTAGCGTGTCAGCTCTGTAAGCTGAATGAATTCACCAAGCAATGCAGCTGAATAGCTAAAATAGTAAAATTAGAGGTAAAAGTGTAATGAATAAAATCGCCAAATATTGTATTAAATGATCATCCAGGATCTAGCACTTTACTACCCCACGTTTAAACTGTTAGGCTCCTTTCATAGTCAATTGTTCATGTTACAAATCCTGTGTCTGAGATTTTACTCTTTGCCCGGTCGGGAATTGAACCTACGACCTCAAGAACAGCCACTGAACACTCAAGGTAGGCTACTACCTAACACTCTAAACAATGAGTCACGTAGAGAACAAATACAGAACTCAACAGGGTACAAACATACACAAAAATGCAAATAATTAATTTTTAGAGAACTCAAACATAAATCTAAAGGAAGATCATGCACAAAAACGGACAGAAATACATGAAAAGTTAAGGGCTGCAACATTAAGGAAAAATTAAACAAATCGTAGCCACCGGCAAAAAGCAGTTAGAAACTTCAAACATAAATGCAGCCGCAGAAAAATATAACAATACAGTCGAGTGGTTTGCATAGAGTCATCAAGGTCTCTCAATTAACATTACATTGAACTAAACAATTTCCAGACCGTTAAGCAATACTGTATAAACGTTACATTCGAATACTTAGAACTTCTTTTATATAGTATTGTATATTAAACATGTACATGTAGGATTATAATAGATAAATATGGGAATTGATACGACTAATTTCAGTCTTTGTTTGAAGCATTCCAGAAATTTTTAGTTTGTTTATTATAATGGACATTTTCTGATAGTTCTCATTTTAGTGTATCAATGTACAATACAGCTTTGTGTATATGATTGACATTTTTGCAACAATAAGTCACACACAGTCAAGATACTGTGTTTTGCATAATACTCCATTAATTGTTATAATTTACATACAGAAACTGAATGACGTGACAATCAAATAAATTAATAAGACAATTACAATTATATAATAATATAACAGTTACAATTATATTATATTCTTATGATATATTATTATAAAATTATATTATGATATTATATTATGATAATATTACTATATGACAATACTATATTATAATATACAGGGTGGTCCAGAATAAACGAAACTACTTTGAAGGCTAATAACTCTGACAATTTCATCCAAACGTCTTACTTGATACTAGAGAGAGATGGGAATCGAACCGAACTCGAACCGAACCGAATCCTAAAATCTAGAATTTTGACCGAACCGAACCGAACTCGAACCCAGACTCAGACCGAACCCGAACCCAGACTCCGACCGAATCGAACCGAACCCGAACTCAGACTCTGGCCGAACCCGAACCGAACTCGAACCCAGACTTCGTCCAAACCGAACTGAACCAAACTCTTGGAGTTCCTTTCTTCTTCACCAGCCTGACATTAAATAAAGATAGTTAGAACAATACAAATATGTATTAGTTTTTGCATTTACATGTCTTACAGTATCTAACAGCATATATTCAGGTAAGGCAGGTTCCGACACAAATTTTAAAATGGTAGCGGTACAAAGGAATGGTAGCGGGAAGCGAAACGGGCCTACAGAAGATAATGGATAGTCTTAATGATACGGCATTGAAATATGGAATGAAGATTAACGTCACAGAGACAAAAGTGATGAGGGTATCCCAGAATAGAGGTGAAATTAATATTATAATAAATGTTATGAAATTGGAACAGGTAAGGATTTCCAAATTTAAGTCATACTATAACAGACGATGGGAAATGTGAGACTGAAATATATAGTAGGATTGCAAATGTAAAAGAAGCCTTCGATAATAGGAAAGAACTTTTAACAAAAAGTTTAAAGAAAGACACTAAGATAAAGATAGCGAAACCTTAGTATGAACCACGCTATTATATGGACGTGAAACATGGACATCAAGGAAAGAAAATATCAGGAAACTGGAGGCATTGGAAATGTGGATATGGAGAAGTATGGAAAGGATTAGCTGGACTCAAAAGGTTACAAATGAAAAAGTTCTGGAGAGAGTTAGTAAAAATACACAGTTGATAAATGTATTAAGAAATAGGAAGAAGAGTTGGATAGGACACATTCTAAGAGGGAACAGTCTATTAAAAAGGTCATAGAGGCAGAATGGAAGGAAAACAAGGCAGAGGCAAACCAAGATCAGAAATGTTGGATGATTTTAAGATGCACTCATATGTGGACATGAAGAGAAAATCTGAATTATAATGTAAAATAAAAACAAAAATATAAAAACAAGATTAGTATAACATTAAATTAACAACATTATTATTAACAACACTAAATATAAAAACATGATTATTATAAGTAACGTTAAACAAATGCAACATAAACCAAACCATTTTGAACTCGAATCAAACTCTTGCGAGTTGGAAAGCAAGCCGAACCCGAACCGAACCCGACCCCTTGTTAGAACCGAACCCGAACCGAACTTTCATTTTCAACAAACCGAACCGAACCGAACTCTCAAATTGTCAACTGCTAACCGAACTCGAACCGAACTTTCATTTTCAACGAACCGAACCGAACTCTGGAAATTCATAAAATTCCCATCTCTGCTTGATACATTAAGTTAATAGGCAATTCTCTATTCTATGAATTTGCTAAATATCTAAAAGATACTATTACATATGTTTGAGAAATTACCATTAGTCGCCGATATGTCATTTTCAAGTTATATAATAGCCTGTATGAAAGTAAAACTGCCAGAGTTTATTGAACCGTAGAACTGGCCACTCTGATTTGAACCCGAAATACTATTCGATCGTTTACTATTGTCTTCAGCAATTAGTCTATCGTGAACCAATTCACGACGTTGAACATTTGAAACGAGTCATGGTCCTCTGTTGGGCTGAAATCAGTCAGACACTCGTGGATTCGACATTTGATCAGTGGTCCCAGCGGGTGAATGCAGATATTCGGGCACATGGTGGACACATTGAACATTTGTTTAATTAATTATCAATTCATTTAGAACATGATAGAAACTGCAATGCGCTTTTGAAGCGGTTAAGGCCTAATGCATAATCTTGAATTCTTGATTTTTAGATTTTGAGTTTTTACGCAATTTCATGAAAAATTACATTGACAATATCTCATACAAGTGTAATAGTATCTCTTAAATATTTAGCAAATTAATAGAAAAGAGAATTGTCTTTAATTTATTGCATCAAGTAGGACTTTTGGATAAAAATTGTCAAAGTTATTAGCCTTCAAAGTAGTTTCATTTATTCTGGACCACCCTGTAATATTGTGATATGACTATGATATTACGACACTAGCATAATATTATATTGTGATATTATATTACATTATAATGATATAATGATATTATTACGTATTATAGTATGATATAATAATACTATTATGATAATATAATGAATGATATTATATTATGAAATTATTACATTATATTATGAAATTATTACATTATATTATGAAATTATTACATTATATTATGAAATTATTATATTATATTATGAAATTATTACATTATATTATGAAATTATTATATTATATTATGAAATTATTACATTATATTATGATATTATATTATATTATGATATTATAATATTGTTATGACATTATCTTGTGACATTATTACTCAATAAGTTGCATACTGTCCAATAAAAAGACGCTATATGTTACATAAGTAACCTTTGTTTTGGTGATCTAAATAAATAAAATAAAATAAATAAAAAATAAATAAATAAGCAATATTTAGTATTACAAAAGAGTCAATACATACCAGTCTATATAACAAAAATGATTTGCATATTGTCGACACAATACTGTACATAATATAATAACCACGACTGATAATGGAAATAGGGATATGAGAAACAAGTGCTAGACAACATAATTTATAATAACACAAAATATTAGGGCTGCCTTGTGGAATGATTCAAATGATTTGGAAGAAATAACAAAGCATACAGAAGCAAGAGCTTCAAACGAATCTAATAGGTATTCAAAAGCTCAAGTTCCGCAATTTATTCAAAGAAACGCCAATGTAATCTCTAATCCATAAATTTCTGTGAGATGAATAGATCTACAGTGTGTCGCGAACAACGTATAAGAGGCGACTAAAGTAGTTGCTGTAGAATATAATACCATATCCCTTCAGTAATTAATCATCTTTAGACTACAGTGAGGTCCTAAATATGTTAAGTCAAATTTATCGTTAACGTCATGGTTGATGGAGGGAATTAAATGTAATCTCGCTGCAAGTAGAATATAAAAAATTATCAAAAAATATATTTCAACATTTACTTGTATATATTCAGTATACAAGATTATAACTGTAGGATTAATCGTTATCATTTTACACACCAGGACTCCCGAAATACATAACTTGAATCTGTCATTTGACGGAAATGCTAAAGTCAAGTTTAACTTAACGTAAGTTTCCTGTCTCAGTGTTAACGATGGGGTTAATACAGGATTAACCCTGCACCTACTCATCAAAAATACAAATCAATGCAAGCTGGTAGCACATGTTAGCAAGTTGGACGACCTAACAACATGCTTCCAGCCTAGCCCAGTAAGAAAAAAGTAGTTATTTGATTTAGCAGTTGATTTACTATATCCTTTACTGAAGCATTTAAAAACTAACATTGGTCCATATACCTAGACCCACCAGATAAAATATAAAGAATAACGTATCTAATACGACACGTGACAGCTTAACAAGCTGAAACTTCTGCATATATCTATGCAGTATGCAACAGTCAAATTAAATAATAAATTGGAAATAAGTAAAAATTTATACGAAATTCACCCGTTGCACTCCATTGTAACCCCAGCAAACACAACATCCACACTGAAGTACAACTAGCAGGAATTCACTCCACTCAGGACAGCAACAACAACAGACAACCCTACAGATAACTGCCGGCCTCTGCATAAGCTTTGTAGCTAGTAGGTCACTCATTTGGGATTAAGGATTCAAAGATCTCACATTTTATCACAATTATCCTTAAATAGGACTGAAGTACGGATTAACTATGAAGTGCTTGTTGGGTGGCAGGGCTCTACCACATTACAGAATCCACAGGAACTTCTTTTTGTCTCAATAATCAAGTGATAACAAAATTTCCAAGTGCCCGCTCGCTGGTCGCGTGACTAGCATGTTTGTTTCAATAAGCAGAAAGCATTTGATTTGCTTCCAAGCTGGATCGGCTTTGACATAGAGGTACAGAAATAAATGGCAAACTTAGCATGAGATGCTTCTTCCACATAATATGTCATTTATCAGAGGCTCCTCCCACACATGATGTCATTTATCAGAGGCTCCTCCCAGACAAGATGTCATTTATCAGAGGCTCCGCCTATACAAGATGTAATTTATCAGAGGCTCCTCACAGACAAGATGTCATTTATCAGAGGCTCCTCCCAGACAAGATGTCACTTATCAGAGGCTCCACCCATACAAGATGTCAGTCATTGATGGATCCACTCAGCTAAGGTGCCAGTCATTAAAATGACACCAACTCAAGATGTCGACCCCACTCACTCAAATCATCGACAACTAGAATCCCACCCACTCAAGATGTCAAGAAATTCAGGATCCAACCAGACAAGTTCTGAGCTCGACCAGTGTTAGGCGAAGAACTCTTTATCTTGGTTGAGAGGTGTGAGATGAGAACCGGCTCGGGACTGAGTTGAACTGGCTACCTTCGGCTCATCGAGTCTGTAGCTTCCCTCGTCCTTCTTGCGCAATCGCAGTATGAGAAATACGAGAAGAGTAGTTAGAAAGAGCAGGGCAAAGAGAGTAGCACACACTACAACTGCAGCAATCAATCAAATAATCAATCGATCAGTCAATCAATTGAATAATCAATAGACTAATAAAACCATTAGCTAATTAAGGCCATAAATTTAACCAGTTTAAAAACATTGGCGTGCAAATGCTATGTCCCAAATTTGCCTCAACAGGTCACAAGGGGTTAACTCATTGAGAGTGGTGAGACAACAGAGCAAACTGAGTGGCACACTGTACACAATGGCAACTTTTAAACGATTCATCGACAATTATAATCAATTTATCATTTCATCAAATAAAGTATCCTTTAGTTAACTAGTTTACTCTTTCACTAAGTTCAAATTTATTAAAATTTTAAATATTAAATTTTAATATTAATATTTTAATATTTTCAATATTAAATTTACTGAGAATGAGTATGAATCAATTTTCCATAGCGTAAGTAGAAATCACAATCCACTGCTGGTTTATAACAAATTAACTACCGTAAGCATATTACATATACATCAGCTACATCAAAATTGACACAATATCCTAGTCTGATTTCTGTATATGATTTCTGGCTGTAATTGATATTTCTAATAGCAATTTCCAACAACATTCACATATTTCATTTAGCATCACCAAGTTTCTTCAAAATAGGCTTAAGAGTATGTTTAAATTATGTACATTTTGACATAAGAATAATTATTAAAACACTACTGGAAATAAAGCACCCAAAAACACTACTGGAAATAAAGCACCCAAAAAGGATCGTTCAAACATACGAGTCACATGCAAATACATAGATATAGTGCATAGATATAATTTATATGCAATATTTCACGACAATTAATGTACATTAATTAGCTAATCCATTAGCCTGTTAATAAGCTACTGACTGTGGATCAGTAAGCGTAGGGTTCAACTCCAGTGCCTTCTCAGACAAGGATATGATTCTGAGACAGGAATCTGACACTAAGCTTGGAAAATTAGGCACGTTAATATAAGGACTATAAAGGAGAGCCTGCAATGACTAACTGGAAAGTTTTTTCTTATCGGCAACAAGGTTTAGCCACACAGAAGCTTCCTCACTCTCGTGCATTCCCTTCTCCCTACTTCCTCCACCTCCCACCTCTTCTTTGGGCCGTGTCGTATCTTTTAAAAATAATCAAGAAGGAATAATTCAAATATACAGTCCAAGATCTGCATAAGAAAATGTTCTGTTTAACTTAATATTTAATATTTTACTAAGATTCAATAAATTACTTCATCCTCGTCATCATTTGATGATGAGGATGAGTAGATCCCACTCTAACTAGGGTCAGGGTTAGAATTAATTTAATTACGATGCTTGCAAAACTAATTCCTCTACAAAAGTGTAAAGCAAACTAAAAAGTAATAAAATTAAAAAATTATGTTTATTATTCTTATTTATTGTATTATTATTTATTGTATTCTTATTTATTGTATTATTTATTCTTATTTGTTTATATTTAACTATTCAATTTATTTAATTAAAATTAAAAAGCGTATATTTTGATTCCTGAACAAAATTGGAATCGAAATTAGATAATTCATAAGATTGGTTGGTTGGGATACACATAAAAACCAAAAGATTGAAGAGATCATGGTTTCAGCCCATGTAGAGCCTACAACTTGTTGAATATGTAAAACACCAAATTTTCAAAATTGATAATAGTATTAAATTAAATATTGAATTAAAGGTGAAGAGAGAAATAGGGTTAAATTATAATTACAAATATTCACTTATAACATTTACATATCTAAAATTCTCTTAGAAATTATATGTATACATATACATATATATATATATATATATATATATATATATATATATATATATATATATATATATATATATATAATACATATATATGTAGATAATGTATTATATATATATATAATATATATAATATATATATATAATATATATATTATATATATTATATCTCTTAGCTGCACCATGCACACCATGGACTATCAATATATAATTATTAAATTAAATAACACGTAACCTATGTTGCACTACAAATGAATACGTAGACTTACCATTGCTAGCACCAGTCTGCGGAACGTTCTCATCATTTGATTGGTCATCATCGTCAGACACATCCAACCAATCAGGTGAAAGCTGATTGCCAGGCGGAAAGTTATTGGATGGACTAGGTAGTTGAATGATGGGCTTAGTGCGATCTTTAACAAATCAATCAAGCTAATACTTACTAAATAGACTGATAAATTATTACTCAATCAATAATTCTAGTCTTTTATTAACCAAAACTAACTGATTAAATAGTATTGAAATAGTACGATGCGAAGTCACCTTGCTTTGGCAACCTTTCCATCATATTAACAAAATCAGGAAAACTCTTCCAGAAAGTTATGGAAAAGACAATTATTCTTTCCATTAATCATGGGAAAACTTACAAATCTTGAAAGGCCTATCCCACGAAAGCCTAGTCTACAAAAGCCTAAAAATTTGGGTCTACAATTATCAGCCTTACTTCTGTGCAACGGCTCACGTCACCTGTGTTTACAAATGAAAATAGAGAACTATGACTCACCAACTTTAGAACAGTCAAAGGACCCAGGATCAAGCTTTCCAACAGACAAAGTCTTCCGTGTGTTGGGAATTTCTTGACCGACAAGATTAACGCAGTAGCATGACAATGAATTGGCGCACTGCACTGGTGCGTACTCCCCGTCACCCATGCACCTTGGTATGAAAGCTCCTGTTAAGTGTCGTGCTTCTAGCGTGGCACGAACATTAGCACAAGAGCTAGCAGAGTTAGACGTAGGAATTGCTGGCCAATCTGCGCATCAATTAGTCATCTATGAACATAATAGTGTTAATTATCATCAATTACCATTAATTAGTAATCACTCAATGAAATATATATAATTAATAATTTTAAGAAATTATTCCTTAAAAAAAATTTGTTCTAACTAAATCATTGCTAAAACGTTCTAATAAATATATCAACATTTTACTATTTAAACTTTAGATATTAATTAATTAATTAATTTACAAAAAACTAAAGTAGAAATCCATGATAAAATCAGTGTACCGTCTCGAAACAAGCTAGTGACAGAGCTAGCAATGTATTTGAATCTAGCACCTAACGATCCGCATCTGGATAATTTACCGACATGCTACTGGTTTATACCATATCATCATGTATCATTATCATCTTCCCTTAAATCCCAGTTTAACCAGGGTCGGGATGCAAATAGACTTTCTCGAGTTCTCCCTGTCCAACACCATATCATCAGTCATATCCCCTATATTATATCATATCCCCTATATTATACCATATATAAAAAATTAATATAAACCATTGGCTGATCCTTCTCCATCATCATCACTTTCATAATCTTCGTAGAGCTCGTAATAGCTTGGCTCAGAACCTGCTCGTAACGGTGGACTCAAATTGTTACTGGGTGGTGAATGAAGAGGAACCATCTGTGTTAGTAATAATAACAAATATTTCAGAATTACATATTTTTAAAAATTGAGTTGCAATAAAGGTCTAACGATAGTAACCTCATTGAAGGATGATGTTGCAAAGCATAGTAAATAGCAAAAGTCGCTGACAGTCAATGCCAGCAACATGTCGGCAAAGTTTTCCGACTGTAGTAGGTGCTTGGTTCATATCCAGTGCATGTACCATCACAGGCTACAGTTCGAGGCAGAAAACCAACGCTTAAATTAGCTTTCCCTTTGAGTTTTGACGAAGAAACCAAATGTTGAATTCCTTACAGATAAATCTATTAACATAAGTTTATATCCCTTGTTGTGTCCGGTACGTGTTTTTATGCATGTCTCTGTTTAAGCTGGATTGACTCGTCAAGGTATGAAATTCTAGTATTTTACCCCTTCACAAATTTATGTCTCATAAGGACATCATGACTAGACTGGTGCTACAAGTCTTAAAGTCTTCCTGAACCAGTATAATTAAGTTAAGTCAAGTTAAGAATAGACCAATCATAAACTGCACAAGTCGTAAAAGGCAAATTAGCAAGAACTGTGGAATGCAACGTGAAACCACATAAGAAACCATCTTAACCAAGCCATAGGTTACATTAAAGTGCCATCAAGATCTAGCCCTTTGTGAAGGGCACAATCCTTGATCAGTGGAGTGCTCTTTATGAAACATAAAAGCAGCGGATTAGTAGGAATAAGTACCTTGAACCTGCCACTAGGCAAAATACGAGAGACAGATAAAATATAACAACCAAATTTGGCTTGAAGTCACTATACCGTGCTAATTCAGCCTAAGCACGGTATAGCGTCTTCAGCCTATAGCAAAGCCAAGTGTAGCATACCTTTTTCTATGCAAAAAATCTACAAATAGTAACATCAAGATATATAATAATTTACATAGAAAATAACCGATACGAAAGATTTTCATGAGTTATCATTACCGGCAATGCTACGACTGATGACACCAGACCAGCAAGCCACCAAATCCAGTAGGCACGGGTGAAAAATATTTTACAGAAAATCTCATTACAAAATGTATGCATTCTGTGATGCGCACAATCTAGCAGTTTACATAACTATACTGTATTTTTTAGTTAAATACGTAGAGTAGGCCTATTTTATATAGCTAACATTTTTCAGGCCTCTGCAATAAATCGCGCCCTTATACTAATTTTATTTAGATTTATAAATAGACGATGTTATGCAGTTGTAAAATTTACAACGTTTTGCTATTACAAAAACTGCAAATTTATATATATTTTGCATTCTATTGATAATAAATTTATATCAGATTAGAAATAATTCTAATCCCTGGATCACAGCTGTTAATTATTTGTGATAATCTCCGATCTTAAAAACATCAAAGCAACATCAAAGAGATATTAGATTCACATAACTTTCTTCCTCCCCCTTTGATACTATTTTATATTATTCGTTCTCAGAAATATATTTTAAATACAGATATTAGAAATTTAGAATTTAAATATTTCATTCCATTTTTAAATTGTCATGAATAAAAATTTCTCGGCAGAATTACAATTTTATATATTCTTAAAGCCCTGTATAATGATCACACTTGCCCATTTGTTAATTAGATTCTGGTTGGTAAAATAATTTTTAGAGAAATAATCTAGGAAAGGCTTCCTTTGACAAATAATGTCTGATGTTAACTTTGTAGTTTAGCATCGCGTGCAACTGAAATAGTTTCTGAAATAATGCAATTTTATAATTATTATGACCTGAATAACCTTTGCATACAATCCTTTTATTCCAATAGCTTCATATTTTCCATATTATTTTCCATTGAGCCAAGCTAAGTCAGAAAAGAGCAATTAATGTAGAAGTCCGAGTAGCAGAAGTTTAATCAAGTAAGACATACTACAGGGGCGTCCAAGGGTGCATAGTGACTACAAGACTTATACATTGCAATAATAACAATAATGATAACAACAATAGCGTGCTACAGTCATCAATGACAACATTGAGCACTATTGAGACAAAATCAAGCCGGCGAGCAAAAGAAGGTCCAAAAACAGTGCAAATTCCAAAATCCAGATAATCAGTCCCAAGTAAAGAGAATTAAAGGAAAGGAGGTTTAGGCGCAGGTCGCTGCTCATGGACACTGGATGGAAAAGAGAGATGGAAAAGATAAGTCTTCAACTGCTTATGGAACTGCTCATAGGAAAGCAAAGGCTGATGTGATTCAAATGAAGATTTCCGAAGATTGGATGGAAGAGAATTTCAGATCTGCGGTCCAGCATGCTGGAAAGAACGATTAGATAGCTTAGAGCGCGAAGGTAAGCTAGGTCTCACAAGAGTAATTAATTTAGAAGACCGAGTAATAGCAGGCTGCATCACTTTAACCAAGTGAGACATACAAGTTTGTCCAGGGATGGTGATCGATGGACTTATAGATTAACGAAGCTGTTTTGTAAATGATACGCTCTTTAATCTTTAGCCAGTGCCAAGACTTTAAAATGGGCGTAATATGTGAGTACTTGGAACTACAAAAAATTGCTCGCGTAAGAGAATTCTGAACAAACTGCAATCGATTTATCACACAACCAGGGAGATTTAAAAACAGGGAATTGCAGTAGTCCAATTTCGATTGCACAAGAGCAGCACCAATTGTAGCAGCTGTTTCACGTGACAAATATGGACGTATTCGACGAAGATCTCGGATATGAAAGAAAAATGCTTGTGAAGTTTTAGTTATGTGATCTTGGAAGGTTAGGTGTTTATCAAGGATAACACCGAGATTTCTCACAGAAGAAACAGGTGATACTGTAATACCCGAAGATAACGAAAGAGTTTTCCCATTCAGCTTCAAAAGCTGTTGAGGTGTCCCAACCAATAAGAATTCAGTCTTAGATGGATTAAGTGCCAAAAAATTAGCAGACATCCACGAGGGTATAGACTGAAAGCTTTGTTGCAGGAGGGGTTCAGCATCATAGTAGGAGTTAGGGGTGAAACAAGTGTACATTTGAGTGTCATCAGCGCATATAGTTCCTGATCAATAGAATGAGAAGAGATCAGTGAGCTTAAGGGTGTTGTATAGAGGTTAAAGAGGATAGGACCAAGAACGGAGCCTTGAGGCACACCATACTTTAAGTGAGAAGGCGAAGAGATGTACTCCATCACTTTCACACTAAAAGAACGATCCGTCAGATAGGAGGAAAACCACTCAAGAACAATTCCACGAACACCAAACCAGGAAGAAAGACGTTCCAGAAGAATATTGTGATCAATGGTGTCAAAAGCGGCCGAAAGATCAAGCATACATAATCCAGTTAAGCGTTGTGTGCACATGGCATTAACAATAGAATTGCACACCAATAGAAGCACCGTTTCAGTTGAACGATGCTTAGTATAAGCAGCTTGATGCTTATTAAATAGATCATTGTAAGAGAGATGAGTAGAAAGCCTCTGAAGAACAATTCTTTCAGTGAGCTTAGATATGTATGACAGATTAGATATAGGCCTGTAATTTGACAATGATTCCTTATCCAGTGTGGGCTTTTTAAGCAATGGAGTAATAACTGCAAGTTTAAAAGCGCAAGGAAATATGCCAGTAGAGAGAGAGAGAGAGAGAGAGAGAGAGAGAGAGAGAGAGAGAGAGAGAAAGAGAGAGAGAGATTAACAATCAATGTTAATACAGGAGCAAGTATGTGAATGCATTTCTTTAAGAGAGAGGTTGGGATAGGGTCCAAGTCGCAATATTTGGCTGGAAAGTCTAAAACTATTTGGTAATCTCTTCATTTGCAACTGGAGTGAAATTAGAAAGCTCATCCTTGGAATGAGTCTCTACTGGAGTATGAGGAGTAGGGTTAGGAGCTGGAGAGATAGATAATAATTAACTAATAATTATAATAATAATAATAATGATTATTAAATAGATAGATGACGATAGGCGATAATTATCGCCTTATTGCTTGGTTAGCAGAGCCGTACATTTTGCAATATTTTGTTTTAATAGAACTTAGTCAAATATTACGCAAGAAATGCAGTATAGCTTGGCATTTACAGAATTTTAATGGAAATTAAATTAATTATTCAGCAGTTTAGAAATATTTTAATGACACTCTAATGTAAGAAAGAAGATGAAAAGTAGACTATCAGCTGATGGAATGTTTGTTTATTTATATTCTTTTGAACATATTTTTGTTTTTGTCTAATTTTATCTTTATATTTTACAGTTTATTTTGTTTGTAAAATTAGTTTAGACTGTTAAGTATTAACGTCTCGAAATTTTAAATGACCAATTATTATGTACGTTAAAAATTTCGTTATTTAATCGACCGGAGTGTAAGACATTTAAGTGCTCCAAATATTGTGACTGGTTAATGGACAATTAACTAAACTGCTTATCGCCTTATATAATTGTCAATAAATATGATTGAAATCATCATGGATGATGTGTTCCTTATAATGTCTAACCTGTGTATGATGTGCTAACAATTATATACATATATTATATGATTAAATATTATATTGGAATTTTAATCAGTTTCGTAAATTCTATACAGGTTGAGTAAGAACTTCTAGTCTTGAATTAAGTCTAAATACAGCAGGTAAACTATATTGTAAGAATTCTTACAATCTTAAGGATATTTTGTTGTCATATTTAGATGTCTTAGACTCTCAAGACTTTTTACCACAGTTGTTTAATTTTCACAACAATTCTAGTAATTCTGGATACTCATCTCATTTGTTTGCCAGTAATCTGATGAATATCCTTCTCATGAACCATTCATGTCGGACCAGTGGAAGCGTGGGTTTTTGAAGAGAATGGGTAGCTCTCCAAGCTCGATGCCTGCTGCCCAGTTGATCACATTGGGAGATAACACGTCCCATAGACGCACTGTTTCACTCATTGGTTCTCCTCAATCTGTCGCTCTACGATTGGAGCCAGTCCGGCATTCAGACTTTGTAGTCAAAATGTCTGTGATGGAAAGTAGTGAAAATCAACATATCAAGCAAAGCTGTAGCTCAGTCAACATTTCTGATAGTAACATTAGCAAGCCAGATGTCAGCTGTTTGAGAATTATTCTCTATACCATTTTTGTCATATCCGTCGTCTGCCTTTTCTTGTTCCTCGGGCGTGACTATATCAAGCTACTTCTTCTGTCCCTCGAACAATCGAATGTTTGGTCGAGCCTAATGATTTTTTCCGTCCTATTCACCGCTGTCTCATTTCCTATGACTTGGGGATACATTCTGCTCAACATCGCTGTCGGTTATCTCTACGGATTTTTAACTGGGATTGTGATTGTGGTCACCTGTGCCTTGATTGGAATATTCATTGCGCATCACGTCATTCAGCGGTTTCTGCGAGATTCTATATGGAAATGGCTGGCCAATGAGACGATGAGATCTGTCGTTAGAGTGGTGGAGCAGGGAAGTGGATTGAAGGTGATCGTGCTAGCTAGACTGAGTCCCATTCCGTTTGGACTCCAGAATGCCCTCTTTGCTGTATGTATTATTTTACTATAATCTGTCTGTGGAATGAAATTGCTATTTTATTTCATCTATACTGGAATTGTTAATTTGGAGCACCTAGGCTCCAGAAATTGCTGCAAAAATTTATACGTTTGGAAAAGTCTCAAATGGGGGATTGGCTGGTGGTGTGGTGTAGGACAGAGAGGACAGTAGAAAGTCTATTCATATCCCGACCTTGGTTGAACTGAGATTCATGGGAAGATGATGATGACTGAAATTGCTATTTTTCATCTTTACTGAAAAACTTATTAAAGAAAAGTACAGATATATCTGCATTTATTTGTCAGTTTGTAAGAATAGTCATTTTGATTATGTGTACTTCTAAAAAATATTATTGTTATGTTATATTAATTCTAAATTATATAAAATTTCTGTAAAGGTGTAACATTCCTTCTTAATTCAGAATTTGTGAAATGCTTATTCTCTTCTTCTTTTCTAGAGCTTAAATTTGAATTAAAATTAATTCCCAAACTCTTTTAACAGATGAAACAAAATTTACAGTTTGACTTATTATGTTAGTGGAGTTAACCTATTCATTTCTGCTTGATTTACTCCCTCCTTCGATAAAGAAATTTAGATTAATTCTTGAATCTGTTATTGAGGCAAAATTCTATTCGTTGTTCGTAGTTTAGTTCTCGAGTTCTTCATTAATGATGGAACACTAAGTACTGCGCTCTAGATATTTTGTGTTGTATTTTGTATGTTACCAGATGGCAGATCTTTGTGTTATATGTTAAATAATGCTGAAATAATAGTGCAGCAGTATACATTGTGTTGTTGTATTTTAACATATGACAGATATGTGTGATATATGTCAATAGATATAATGTAACAGTAGTGTTATATATCGTAGTTTAACAGATTGTAAATATAACAGTGCCATCTGTACTGTTATATCTGCCAATGCATCATTATTTGTTTCAGTTTTAGACATTAATAGACGGTAGATATAACAGAGCAGCTTTATATGTTGCAATGTTAGACATTAACAAATGGTAGATATAACAGTGCAGCTTTATATGTTGCAATGTTAGACATTAACAAATGGTAGATATGACAGTACAGCTGTACATGTAGTATTATTGTACGTTAACGGATAGCATATATAACAGTGCAGCATTACATGTTGTACTGCTATACACGCATGTTAACAGTTTGCAGGTGTAATGTGCTTTGTGCAAGGCTGTAAGTTGTGTTGTTATATGTTTAAAGAAGGTATATATTGCAATATAGTGCTTTGTGATGGACTGTTATACGTTAATGGATGGCAGATATAACAGTGCAATGCTGTATATTGCACTGTTATATATTAACGAAAGGCAGATATAACGGTGCAGCGTTATATGTTATATTGTTATATGTTAACAGATGGCAGATATAATGGTGCAGCGTTATATGATGTATTGTTATATGTTAACAGATGGCAGATATAACGGTGCAGCGTTATATGTTGGCGTCGTTTTTGGGCATGTTACCCTCTCAAGGTCTGCACGTGTATGTGGGCTCAACACTCAGGTCTATGGAGGAAGTTATCTCATCCAACGGCAACTCCTCTCTCGCTTACTCTGTATTCGCTGCTCAGGTAAACCTTTAGACATAACCTTAATCCAGTAGCCTTTAAATCTATAATAATTATAATAATACCAATAATTATAATAATATTAATATTAATAATAATAACAATAATAATAATAACAATAATAATAATAGTAATTTTTATAATAATAATCTATCATCATAATAATATAATATATTATTGTGATAAATTCTGTCAACCTTACTCTATCAGCAGCAGCAGTTATTCAGTGGTAAGTTGAGCACTGTATTACATTGAGGTACATCTACCGATCATACAGACGTATACCAAGTCACAAAACCAAACTGGCTACCATTAATGCCACAGACTAAAGCTAAAATTTCAGATTGAAATAAAATTACTTTAAATTTATAATGAAATAGTTGAGGAATATGGAAAAGATTAAAAACTGATCCACTGACCGTTGTTTTGTTCTTATTTCAGATCCTGATCGCCGTCGTTCTCTTCATCTTCACAATGCGTAAGGCGAGAGAAGAATTCAACAAGACCTTGGAAGAGATGAAAGTCAAGGACGACCTGGAAAGAGCTGAAGCTTCTCCTAATTCTCTTTCCAGATTCCTGAACTGCGGCTGCAGACATACGATAGCCGATGGAGCGGCTAAAGACAGAAAGTCATCTGTTCAAATCCTGTGATAGCTTCACTTGTGTAGTAGTTAGGAAATTGTCGGGTTAGCTAGGATCTAGTCGGATAAAAGTATCTGATAATGTTACGGTGTTGGTGCATATTTGATGTTATTATTTTGTGGGCTATTCAGAATTAAAGACGTATAGAAGAAGGCATATTCCATTGCACAGCATGTCTGTCCCAGCGTATGAAAAAGTATTTTTAGCTAATCATTTACACCTTGTGTACATTTATATAGAAACCTCTTGAATCTCTGTCTCTGTCTCCCTTTCTGTCTCTCTCTCTCTTTGTTTCTCTCTCTGTCTGTTTCTCTGTCTCTTTCTGCATGGAGAAGTTCTGTCAATCTCTACTTCAGTGTAATATGCTTCATCATTTTGTAAAAATGTTTTTCGTGTATATTGATGTATAATTTTATATATTTACTTTGAAATAAGTTTCATATGGAGGTGTATTCTACTGCCCTACGCCTCAGATCTTATTATGTATTCTCTAAACCCTGACAGCTACTGAAGTGATTTATATCTAGATTAGCCAAATTTAAAAAGGAAAGTAGAAATTAATATAGTTCTTTGCTGATAATATTATATAAAGGGTGTTTGGCGTTTATAAGTTTTTTCTGCTCAGTCGAGAGGAATTGTTAAAGAGATAAGCTATAGTCGTGTTTGGCGTTAGTTTCCTGTCTTTAAAGTGTGAGAAGCATGCAGCAATTCTCGAATGACAATTGCTATTTTGTATTTATTAGACTACAATTTCACAAACTTCGCAGCGTCACGTGAATTGTTTGTCAGAATTTTAATTTGGCTTAACTTTTAAATTTTCTGAGATATTAACCGCAACGTCAACTTTAATATGATTTGATGAAAGTGTTTTAGGTTGGTTAATATTTGTTGTGCCTCTAATCTAAATCAAATGAGAATCCAATAGATGGCAAATATTGCTTCTAACAATCATATCAAATGTGAATCTAATAAAAAAATGTGTAATGCAAATAATCAAAACTTACTGTGAATCTTGTTGAAATAAATTTGATACAAATAATCTAAGTATAAAAGAAAAAAAAATTTCTCAAAAGATATTTAATGCATATTGACGTCTTCAGAGGAAGTGGAATTATACTTGATGGGTCATGTCGACGTTTTTATTGTTGTTTATATCATCTTGCCTTGATTAAATGATATGTATGTAATGAGTAAAAATTGACTGATTTTTAGATTAGTTAAATATTTGTAAAAGTATTTCTATAATCTCTATCTAAACAGTACAAACTTAACTAAGCCTGGGCTGAGATTAGAAATTTAAATTTTGTGTCTAAATTAATAAATAGGGAAAGAGGGTATATTAAATGCTTAGTCATTAGAGGAGTTGATGCTTCATGGGAGCAACTTGTGATCGTGTGCTATAAATTAATTACAATATAAAATAGACTATTTTATTTCTTTATAAGAGTTGTTAAAGTGGTGTTTTAAAAGGCATAATCGTCTGTGTTGTTTATACTTTTAATTTAACTATTAATGCAAAGCTTTTACGTGTCGAGATTTTATTAATTGGTATACTATATTTAGTCAAAGAGAAAACATGAAATAAATATTTAAAGTTTATTTCTTAGACAAATATTGACACGATATAAGTGTATTATAATTATTTCCTTTTCAGCAATATAAGAAATATATTGCTGAGCATTACGTTTATTGATTAGGCATATATATCTTATAAAGTTTATTAAGTATATATCTTAGACATATATAGACGTAATCTCAATATAGACATGATATCAACGTACTATAAAAATCTGTATAATTATCTCCTTTTCACTTAGTCGTGTTTTTATGTGAGCGTTTCTAAACGTGCAATATATTTATCGTATTATTCCATTTATTTTATAGACTTGCCATTTCCATCCATTTTTCGTTCTGATTTAATTACGTGTTGATTAAAAAATAATACTTTAGTCTTATTGTAAAAATCCCTTAACCCCTGATTCCTGTGGCGCATCGTTTCGCACATCTAGATCCTCGGCTGTGGCTTTCATGTTTTACTATTTGTTCCTAATGGTACATTGTGATGACGTCCCTGACATCATCCCTGGATGAGGAAACGGACGTTAAACCTTTATTATTATTATTATTATTATTATTATTATTGTTATTAATATTGTTATTCAAGCTGCAGCATTTCTTTAGGAGATGTGATGTGGTCAAATGTGTTTTAATTAATCAATCTATAAGTATGTTTATAAAACGATTTCGTATGCATACTGCCGCAATTGCGCTAATACTTTCATTCTTGCCAATAAATCAATAAGAATTTAACGTCCGGTTCCTCGTCTTATGGCAATGTCAGAGACATCACTAGTGAATGTGTTGTTAGTAAAGGTGATTTTTTGACGTCCACAGCGTCTTGCTTAGGTGAGGAAACGGAGGTTTATCTTTTATCGTTAGAAAATAGAGAAATAAGAGTGCATGATTTGTTTTAAAATCATTTCAAATAACGAAGTTCGTGGCATTTTTCACAATTTTTTAGCAGAAAGCAGTGATTGCGCTCCCATGACCTCATTGAACTTGAAACTAGTGTGATAATACTCGCTGTGATCACTCGTTCGAGTGTAGTTACAATTGTTACGATTTCTTTTGGGAAAAAGTCTTCAATGATTGACAACTTCAGTTCAGTATACTGCTTAAAATTTGCTGAAATACATACATAACATAACGGCACTCTGGGTCAGGAAGCACAGATGCTTGTTTCAGACCCATTTCGTCCTTCCTCTCCATGGTTATTAGTAATCGTTGCCTTTGAATGAATTCATGGACTTTGGTAGGATGTTTAGCCTTTTGTTTTATAAAGTATCCTGTTATTTAATGCTGATGTTGTTGTGCTGTTTGTGTTATGTTATTGTAATATACTATGTTGTGCACCATCCTTATAATATGTTATCAACAATGTTTACTTTTCATCGGTTTTGTACCGCAAAGATGCTGAAATTTATTGTTGAACCTTTAGAATTTTGGAACGTTTAACAAACAAACGTGCTTACTACTCAGCAATCTTGCTAAAACACTTTTTTATTGTTTGTATTTAACTTCTTAGTAATATTATTGCTTTCGATAATTCTGTATTGTATCAACGGATTCCATTGCCTTTCTCAAGTTAACATCTGGCATATTTGATTTATAAAGTGCACTTCTATGTAATTAAATGTCTATCTAAGATGGACATGCTTAGTTACAATCAAACTTATGAATTTAGCGTTAGTTTCGTCTAATGACGCAGACATCAGAAACACATCGTCGATAGACTTGTTGTTGTTTGTAATGGTTTTGTGATGATTTTCATTTATCTTCTCGTAAAATCAAAATATTTAATTAGAAAGTGACTAATATTACGGCATTGCAATATTATAATTGATGTTCGATTTGTCCTTTCGTCTCTTGATATAGTCTTTAGTGGCAGGCACTGTGTTATTGTCATTCAGTGAAACAAAATATATATAGGGCCTATGTACATGTAGGCCTATATATATATATATATATATATATATATATATATATATATTATATATACATACATGTATGTATATGTGTATATATATATATATATATATATATATACATGTATGTATATATAATATATATATATATATATATATATATATACATGTATATATATGTTATATATATAAATTATATATATATATATATATATATATATATATATATATATATATATATATATATATATATATAGATATACTGTATATATGAAGAACGCATCATATACCGCGTACCGCGAAAATGTTAGCGTAATGTATAAATATATTTCATTGTGATGAATAAAAAGCTCTATTGTAGTGCACAGTTAAAATAATTTGTTTGCGTACTGTCTATTTACAACGGCGAGGCTTCAATTTCAGTGTCTTGTAATTCTTCATTTCAGTGCTTAGCTAAAATTTCTCAGTGTTACGGTCTCATTTTAATTATCTTTCAATTACAGTGCTAGTTCTGCTATTTCTATGTATTTTTATTTATTGCGCATTGATTATCTGGTAAGTTATCTGATCTTAATTTAGTTATAAAAAGTCCCCGTGTCCTATTTTGTTCTCAGTTTTGTACAGTTTTATTTACCGATTGTTTATAATCGGATTGATTGACTGATGTTGATTGTTTTTTATTACTTTCGTGTTACGACCTAATTTATGCTTTTGTCAATAACTTCAGGTGTCAGTATACTGTTATACTCTCTTTTCACACTTTTCTCTCTCTCTCTCTCGCACTAATATTCTGCCAAGTGGCAGGTCCAAGGTTCATATCTCTACTCAAATTCTGCTTTCACGCTCTATAAAAACCACTCCATCTAATAATGAGTTAGTCCCTGCACAAATGGCTATGCTGGCCCTCACATTAGTGTAGCCTATAGCTTGGAAATATGGTTTCTGAGGTAGTTTCTGTATGATGGATTTTCTATGTCTCGCTATAGACTCTATATACCGTATACCGATATCGATGTTCTGCCTAGTGGTCATCCACGACAAACGGTTCCTATAACTTTCTCTTTTAGCGAGTTATAGGAACTTTCAAATAGAGAGCAGCTTGCTCGTGTTGCACGAATGTGTTACAATGTGAAATTATGTAGATAGACATGTGAAATGCCCTGTTCAAATCACTGAGCATTTCTTGTCTAACTCTTGCATCCCTTGTTTCGGTTATCTGTATACTGTGCTCACTTCAACTCTCTCCGCAATTACTTCTTTTATTTGACTTCCTTTTTTATTTCAATTCTTCCCTCATTTGCTTCCTCTACCTAATCTCTAACTTATCTTGCTTAGAGCGAGCCCTTGACCTGCTTTTCTTCATATATCTCGTCTATACAGTATTTATCAGCTATATAGGCTCACTCTCTCCGCTGTAATCAAATTAAAAGCTTACGCGAATGTCAATAAGGAAATTATAATCATCATCATCATCTTCCCTATAATCCCAGATTAGCTAGGGTCTGGATACGAATAGGCCTTCTCCAATCCTCTCTGTCGTATACTGTATACGTCAATCCCCTATAATCTGTTCTATTTGTTTTAGACAATTTTGTAGCAATTTCTTCAGCCTATGCACTCAATAAGCGAAAGCCGTTTCTGACCTTCGTATGGACCTTAGTGCTTTAGTCACCTTCTACGACACTTGCAGTCATCAGTTGGTCTATTATTAAATCAACCCGGACACAAGACGTGGAAATAAGGAAATTCTAATAAAACTTTATTTATTCAAATAATAATACGTGTTTAGCGAATATTGTTAATTTAGCAGTAGCACCGTAATTAATTTGAGTGCAGGCAATTTTTATGATCTAAATCTAGAAGAATTACGTCTGGCATTGATGAATCTGTTTGTATGCAGTTCTTCGCAAAAATGTCTTTGACATCAAACCGTCTATATGTCTGTCTATACGTGCTACAATATAATTTAACTTGTAAAGATTTCTCTTACTGATTTTGCTTAAATTAACTTAATTTCATTGAATGTCTTCGTTCAACTGAAATTAATTTAATTTAAACAAAATCAGTAAGAGAAATCTTTACAAGTTAAATTGTTTTGTTGCATGCATAGATTTATATGATTTTTTAAAAATTAAATTAATTTCAGTTGAATGGTTTCGTTCAATTTATTACGAAGATTAATAATATCTTACACAAAAATATATTTCCTCAAAACGTAAAATATTTACGGATAAGTAGAAATATTGACATGTGGAAGTGTGAAGAGTTTGGTCCATGTAACTCATTTTCACTGACTTTTAAGTCTTATTAAAAGTGGCAGTTGCTAAATATACTCCAATCAAAATCTTAATTTAAACCGGCGTTGATGAAATATTACCGCTAAAAGCTATTAATTAGTTAGTTAATTAATTAATTAATTATTTATTTAATTGCTTTCTTATCGGTTGATTGAGTTTCCTATTGATTCATCACACGACAAGTAATATGTATGTATAATGCTTTACTGATGTAATAAATGAATTTATTGACTTACTTATTAATTATTGCATTATTTCTCTTTCCTTTAATATTGATATTTCTTGTAGATATAACGCGATAATAATTTTAATATAATTTTAAAGTATGATGTTAAAAGTTTAATATTTTCCCCTTGTCGTGTCCGGGTTGTTTTGAGAAATAGGCTAACCGGTGACTGCACGTGTCGTAGAAGGTAACTAAAGCACTAGATCCAAACCAGCGTCAGAAAGGGCATTCGGTTGGTGAGCGCCTAGTCACCAGAAATTGTCACAAAAGTTTTTAAATCGAATGGAAGAGAGTTTGATATGGTATGTGACAAAGAGGAGTGGAAAAGGTCCATTCGTATCCCGACCCTAGTTAAATTGGGATTAAAGGGAAGATGATGATGATGATAATGTTGTAAGTTTAATATTTCTTTAGTAATTCATTGTTTAATATTTTGTGTACGTGCTTTTTATTTGACTTGTTTAATTTTATTTTGTTTTATTTGATTTATTTATTTATACGCGTTCTGTATGACTTAGGATGATCTCTTGCTATCTATTGTGAACCATCTGCTGTGTTACTTGCCTTTTGATCTACTACACCTTCAGGATTTGTTGTATATGGTTTTCAGATGATCATTGTGTGATCAGTTTGGGCTCTGTTTTGCACGTATTATTATTATATCTTATATATCTAATATTTCTATTGACGATTTCCCTGTTACTGTAAAAAAACAAGTATTGCACTTGTACTTTTATATCTTCTCTTCACATTTGTTGATATTTTCTCTGGCTAAAGTAACAAAAACAACAATTAGAGTGCTACTGTCGTCAATGACAAAACCTAGCAGTGCGGTGTTTTAGAAAGAAATATCGCTCTCGTTCTTGAGCGAGCGAGTGTATTTAAAAAATTTAGTTCCAATTTTAGAAAGAATTCAGACAGGTCTGAAAAGATAGTAAGAAGTGTGCTGTTTTCAATCAATCGATATCGATCAATATTGATAATCAATCAATCTGTAAAAATTTAACAGATGGTTTATTTCCCTTGAGCGATGTGAACATCTCCAATAGATGTAATATTTTTGAATCGCAGTTGTAAAGACTATCGCGTTACCGTGAAAATAAAAGCTAAATTGGTCCAATGATAGTATCTAATGCCAACCCTTTCAGTGATTTATTAAAATTTATGTAGTAGCGAATGTAGACTGCTACTTTTTAAAATAAAGTTTCGTAGGCCCATAAATATTTCTAAGACTTATGTAGTTCTTTACGTGGAGCCCTGGTTTTGTGCTACAAATTCTACAATAGCTTGAAAACTTTTCACAATAGGGTACAGCCAATTCTACTGGCTCATTGTATTTTGACAGTCTATACATTCCAAGACTATCTTAGTATAGCACTAAACGTCACTGGCGCTTTTAGGCTGGTTCGTCAGTGATAGCCTATAGCCTAATACAGGATAAAAGAGAGACCTGAATTAGAGTGTGTTCAGTACAGTGAATAGATATTTTATACGTATGACCTTGTAACTTGCAGGTTGAGTTCTTGGTTAGGGTAATAATAATAATAATGATAATTGTAATAATAATAATAATATTTATACTAGCAATAATAATAATAATAATAATGATAAGTGTAATAATAATAATAACAATATTTATACTAGCAATAATAAAAATAATAATGATAATTGTAATAATAATAATAATATTTATACTAGCAATAATAATAATAATAATAATAATAATGATAATTGTAATAATAATAATAATAATATTTATAGTAGCAATAATAATAATAATGATATTTAATATTAGCAATAATAATAATGACATTAATAATAATAATAATATTTCTGCTTCAGTGGCACTTTGGCTAAAGCGGCTTCCCAGAGTGCAGAGGAATTATTTTAATCGCTTTTTTAAAAACTTTTAATTAAATAAAGTCTCTTTTATCTTATTCTTTAGCCCAGGGCCCTTTACAGCCCAGGGCATTAAAAAAAAGTAATAATACTAACAATAATACTAACAATAATAATATCAATAATTAACGCAAACGCAGCTCAGGTAGAATGTCTCGCCATCTCAATTTAAACGACTTACTGTACTATGGCGAGAAACACTTTGGGAACAACTTGTGATTATATCACTGGTTTAGCCTTTGTATATGCACTACTAGTAAAGCGGTTGAACGTAACGTTGAAACAAACGTGTTCTCACTTTAACTATGTATATACATACATGTAGTTAAAGTAACTAGTTATGTAATAATAGTTCTAGTAATAGTAATAGTTCTGTACTTCATTCTTATATAAAGGAGGAACTCTGGTGATATTACGAGCTGGTGGGTTTTGTTATTTGTATGCCGAATACGCTCAGTAATTTCTGCCTTGAGCAATCTATCCGGCAGAGCACCGTTATAAAAGTTTTCGTATGTCTTTCTGATACATTGCGTTAATTCAGATGGATCATAGACTGCTATTAGCAATAAATCTGAGGAAGGCATTGGCGAACCATCTCAGAAGTCATATTGGTGAGCTATGCCAATTAAGTTTGAGAAAGATAAGGCCTTGTGATAAGAGAAGTTTGATCAATCGATCATACATCTCTAGCTGATCGACGGTTTACTTTTACAAGATATCAAAGGCAGATTATTATCTCTATAGACCTAGCAATGACAGAATCCTAGAGAGAGAGAGAGAGAGAGAGAGAGAGAGAGAGAGAGAGAGAGAGAGACTGCTACTTTGAGGTGACATTTTTTATTTACGGACCTCGAGGATGAGTCTGTTCCAGTGAAGATGCTAAAGCATTTTCCACTATTTGTTGGACCATTTAGTAAATCTCCTAATTTAAAAAAACTACTTTATATATTTTGGTATTATAAAGTCTGAAACGCCTAGTTTAGCATTAGTTAATTAAAGTATCGTCCATTTAGAAGTTCATCACAACGAAAATGACTTTCTGCTCGTAGACCGATATCGTCATAGGATTAGAAAGCTACGTTTTAGTATTTGAAACGTTCTATTTATTTCCGCAGAAAAAATTAACATATACATGTACATACAGTACATACTCCAATACATACTATACACGTATATATATATATATATATATATATATATATATATATATATACTGTATATATATATATATATATATATATATATATATATATCATGTATATATATATAAATTCTATATGTATATTAAATTATATATATCTACTGTATATATATATATGTATATATATATATATATATATATATAATTATATATATATATATATATATATAATTATATATAGTAGAGTATATATATATATATATACTTATATATATATAAATATATATATAGATATATATAGCTCTATATTTAGTTATTTGCTACAATACTTGAGACTGCAGTTGACTATGTTTACTAATGCGATGATACAACCAGGTCTACGGATACGAAACGGATCTGTGAGCGGATTAATCGTGTTTCTATGGATTATAGGTCTCGCGTTATCCATCTTTTCTGGTAAGTTGATCAACGTTAACTTTACCATTATAATATTTAACATTTCAAAGAAAAGGTGCTAAAATCAATTTTAGCAAGGCATATTTTATCAAAAGTCTTAAAAGTTCCACAAAACGCAAAATATTTGCACAAAATTTGCAGAGCTTCTAGATGAGGACCTTACGAACGTAATATGAAAATTTCGTGAAAATATATGAAGTTGTAACAAAAGATATAGCTTTTTATAGGAAAAGTGTTAAAATCAATTATAAAAAGGCTTACTTAAACAAAAGTACCGAAAATGTTCTTCAAAATTCTTACTATAATTTTAACCGAAAAACAAATTTTAAACATCTTTTATTAAAGCATCTAAAAAGGTAGTGTAGACTTATACTCTACCATATCAGTAAACGATCCTCTTCAGGGTCGTTAGTTTCTTAAAAAGGAACGACTGACCTTTCGAAATGCCTAATTGTCATAATTGATATTAGCAGTATTGTCGTAGAACGCTGTAATTTCGTTACTAGTGAATATATTTTCACCAAATTTTCAAAATATACGCAGATAATCCTGCTCCTGAAGCTTCAAAAATTTAGTAAAGATCATGAGGATATTTAATGGGTTTAATGGGGGTTCCAAGCGCCAATGAAGCTATGAAAATAATTTTTTATAAAGCTTACTTTATTGGACACCTGGTATATGTATCACAAGGGATACTTCCGTAGATGGTCTGGCTAGGATTTGTACTGATGGCCTATTGATATATTACTTATCGAGCAGGTATGCTATTCAATCGGCCATTCAATCCAGCTTTGAAACAATGTCTGCTTATGTTTATTACTTTCTATATTGCCATTTGTGTGTGTTTACGTTTTCTGTGGTATGTCAGATTTCATGTAATAAACGAATATATAATAATTGTGATTTTCCTGTTTATTTGTCGGTTGGGATTTAAGTCCATACTACTCGAGCCTCGATGTTGTCATCAAAGACAGTAGCACTCTAATTGTTGTTGCTGTTGTATGAAGCTGCTCTTTTAATAGTAGAAGTTAGGCAACTGAGTGTGTTATCGTGGCATTCTCATACAGTTTGAATTAAGTTTATAGCATAGGCTATCTTTATAGCTACATCTGCAATGACAAATTCACTGACAAATGTTTCGCCTCTATATGCCAGCATAACTGCTTTGACAGTCTCTTTCAATGCCTGCAGCTGCCGGTTAACAATAATTTTGAATTTAAATTAAACGTTGCAGTAAAATATCATAGAGATGTATGAAAAGACTTTAAATTGGCGTTTAAATAGAATTCCATTGAAGTTAGTAGCCTTAAGTAAAATTCACTACTACAGTAGTATTGGTATCTGGTGGTGTATGGCTAACTCTGTAGTGAATGTAATTGTACGTTAAGATGAATGGGCAGAAAAGTCTTGATCGCTACTTCAAAAGATCTTTATTGTATCGTACGAAAAAAGTTCTAAAGAACGTTTTCAGCGTTACAGGCACTTCATCGTTGAAAGTAATATTAGCTACATTAAACTACAGCTAGCGTAAGATATTTTAAAATTTGTATCCATTTATTGTCTCATCTACATATGGGCTACCTCTAGCTCTTTATTTCTTTCGCATTCTCCCTTTTTCTCTCTCTCTCTCTCTCTCTCTCTCTCTCTCTCTCTCTCTCTCTCTGTGTCTCTCTTGAGTAGTCAGCCAAATGGAATTTCCACTATTATAGTGTCTACATATAGTTAGTCTAAGTCTTCTTTCAGAACTATGCAGTTAACCAAAGCATTAATCCAAATCTGTGCTGTTGTACAGTACAGCATATTGTCCTGTGCTGTTGTACAGTGCAGCATATTGTCCTGTGCTGTTTTACAGTACAGCATATTGTCCTATACTCTTGTACAGTGCAGCAATTTGTTGCATGTTTAAGCACGTACTGTTGTGCTGTAAAATAAACGAAATTACAATAAATTACAAGATCATGAGTTCTAAATCTGCTTAAGTGGCATTCAGCTTTTCCACTACTGACTTGAATCGAATCTGCCCAATATTGGATTGAAGTAGAATAAAGCAATACATCTCTCCAGCTTCTTCATAGCCACGTTAATGATGCACGGCATGTCTCTATTTATTCCAATCAGCGAATTTCCTTCTCTTCACACTTGCTTATTATCTCTGATACGCACACACTTTCCATCGCATGATGTTCACAGAATCAGATTGATATTTCTAAACACCGACAACCACATCCTTTCAAAAGAAAAGACTACTAATGACAAAGGACTAATATAAAAATTTACAGTAATAAAATATACAGAAATACTATAAAATGTACAGTAATATTATATATAATTTTAATATCTGATAACCCAGTAGTAAAATAGTAATGAAATAGTATGATTTAAGATCATTATACATAACGCAATATAATAATACAAGACAATACAAAACAATAACAGTGCATGGTATTAATTTCTCGTGTTATGTCCAGGACAATGAAGAATAGGCCAACCGTTAACTGCACGCGTCGATCGAGGCGACAAGGCAAACACTGAGAAAAGCAACAGAAAACCACTTCAGAAGTAATATTTTCCCAAGTTATTGGCTGCCTAATGTACATTTTAGACAAGGCATAGTCTTTAGTGCAGGGGTTGACCTACGAAGTACCATAAAGCATGAAGGCAGACTCTGAGTATGAATATGTGTCTTGGATCTGCCATTTGGCATATCACTACAGAATTCTGAAATCTACAGTAACAGTAATATAAAATAATCATATACAATACAATAGCAATGAAATGTTGTGATATATTATAATATTATACGAAATTTCAAATTCTATATTTTAATAAATTAATTTTTAATTAATTTATTATAATAAATGTAATGAAATGACTACATCTATGGCAGTAATAGGAGTTAACTTAATTTCTAAACTTGTACGATAAGCGCAAGTCTGATTGATGAATGCAAAATAACAGTGCATAATTAATTCACTATTTGGTAGTATGTGTACATGTAAATAATTTTTAAAAAATACATTAATTCCAGGAAGTGTTACAACGGATTAATTTTATGTAGATCAGCGATTGAATTGTGAAATCAAAACCACTGAGATAATTCTATACATAATTTTTTGAAGATGGAAATGTAATGAGATTGAAGATAATTTAAGCAGAGAATACAGAATATACAGAAAGAAAATAAAAAAATAAACAGTGAAAGAATGAAATAAAGAAAGAGACAAAGAAAGAAATAAATAAATAACAAACTGTCTAACTAACTAACTAAATAAATAAGGAAGGAAGGAAGGAAAGAAAGACAAAATGATAGAAAAAAACGAAAGAAAGAAAAAAGAGAAAGCGAAGGGGAGAGAGAGAGATTAAGAGGCTACGAGGAGAGAAAGAAATGAAGAAGGAGGGGTGCCATGATGAGCATATAAAGAAGGAAGACTGTTTTTGATAGATATAATCCAGGCTTCAGGGATGATAAATCAAGATCCATTTTCTTCCAGGAATATCTGATATGATATTGGCGAGAGGCGAGTTGAATTGAAGCAAAAACGGGATATCATAATTATTCTCAATTAAAGAATTATTTAATATTTAAATCTGTAAGAAGATGTAAAAATAATCATAACGAATTTATCACTTAATAAGAAAGAAATTTGTAATTCAATAAAGCAAGCTGTAAAGAGTAAATCAGTAGATCAAGCAAACATCATCATCATCATCTTCCTTTGAATCCCAGTTCAACCAGGGTCGGGACACAAATAGACTGTCTCAGATCCTCTCTGTCCTACCCCACACCACCAGCCAATCCCCTATTTGAGACGTCCATTTCCAAATAGTCAAATGCAGTTAATCAATCAAACAATCAAGCGTAATGAATCAGTTATTAACTGAAAATGAAGTTTGAAAATCCGTTAAATATGCCCGTTGCTCTGACACTTTGTTAGTTTACTCAATACTTAATGTTTATCAGCTACATTTAACTGCAGAAAAACATCATGCGCAATGATGAAGTAGAGTTTTTATAAAAGTTTCATCTTTAAAAATCACCTCATCGAAAAGTTCACCTCAATTCCTCTTAATTTAGGTTCTTTTCCCACCGTAGACCTACTCTACCTATCCTGACCATTTTTGATCACCGGAACAGTTTTCATTTATGGCCTTAATTATTTCTGGAGGAGAAGTAATTAAGGCACATTTCTTTTGTAGAGTGGTCTGGGTGAATTGATCTGTAGTGATGTGTGCTGTGGGGACGTCCCTGACATCATCCTTGGATGAGAAAGGAAAACGGACGTAAAACCTGCATTATTATTATTATTATTATTATTAATCAACCAATCAATCGAGAAGAATTTAACGTCCGGTTCCTCGCCATAAGGCAATGTCAGGGACGTCTCTTTCGGACAATACAAAAACAGGCGGCAAAGCACCACACGATGACGACTGAGTACACGGAGACCACAAGAGAAAGCGAGATCAAACCAGTGCAAGTCCAAGATCCAAGGAAAGCGGGTCATAATTTAGACCTATGGCGGAAAGAGATGGGTTTTTAGCTTGCCAAGGAAAGTACCAATACAATTACAAGATCGAAGGTCTTGTGGCCGAGAGTTCCATATTGTCCGAGCAGAAAACATGAAGGAGCGTCTGCCCATGGCAGATTTAATATTTGGTACAGTGAGATGGTTTTTATTAGAGGAACGAAGACTACGAGAAGGTTGATAGATGGATAAAAGATCAGACAGATAGGATGGTTTACCATAACTTAAAATTTTGAAGGTCAAGGAAGCTATCTGAAATTTTATACGTTCGGAGGCTGGTAGCTAGTGCAGTTTCTTAAGAATAGAAGAGGTGTGGGATTTGAGTATTTTTACATTAAAGACGACTAGAGAAAGAGAATTTAGAACGTGTTGGAGACAAAATAGAGAGGTCTTTGAGAGATCATTCAGCCGGGAGTTACAGTAGTCAAGTTTAGAATGGACAAGCGCATTAGCTAATACAGTGGCGGAATTATTATCAAGGGACTTATGAATTTGACGTAATTGACGGATATGGAAAAAGGAAGAAAGACAGACTACTGAATTATGAGTTTTAAAGTTTAGATTTGAATCAAAAATTACACCAAGGTTACGTGCAGAATCTGTGGGTATTATTATTATTACTATTACTATAATTATTATTATTATCATCATCATCATTATGATATCATTACTATTATTATTATTTATATTATTTTTATTCTTAGTACGATTTAATCCCTTACATACTGAAGCGCAGAAGGAAACCTATCCGATCAGGCCTCGTTTCAGGCCATAGATATGAGAATCTTTAAGTCAATTAAAATCTGACGATTAGAATTTCTAGTAAATAGAACTTGGAATTGATTCGGGGTCAGAGGACTGATCATTAATTCAAAGAATCATACCATTTTTCGATGAATGGGGAGTATAACGAGAAGAAAATAGGAGAATTTGGAAAACGTAATACAGCTGTAAATTTGAAGTCACTATCTGTGCGTACATATAGGCCCTACAGTCAGAGACAGTGTGGTGAGATTTCGCTTTAGTGACCTCTTGTTAACACGCAATCGTGCTACCAATTCAGCTATCAATCTGTATACGCTATTGCTATTCAGAATTATTATTGCTATATGTACATATACATGTACGGGTACTGAATTGTTCTGGTGAGAGATAGCCCTCGTACACAGAGGAAGAGGTTATGTATGATGATGACGATGATAGTGATGATGATGATGTTGATCAAGATGATGGTGGTGGTGGTGATGATGATGGTGATGATGATGATGATGATGATGACGATAGCGACGATGATGATAATGATGATGATGATGATAACGATGATGATGATGATGATGGTATGTACATATCTCTCTCTCTCTTAGTGCACTGCCTACTGGCAGGTCCATGGTACATAACGCCTCCACTCTTCTCTGTCGTCCGCCTTCCTCTTCATTTTCACATATGAGTGGGTCTTTAAATCATCTAACATACCTAATCTCGGCCTGCCCCTGCCTCTTTTTCCTTCCATTCTACCTTCTATGACCTCTTCTAAAAGACCTTCCCCCTTAGAATGTGTCCTATCCATATCTTCTTCCTATTTCTTAATACATTTATGATATTCGTGTACTGAATTGTTCTGGTGGGAGACAACCCTCAACCACAGAGAAACACAGTCATACACAGATGTGTATGACGCTCAGTGTTTCGCTATAGACTCAGTGAAAACGATCAGATCAGCTCACGTACTATAGGGAATGAGTCTGAGTATGAGATAATCGATCTGCAGAGCGAGAGAGAGAGAGAGAGAGAAAGAGAGAGAGAGACAGAGAGATAGAGAGAGAGAGAGCGAGAGTGAATTAAGAGATATCTAGAGAGATAAAAGTGAGTAATAAATAGAGAGATTTATATATTGAAAGAGAGAGAGAGAGAGAGAGAGGGAGAGAGAGATAAAGAATAGAGAGAAAAAGAGAAATATAGATTATAGAGAGATCGAGAAAGAGAGAGAGAGAGAGAGAAAGAGACAGAATAGAGAAAGCGAGATATTTAAATTGCAGAGAGAGCGAGAGGGAGAGAGATAATAAATCTGTAACTCCAGACTCCAGATTCCCTGCTAATATGTCTTAAGAATGGAAAATACTGCGGTAAAGCAACTGTGACAAGTTGACAACCACAATCGTCATAATAATATTATGAGGGGTTTAGCTGGGGGAAGTGACTTGTTCTACGCAATAACTTCTTAACTGCTAAGCGACTCGTCACAAATGATGCGTATCTTTTTCAAATAAAGCTCTAACGTAAAATGATGCTGCGACATGTCAAGCCAGCAATACCTGGTTTTTATCCTAATTGACACTGTGATGGACTTTAAGAGCCTAGACGAATATAAACGGGTCTATTTAATACAACTGATACATCTAATGACTGACTCTGAGTGACTGTCACATAACGTGACATAAGTAAATAAAGGTTAGTTTATCGTCTTGTTTCACATCACAAAAGATAGGCCTACTGTAAGAGACAGGCTGGATTCCAACCGATGGTCTTTTGCTTCTTAGAAAACGTTGCTAACCATTCGGCCATCCAACCGGTTTACATATAATAAAACATAGGTAATGTAATTTGTAACGTATACATAAAGTATTATGTAATGCATTAATTGAAAATACAATGTGTGTAAAGCATCTAAAATTAATACTCTGCTAATCTAACTAATCTGACCTCCCTCTTCACTGAAATTTAACTAACATACATGTTTACCTCAATTTTAACACTATCTCAGAAGCGCTATTACATGTTCTCACAATATAGAGAATGTCTTAGTAGCGTAGAGGTAACGTCATAAAGTTTTAAACGACAGATCCTGAGGTGAATTGAACTCTCGTGCGTTCGAATCCAAGCCGCGCTGATCTGAGAGTAAAACCTCGGACATTCAATGGACTGGTTACACCTAAAATGGACTAAATTGCCTAACGGTTTAAATATGTGGTATTAAAGTGATAGATATCAACATAGTTGATCATTTCACTATGGTGCGTGTTTACTTTACCATGGTACCTGTTTGTTGTAGCAGGTATATGTTGTAGCTGGTATATGGTGTAGCTGGTATATGTTGTAGCTGGTATATGTTGTAGTTGGTATATGTTGTATCTGGTATATATTGTAGCTGGTATATGTTGTAGCTGGTATATGTTGTAGCTGGTATAGGTTGTAGATGGTATATGTTGTATCTGGTATATGTTGTAGCTGGTATATGTTGTAGCTGGTATATGTTGTTGTAGCTGGTATAGTTGTAGCTGGTATATGTTGTAGCTGGTATAGGTTGTAGATGGTATATGTTGTAGCTGGTATATGTTGTAGCTGGTATATGTTGTAGCTGGTATATGTTGTAGTTGGTATATGTTGTAGCTGGTATATGTTGTAGCTGGTATAGGTTGTAGATGGTATATGTTGTAGCTGGTATATGTTGTAGCTGGTATATGTTGTAGCTGGTATATGTTGTAGCTGGTATATGTTGTAGCTGGTATATGTTGTAGCTGCTATATGTTGTAGCTGGTACAGCGGACTGCAGCAGCCTACAGTACCCCATGGCTTCATGGAATCACGTGAACACAGCAGTGCGGCAGGGTGAGACCTTAAACATCTCGTGCACTGTGTATGAGGCAGACACGTTCACGCTTGTCAGGGTCGTCCACGTGCAGGGATCTGTGACTAGGACCGTCGCTGATAATTACAATCTAAAGCCACCGTACAGTAGAATAAAGAGGTACCGGTTAGACTATGTGGTGCGAAACAACAGCGTGGCAACACTGAGTCTTAGTATTACTGGTAAGTGATAACACTGAGTCTTTGTATTACTGGTAAGTGGCAACGCTGAGTCTTAGTATTACTGGTAAGTGGTAACACTGAGTCTTTGTATTACTGGTAAGTGGCAACACCGAGTCTTAGCATTACTGGTAAGTGGCAACGCTGAGTCTTAGTATTACTGGTAAGTGGTAACGCTGACATTTAGTGTTATAGATAAGAAATAGAACATGGATCTTAAGGAAGGAAGATATTAGGACATCAGAGTCATTGGAAATGTGGATTTGGAGAAGAATGTAGAGGATTAGCTGGACTCAAAAGGTTACAAATGAGGAAGTTCTTGAGAGAGCTGGTACCGATTGACAGTTGATAAATGTATTAAGATATATGAAGAAGAGATGGATAGGACACATTCTAAGGGGGGAAGGTCTATTAAAAGAGGTCACAGGAGGTAGAATGGAAAGAAGTAGAGGCAGGGACAGGCCGAGATTAGGTATGTTAGATGATTCAAAGATCCATTCATTTAAGTACATGAAGAGGAAAGCAGAAGACAGAGAAGAGTGAAGGCGTTATATACCATGGATCTGCCAGTAGACAGTGAAGTGAGAGAGAGAGAGAGAGAGAGAGAGAGAGGTAAGTAATATCACTGTTATTGAGTGATAACGCTAAATTTTAGTTTACCGGCAAGAAAAGTGGCAGTGGTATCACAGACTTTTACTATTACAGGCAAGAATTATACCTACGTGGCAACTCTGAATCTCAATATTTAATAGTAATTTAATGCCAGTGTGACAACTTTTAAATTATAGTATTAATTATAATAAAGTTTAGGAAAGTGTCATTCAATCATTTTTTATTCTATTCGAGCTTTCAATAAAATTTAATAGTTAAATAAACCAAACATTCAGTCACAATATCTATTTATATATCGATGATAGAATAAATCAAAATTTAAAATAATTAATTCAGCCACTATAGTCAGTGCCTCCGAAAATGTACACATTTAATTATTCTCACACAGCTTCGTAGCTCCATTTGGTGATTTATTGATTGATTGATTCATGTAGACATTCAGGGAGAAGACAGTGGATTGCTATATTGATTGATTGATTGATTTATTGATTGAGTGATTGATTGATGTAGACATACAGGGAGAAGACAGTGGATTGCTATATTGATTGATTGATTTATTGATTGATTGATGTAGACATACAAGGAGAAGACAGTGGATTGCTATATTGATTGATTGATTGATTGATTGATGTAGACATACAGGGAGAAGACAGTGGCTTGCTATATTGCTACAGACTATCGGACGATGACGATGATTTGGCCGTCATAAATATCAACGTGCTCGGTAGGAAAAAGATACCAATCACTTAAATTACAATAGAAAGTAGTCACCAACGCATTAAAAGATTAAATTAGAAAATAATAGCCCAAGCATTAAAAGAATTTCTTCATACTACAGTGTAGTCTCAAATCATTCTCTAAGAGCAATCTTAAGTAGAAAATTAATCAGCGAGTTAAGTTTATTTTGTAAAATAAGCTTAGCTGGATTTTCTTAGAAAAGATAAGTCATCGTCCTTGCTATCTTTGAAAATGTATGGATACGCATAGGCGGCGGAAATTCCTTGCAAATGGGTTGGCAATGACATGGCAAGTGCTTGCCCACTTTCTTTATTGCATTTCATGGTCACCAGGCAATTTTGGCTAGCTAGCCTTAATTTAGTTTTATTTGGTATTTTCTACTTCCACTATGAGTTGAGTACATGTAGATGATCATATATTGCACGGCATTTTCGTAAGAACACAAGCAAATTGTTTTCAATTTCTTTTCTGACTCTAAACGTTGTGGGTCAATCAGCAAGCTATCGCTATATGGTTTGCACATAGGGATCAAAACGTAAGCTGGTCAGGGGCGTCTCCACTGTACAAGCGATGACGTATATTTGTGCGAAGAATTTCTCCGGGGGCACCTGAAAATTAAACTTAGAGCGGGCCCTACTATTGTATGGTGCCCACACTAAGTTAAGTTTTGAATCATAGGCCAAAAGGGGGAGACGCCCCTGACTTAGAGGGAAACTCGCGCCCTGCCCAATGGGCTTCGCCGCCATTTGGGTAGGCTTATTGGGCATTTGGGCTTATGTAGACTAATATGAAAATAAGCGAGGAGGACCAAAAATATTTATCATTTTCACAAAACTTTTAACACGACTGCATCACTTTTTACGAATCGTATGCGCAACAATATTGATCATTATAATCCAAGGAAATAGTCGAAACAATCACACATGTAGCTTAAAATATAAATATCACCATCATTAGACTTACCTTTACCCGCCGAAGACAAAATCAATCTACCCTGACCATTTTCGATCACCGGACTGGCTTTCTTTTGGGACCTTACTTCTCCTCAGCACATTTCCTTTTGCAGATTGGTCTGGGTGAATTGATCTCTAGTGATGTGTGCTGTGGGGACGTCCCTGAAATCATCCTTAGATGAGGAAACGGACGTTAAACCTCTATTATTATTATTTAAATTGTTAATTAAATATATATATTTTTTTAAATTTTTACCCCGGTGTAAAGAACTTGGGGTTCTTATTATTACTATTATTATTATTTTTTTAAAATTTAATTTAATTTTTATTTCTTTATTTTTTATTTTAAATTATTTATCCCGGTGTAAAGAACCTGGGGTTTGATAAAAACGATTCAAGCAATACGTGCTGAATCGCCGCCCGGCTACTCGAGGTCATCAAACGGCTTAAAAGAATTATTGAAGCAGACTGCATTAAATCTTTGCAAAGTCATGGAAAGCCTTTGCCAAAGAAAAGAAGTCTCTCGCTTATCGCCGGTTTGCTCTGCAATAAGTCTGCCTATGCCATTAATAAAGTCAGCTCCTTCGGGATTCATCGGGCCCATGGTTTCAATGGCCACCGGAACAACTTCATATCCTAAGGACAGATCACGGTATTTATCCAACTTCCTAGAGGCGGCATGAACAGCAGCTCCACCGGCTGTGACTGAAGTCGTATTAAGGTAGGAGTTTGTCAATGACCGTGATGTCCCATACGGCACACTTACGGTTGCACCAGGGCACTAAAGTCATGCCGTCCGGACGCTTGCCGTCTGATCTGGACAACCCACTTGGTTCCTTAGAGGAAGGGATGCCTGCTCTTGAAAGTACTCGCCATATTAAGTCATTTAAATTGTGATGGCGAGACATTCTACCTGAGCTTCGTTTGCAGGAGAGGCCGTGGAGACCTAAAGCGTCGACTTCATAACCGCAGGGGCACATATGAGGCTCGCAAGTTTTCGCCCCTAAACGGAAACTAACGGCTACTCGAATAGCCTCATTGTCTAAAAGAAGCCCACAAGAAGCAACAGGGAGAGTGTGAAGCCAGTCGCTGCTTCTTTTGATTGATACAGCTAGGAGTCGTGCTCTGTCTACTGCATTGGACTGGGATTCTAACAGACTGGTATAAATCCGATCCACTATAAGACGGTCCCATGATTTCTGGTTACTGACTGAGGTAGAAGGTGGAGCACTGGAGGTGAGGCTTTTGGACCAAACTGACAACGCAACGTCAATGGATCTATCGGCAGAAAGGGAGCACTTATGAAGGATGGCGTCTTGCAACTGCCTCGTTCCCATCGCTGATGCCAAGAAGGCTGAAGGCGCGATATGGGAAACAAGACGAATTCCAAGACCACCTTTGCTCACCGGTAAACTGGCTTGCTGCCACTGCAAATCAGACAAATCTGCGTTGATAACGGCGCACAAGCATTGCCTAAGAGCCTCGTCGTAGTCTAAAAGCCGCGGATTAGAGAAGCTCGGACTAGAGCGCAGAATGTGCATAAGTTTAGGTGCACTTAATGAAAAGCGAAGGATTGTCAAAACATCATGAGCGGCTAGCGAGTTCAAGCTCGATGCTGAACGTTTGAGAACCTCCAAGCGACTAGATAAAGCGGTAGTAGTAGCTTCTTCTCCAGAGAGTGGCGCGCCGAGTAGAGTACTATGGGATAGGCCCATTGGCACAAAGGATGACAAAACTGAGTTGTCCGGAGATTTGCAAACTGATGATATGACTTCGCACTTGGTATGATTCAACTGAAGCCCAAATTCTTGGCCTCTGTCCAAGAATTATTATTATTATTATTATTATTTACCAATAAACATTTATAATGTTTTCAGTGCCATTGTTTTCCCGTGTTGTGTCTGGATCGTTTGAAAAATTTGACCAACCGGTGACTGCACGTGTCGTAGAAGGCGACTAAAGCACTAAGATTCATACCAACGTCAGAAAGGGCATTCGGTTGGTGAGCGCCTAGGCTCCAGTAATTGCCACAAAACCTAAACGAATGGATAAAAGAAAGTCTATTCGTATCCCGACCCTGGCTAAACTGGGATTTAAGGGAAGTTGATGATGATGATGAATGTTTTCAGTGCCAGTGACAGATCTCTATATAATACACATATCTTCTGATGGCACGGAGCACAAGGTCAGGGACGGAGATGACATCATGTTGGAAGAGACACTCCCACTGGGAGTGGGGTGTATGGCAACAGCCAATAAAACATCTACGCACACTGAACTCGAGATTACTATTGGTGGAGAGGATGCGATGCAGTTGTTTGAACTGACCAATAGGCAGACAGTAATGAGTCTTGAGTCAGGTCTGTCAGCCAATAGCAGCTTTACGAAGGCGGTGCTTGTGACAGACAAACCTAAGCCTAACTTTAACGGAAAGACTTTGAAATGCGTGGCCATGAGGAAAGCCTACGATCCTGTCATTGTTTCTGCTCATCTTATGATTATGTGTAAGCATTCCTCCTCCTCCTTCTCCTCCTCCGCTCTCTCTCTCTCTCTCTCTCTCTAAATGTTAAGCTTGGCTTTTGATGACCACTGCTCTTATATAGGCCTACATTTCTCCTCCTACAAATAGCCATGATCACAATGAAAACATAGTTAACTAAACAATTTACTGGAGGGCCTAAGGGGGGCGTGCCCCTGCCCCCACCCTCTGGATCCGCTCCAGAACCTATTGAAAAATCAATCAATTAGTTAGTTTGATAGAAGTCATTAGAGAAACGTTCAAATAAGTTGAAAGCCGAGTATACATGTTGCACATGTGCAATGTCATAGCGATATATGATATATGGCTGTCTCTGAACGGTAAGTGTAAGTTCAATCATAAAATTCGTATCCGTCCCTACGAACATCGTCTTTCTAAGAATAAAGTACCGCTAAATTTCAACTATTTTCAGATATTCCTATAATAGTCTGCTCCCGTTACGTCATAGTGACGTCACGCGAAGATCGTGACGTCACATTCGACTGCTCAGTGAGAGCCAATCCCAGCGGCCTAGTGACGTGGCGATATAGCCAAGAACAGAGTAGAGACCTCAGCAAGGATGGAAACTTTGTCATTGTCTCAAAGGTTGAAAATATCCATTTCTCTCTCCTAGTGAGAAGTAATTTATTAAATATTTAAAAATATTTGATAAATTTTGCTTTTCAGGTACTCCCCGGAGAATTTCGTGACGCATTTAAATTGACAACTCCTAAATATACTAGAAAATATTCAATTATCTCTCCTATCCCTTAGTGTTCTGCCCAGCGCTGCAGGTTCAAGGTACAATATTAGTTGATTTTTCGTGGGTTCGAATCCCAGCCGCGCTGATCTGAGAGTAAAATCTCGGACATTCACTGGACTGGTTATACGGAAAATGAACTAAATTGCCTAACGGTATAAACATGTGGTATTAAAAGTGATAGATATCGACATAGTTGATCATTTAATGCACTTTAATGCATGTTTACTTTTTTGCATATTCCTCCTTAAAGTCATCTTTCGCGCTAGTAAGAACACTCTGATGAGGGTCACAAGGTCACAGGGTCACATGGTTACAGGGTCACAGGGTGACATGGTCACAGGGTCACAGGATCACATGATCACAAGGTCACATGATCACAAGGTCACATGGTCACAGGGTCATAGGGTCACATGGTCACAGGGTCACAGGGTCACAAGGTTACATGGTCACAGGATCAGAAGGTCACAGGGTCAAAGGGTCACAGGGTTACGGATCACATGGTCACAGTGTTACAGGGTCTCTAGCCCCCTGTGCATGTATTCCTGAATGAATTATCCTTATGATATCAGAGGAGTCTTCCTCATATAAGCGATGACGCAGTTTACGTCACGAAATTCTCCGGGGGTACCTAAAAATCAAACTAGGTTGCGTGTTACGTCATAGGCAAAAGGGGGGACGGCCCTGTATTATATTAAAAGAAAGAGAATTTGTGACAACTAGGCTATTTGCTCTTGTTATTTTTACTTATTACAACCTCTGCATTTCAAACTTTCGACAAACACATTTATTTAATTCTAATTGTACCATCCTTAATATCTTAAATGTGAAACTGTATGTGACGAAAAAGGCGCGCAACCTGCACGTGCAACCTAAAGATACTTTAGTTGTTAATTTCAATATATTTACAATCTGTCAATCTAAAAAGTTGACGACACGTATTCACATGACGTCACTACTACGTTTAACGTCCATAACACATTACTGCGGAGTTTTAATTTCCAGTAAACATGAAGTTTTCACTCTTGTATTTGCAATTATTTATAATTTAGAAAGAAAACTATTTATTAATTCTTTATAAGTGAGTGTTTTACATACAGGCGATATTGGCAGACTCAAGCGATGTGTCGATGACGATAAAGAAGGTGACGAGTGAGAGTTTTGGTAACTACAGTCTTACCGTCGTCAATGACGTGGGAACCACAGTGACCAGCTTTACACTGGCTGAGAGGCCCAAACCTTCCTCCCCTCCTCTATATATTACACCTGCTCCTCTCTCTCAAGGTACGTCCGAATGTATGTCTCTCTCTCTATCTTTCTCTCTCTCTCTCTCTCTTCCCATCTTCTCTCTCTCTATCTTTCTCTCTCTCTCTTTCTCTCTCTCTCTTTCTCTCTCTCTCTATCCATCTCTCTCTCACTATCTCTCTCTCTCTCTCTTTCTCTCCATCTCTCTCGCTCTATCTCTCTCTCCATCTCTTTCTCTCTCTCCATCTCTTTCCCTCCATTTTTTTCTCTCTCTCTCTCGCTCTCTCTCTCTCTCTCTGTGTCCATCTCACTCTAAACCTAGAGCTCCCCCATGTAATGGACTTGGGGGGGGGGGGGGGGCAGGGGCCTTAAATTCGGTGCTCTGACCCATCAACTTTCAACAAATTGCCCATATAAATAAATAAGGCCCCCAATTGACCCCCCCCCCTCCAGTTAGCTCTCTCTATATCACTACCCTAGTCTTGTCTCTATCTCTCCTTATATCTATCTGTTTATCTCTCCGCCTCTCTCAAGGTAGCCTACGCCTATCTCTCTCTCTCTCTCTCTCTCTCTCTCTTACTCTCTATTGTTAAATGGTAGGCATATATTCAAAGTTTACTTATTGATATGGCAAATTGTATATTCAAAGTTTATTTATTTATAACTATTCTGCCACTGAGTCGAAACCGAGGCAACCTGGTGGAAGTCCTTGGTAACATCTTCTGTCCTTTTCTTGATCAATATTAGTGGCTAAGTTTTCGGCGTCATTGCTAGAATATTTAGTTTAGATTTTCGACTGATACCCATTTTCGAGCAAATAAATAGAATCGAGCTAGTGACTGTACAAATTGTGGGCTAAATTATGTTACATTATCAATACTTCAACTAATGCTACTGCAAAGTTAAAGTCAATTTCATATCTTGGAAGCATATCAGTGATTGGTGAGCACGGGATTTTAACTCCACATAACCGATCCGCAGTCCAAGATGTTACCGGTTCAATTCAAACTTGTTTGTAAGTTCATAGGGGGAGCGGTCAAGCATGATTATATGAAAGTTGTACAGAATATCTTCTATATCATCATTGTTATCATCATCTTCCCTTGAATCCCAATTTAACTAGGGTCGGGATACGAATAGAAACTTTTCTATTAGTTATAGAAAATTTTGTAGCAATTTCTGGAGCCTAGGCCCTCACTAACCGAATGCCGTTTCTGAATGCCCTTACCAATACTACCTACTGATTGTCCTTTCGTTTGGATCTTCAGCAACTCTGCCACAATAGGCCTACGGGTTAGAATATTATCTGTATGGCGGAGTAAACAAAAACAAAACACCACATTTTGAAATTGTACACATTTCTTTTTCACATTTTACAAAAATTATATATAAAATATAGAATTTTATTCAATTCTATCTAGTAAATACAGCATTAATAATATCTATATTGTTTTATATTAATTTCAGGAGCTTGGAGAGTTCACCAGCCTCAGTCTCTAATGATCTACATAGCAGGCAGTGGTCTTATATCCCTTGCAATTCAACAACACACATCAATCTCATTTTTATTCCATAAATTTTCCTATTTAAGACACTAGACGATTAAATAAATAATTACAGTAATATGAACTTACAACCATACAGAATTAAGACGTGTCATGTTTAGAAATTGCTTGATCAATCGACTGAACGGTGTATGGGTTAGTAAGACCTGGGTTCAAATCTCTGACGTACTAGTCAGAAACACATAAAACACATAAATTCTAGAACGACGAAAAATTATTGTCAAGTCTGCGCATAAATGTACGGCGCAATCTAGATCCAAGATTAATCATGGAGTGACAATACGAATAAGCAGCTTTAATTTATTAAGTATATCACCTTTACTTCCTTTATTTAAATTTAATTTTATATACCGTAGTCAAACGTTGAAGACCATCTCAAACATTAGTTTAGATTGTAATCCTAGGCGGCAGATAAGTTCGGAAGCGCAAAGTATACGGGGTTACCACATTCACTATCATGCTCTACACCTTAACCAGCATATCAGTTTAATATATTGGCATCCGCAAAACGAAGCAATTTGACACAGTAGACTAGATGGGATTTGAATCAAAGCCTCCTCAAATCGCTTAAATTGAAAATCGTCTTTATTAACGTAAACATGGCCAATTGAGTAAGTATAGGTCTGCCATATCAAGTTAGTATTGGGTTGTCATGGCAATGAATTGGTACCGGGTTATCAAAGCAATGAAATAAATATTGGTCTAGTTATGTAATAGCCTATAATAAGCACAGTACGTGATACTATATCATATAAATGATCTAAACGAGATTAAGTATATAGAATCCGAATATATATACGCATAAATCACTTCCAAACACATTTGTTAAAAGCAACGGCATATAAGAAAATGCAAACAATGTAGACATACGAATAGGAGGTCCTCAAATTATGATTTTCAAATCGATTTAAGCTATTTTCTTCTCTAAGCAGATGATGTTAATCACGATATAGTGGAAAAAAGACAGTAATTGATTATGCGGAACAAAACAGAATAAATAAACACAGCAAACAGTGTAAACAAGATAGACCCTACTGCAATTTAATGATACAACCCCAATAACTACTAATAAATATAATTTATCCGACTATCGAAGATTAAGACATTAAAACAGATCTTATCATTATTATTGTTTCAGTCAAGAGCGGCGTCATTAACGTTAAATGGAAGACAAATTTCATCAGGACACTGTATAGATAAATAAGTCTATTTCAGTTTTAGTTGTAAAAACACACATTATAATGAACAATGCATCAACTCACAGCATAAGAGTTCTACTGCTGTCTATAATAATAATAATAATAATTATAACCTCCGACAATTTCTATAGCGGTTCCATGGCCGGTGTCGGGTCTTCGAGACCGCTTTAAAGGTTCCTGGCAGATTATTATTAATCCTTTCCATGGTTAATCATACCTTTGCAATTGATAGCGCCAATCGGCAGCAAGCTCCGATACAAGATTAACCTTCCATGGGCCCAAGGGGATATCCATCATTTGTTGACTGACCTATGACAACTCCGAGCCCTGTGAATGATCATCTATGATGATATCTATCACTTTATACAGTTTCATATCGTTTATTTGTTCATCTCAGCACATATTATACAATAATAAGACGTGCATGTAGTTAGATACACAAATAACAATACGAAAGAGTATATATATTATAATTATAATTGTACAGAGGACAGATTTGAAAGAAAAAATCCCGAGGGCGATGGAAGGTTATTCTTAAATCCGCGCCGGCTGTAATTGATGCGCCAACAAAAGGCAACGATTACTAATAACCAAGGAGAGGAATGGAAGAAATAACGAAAACTATAAGAACAGAAACTAAGAAAGGAAACTATGTAGCACATGCGATATGTCATGTGTGTAACTTTACGACCAAATAAAAAAATAATAAAAACAATTATTTAATACTAAATGTTTGGCAAGTAGGCAGTTTAGTCCATGATCCATATTAGCAGTTCTCCGCATGTCAGAGATTTTACTCTCTTTACCTGGAATTGATCCCAGGACCGCAGGAACAGCCATTAAAATTCCATGACATTAACATGACGAACTTACAACTTCCCTACCAAAATAGTTCAAACACATAAATAAACATTATTCTATAAGTCATAAACTACCACAAGATGTGATAAACTACCGCAAGATGTGATAATACTATGCAAAAACAACAATTAAAAATAATACAATACTATAGAATATTCTATAGTATTGTAGATAATAGTTCTTTTATTACCAATAGAATCTGAGCAGATTAGTCAACACATCTGGTGAAAAAGGCTGAATTTAATTTTATAATTTTGGCACCTACTAGAAACCTTTAGCTCTCTCAAGTGTCCTATCAAGTGGCTGGTCCAAGGTAATTGATCATAATCATAGTCTGCTTTCACGAGCCATATAGAGCAAAGGATCCATCTATGAATAAGTTAATATCTTCGTAAAGGCTACATCTTATCCATACCTTCTTAGCCTAAGGTTTGGAAACACACTGCTTCTGAGGTGGTTTCCTTTGCCTTCCTCTGTTCTTGCTTAATCGCCTCCTACTACACGTTTACTTTACGGTCGATCTATTCTTCAGTGGCCCGGACACAACACGGTAACCTCACTATGTACTGCATACTTCGTCTTGAACAGAAAGCTTCAGCGCTTCCGAGCAGGACGTTAAACATACTACATACATAACTTCATATTTCACTATTGCGTGAAACAGAAAATGCACACTGATTGCTCTTAGTAATTCGGCACTGATGAGCAGCTTGCTCGAGGCTGCAACTTAACAATGGCAACAACTGAGAGTTGAACTTGTGGTTTTAATTAATAGACGCGTCTGTGTTATAAGCAACAGAGCCGAGACACTTGAATATCTCATAATAATAATAATAATAATAATAATAATAATAAAAAGCTGGTAAAGCTAAGGTTAACGTCAGTTTCCTCACTCGAAAGTGATGTCAGTGACGGGACATATAGTATTATTATTATTGTTATAATCATAACAATAGTAGTAATAATAATATCAATATTATAAATTAAGGTTTAACGTTCATTTCCTAATACAAGGATGAAGTTAGGGGCGTCCCCTCATCATATGTCACTACAAAATGCAAATCAGTTTACTCAAACGAATTGAAAAAACATAGTTCTGATAAGAATGCAAAGCGATACGAAACGGCGTCGGTTTGGTATAAAGTAAAAAAAAGAAGTATTATAGATAAATGATCAAAATATATCGATATCTATCACTTTTAACACCACCTGCTTAAACCGTTCGGAATTTATTCAATTTTCCATATAACCAGTCCAGTGAAAGTTGGAGATTTTACTCTCAGATCAGCGCGGCTGGGATTCGAACCCACTAGGGTTCAATTCACCTCAGGATCTGTCATTCAAAACTTCATGACGTTACCCCTACGCTATTGAGACATTCTATATTAGGTTAGGTGATAAAAAAGCAGTCCAACAAGAATCCCAATCACAAAGCCAAGATAAGTTACGATGGTTTCTTTTGGATTTTTTTTTGAATAATTTTTCCCAGCATAAACTTATGATGGGAAAAGACGTGTTTAATACATAAAAATTTTATTGTATTTTTTAAAAAAAAGTTTAAAAAATACTAGTAGAGTAGAACATGAGCGACATACAGGCGTCTGAGAGTTACTAGCAGTAATCATACACTTTCACAATTTAAAATAGATTCTACCGATAAAAATCTTTGATATCCTAACAGTTAGAGCAGAGAATAACCAAGTAAATAACCTGTTCATAAAATGTTAAAAACACAACCGTTAAAATAACAATCCAAATTAGTTTATAAACCATGCCATTACACAAAATAGTCAGATCAATTTCTCTCTGTCTCTATCTCTCTCCGTATACTCGTTCTCTAGACAATATATAAATATAGTATAGTAAATATAGTATAATAATAGTACAGAACGCATATGTGACTATGATATCTCACTGGATTATCACATAGAAAGCCTAAAACTCTCATAGCCATGACTATTTTAAACGATTTACAGTTTACGATTTACAATTTACAGTTGCATTGGTTTTACGTTTCAAACGCTCTTTCTTCCTAAATAAGATAACTTCTGTATCAATGATTCTATTGCCGATATATAAAATTTCATTAGGACACACATTAACAGCAGATGGGAAATGTGAAATAGATATCAAATCTAGAATTGCTCAAGAAAAAAGGCCTTCAATACGGGGAAAGATACGAAGAAAAAGTTTTAAGAAAATCACGAAGATAAAGATTGTAAAGACTTTAGTGTGAACCACGCTCCTGTACGGTTGTGAAATACGGACATTAAGAAAGGAGGATATCAGGAATCTGGAAGCATTCGAAATGTGGCTATGGAGAAGATCAGATGGTCTGACAAAATTACAAACGAAGAAGTGCTAAATATGGTCGGCAAAAATTGACAATTGATAGATATCATCAGGCATAGAAAGAAGAACCGGATGGATCATATACTGAGAGAAAATGGTTGGCTGAAAGAGGTAATTGATGGAAGAATGGAAGGAAAAAAGGCTACAGGAAGAAAGAGCTTTGGCATGATTTGATAATTAATTGATATGAAGATAGCTGCTGATATGATGAGAAAGGCAGAGAGTACAAATACGTGAAGCAGTTATATACCATGGATCTGCGAATAGGCAGCGCACTAAGAGCGAGAAAGATATAAAAAATACAAAATGACATTAACAAGCAATAGTACATACAAATTAAATATAAAACATATTACCATCTGTCAATCTACCTCTCTCAAGTATTACGTAATATGACAATCTCAATAAGAAAGCACAAATTCCTATTAATGATCCTGTATAATCCACACTGACGGCACATAATAAAAAAATTAAATTTTCTTAACACCGGATAAAGTACAATAATGAAGCAATCAATGTTAATTCAAAATATAAATTAATTTATATTAATTTATACTTATGATAACAGGCATTATATAGCAAAATTATCAACTACATGTATGTTTGAATCTATTACATTTAATACCACATGTTAAACCCATTAGGTAATTTATTCCATTTTCCTATAACTAGTCCAGTAAATGTCCGAGATTCTACCATCAGATCAGCACAGCCAAGAATCGCACCCACGAGAGCTTATTTCACCTCAGGATCTCTCATGTACAATTTCATGATGTTACCTGCGCCTCTACCCACTGTACTATTGAGACATTCAATATGGTATCAGTTACTGAGAGAGACTCATTGTCTCATTCTGGTGTTCATGGCCTTTCTCTGTATCTGCTCCTTAGATCCACTGTATATACATAAATCGATACGTAAAAACACGTGCAGGGTTCAATAGATTCAGTAAACAGCACAGGATCGATTCATAATATATACTCATCATCACCATTATTATCATCATCATCATCCCTTGAATCCCAGTAGAACTTGGGTCAGGATACGAATAGACTGTCTCAAATCCTCTATGTCCCACATCATATCATCCATAATCAAACCCCTATTTGAGACATTTCCATTTGTTTCATATTAAATTATATACTACAAGTAGATTAATTAGACAAATGACCACACATCATTTTTACTCTAAATTAATTTATCTGACAAACAATCTTGCATCATTTCCGCTTTCGTCTTGGCAGAGAATAAATCCAGTGGAATTACTGACGCCAGACTCAAATAAGGATCCAGCTCTCCTTTCTTCCATCCTTCTGCACTCCACCACACCCGCTGCTTCTGAAACTCATAGCTCACCTTTCCCTGAACCAACATGAACACCTGGTAGAGAAAGAGAAAGGTTGTCGCAATGCAAGTTAACGTGCACATGTAGAGAAGAGCGTACAGAACTAGACTCCATTCGTTTATTTCATCGTAGAACCACTTCAACAGCGATACAGGTATGAACATTGTGAGATAAGAATCCACCGGGTATAGTATAAGACTCGTTTGGAAAAACCCGTATGCAGCATAGGCAGATGCTAGAGCGGCGTGAAGGAGGAATCTGACAAAATACGTTCGATTTGTTCCTCCGATGCAGGTGGCAGCGAAGAAACAATGGTGATCCCGCAGGATGATGCAATGATTACAGATGGCGCAGTGGTACGTTCGTGGCGTAACTTCAATATCACAGATCATACAGTGTAGACGCTCATCAGAAGAACCATCGTCATTCACGTAGACGTATCGGTTATTTCTTTCCTCCTTAGTGTTTCCTCGATCACTGTAAACGTAACTTGGCCGAGATTTCATGAGGTAGTAGTTGGCGGCTACATTGAGAACCATATATGCCGTTAAAACGGCTGCTATGCAATACATGGTTGGCGAGTCGGCATAGACGGTTGGGATTAGAAGAACGTAGGCAATGATGGGTATAGAAAAGACAAACAAATGAACGTAGCCCACAGCAAAGCCGGAAACGAGTTGAATCTTTGACGGTAACTTGAACATGTTTGGGACTATTAATTAATGTGGTTTAAAGAATAAATAGTAAACAATATCCTGAATAGTATTGTACAGAGATTCGCAGTAGAATCTTTAAGAGTATTCCAAGTAGAAGAATGATTTAATAACAAATAGTTCATATGATCATGATTAGTTAGTCAACCAGTTTAATTTATAGTTTTCAGATCAGAAATTTATAGAATTGTTGCTATGTAATTCTGAAACACAATGACTTTTGTATATAATCCATACATCTAACATTGAATTCTTTACATATGACAATTAGTATTGTTTAATAGTGCCTCATAAAATATTTATCATTTAAATTTATATTTAAACTGTTGTAATCAATCAAATAATAATCAGTTAAATTGTTATAAATATAACAATTTAATTAATTGTTATAAATATAACAATTTAATTAATTGTTATAAATATATATTATTGTTATAATTAGTTTAAACTGTTAAACAATCACAAAACTAAGCAACTGGTTTCTACTAACATTGTAGAAGGGCTTCAATTGCATTATACTGAGTATATAGCCTCAATTGTTTGATACTAAATATGGCACCTCTTTTATGCGAAACTAAATAAAGAGCTTGAATTGAGTGATACTCTCTCTTCAGAGCACTTCTTTGCAGGTTCAAGGTATATATTCATACTCAAAGTCTGCGTTTTCGCTCCATAAGAGCACTCCTTAGATCAACAAGTCAATCCTTTCAAAAAGTCTATGCCTTATCCATACCTTATGTAGCCTATAGTTTGGGAAAAGTATGGCTACTGAGGTGGTCTTCCATTGCCTTCCTCAGTGTGATACTAAATTCCTTAAAATAGAGAAAGTATGCCATCTGTAGTGCAGCGAGTTTAAGCAAAACCTCAACAAAGGATCCAACGATGTTTAATCTAAATATTACATTAACTCATCATCGATATTTGAATTTGGGCTAAAAATCTAAATCATCTTTCTTTAGTTCCTTTGATATCGCAAGCGGGATAAAAACTTAAATTTATCTCCTATTTCTACATAACAAGGATACTGTTAAAGGCTGAGTTCAAACCTATGACATCCTGTTTATCAGTTTAACTTATTGGTATATTTAAAGACTAAGTATTAATTATACAGAAATGATTTTCTATGATACTTAAGGTCATTTTATTTTCTCATTCAATAAAATGATTTTCTTAATTTACAGGTATTGAAAGTTAGACTTTATTAGGCAATTGATCAATGATATTAATTAACAAACTCACTTTAAAGTAACTCATCATTAGACTCAAAAATCACAGGACCAAAACCCTAATTCCATCACAAATTCCAATTGTAAGCTTGATTCAAATCCCATACCAATAAACATGGTCGTATTTGCTGGGGGTTACGGGGGCTGCCTCCTTGGCAGATGTGTGCCCCCCCACCGACAAACTAAAGTTATAACAACCCCACCCCTCCACTACAACAGAGCTCTAGCAAATCTTCGATCCCCTAAAGCCTCCCTTGTAAAACGTTTACAAATCCAACCCTGCATAAATATCTATATAGTATTTCAAATGCAGAGAGGTCTTTGCTTTATTGCTTATGCAATTACAGGCCTATATCTAATCTGTCATACATATCTAAGCTCACTGAAAGAATTGTTCTTCAGAGGCTTTCAACTCATCTCTCTTACAATGATCTATTTAATAAGCATCAAGCTGCTTATACTAAGCATCGTTCAACTGAAACGGTGCTTCTATCAGTGTGCAATTCTATTGTTAATGCCATGTGCACACAACGCTTAACTGGATTATGTATGCTTGATCTTTCGGCCGCTTTTGACACCATTGATCACAATATTCTTCTGGAACGTCTTTCTTCCTGGTTTGGTGTTCGTGGAATTGTTCTTGATTGGTTTTCCTCCTATCTGACGGATCGTTCCTTTAGTGTGAAAGTGATGGAGTACATCTCTTCACCTTCTCACTTAAAGTATGGTGTGCCTCAAGGCTTCGTTCTTGGTCCTATCCTCTTTAACCTCTATACAACATCCCTAAGCACTCTAATCTCCTCTAATCTCTTCTCATTCTCTTGATCATGAACTATATGCTGATGACACTCAAATGTACACTTGTTTCACCCCTAACTCCTATTCTAATGCTGAAACCCTCCTGCACAAAGTTTCAGTCTATCTCCTCTTGGATGTCTGCTAATTTCTTGGCACTTAATCCATCTAAGACTGTTGGTCGGGACACCTCAACAGCTTCTGAAGCTGAATGGGAAAACTTTTTCGTTATCTTCGGGTATTAAAATATCACCTGTTTCTTCTGTGAGAAATCTCGGTGTTATCCTTGATAAACACCTAACCTTCCACGAACACATAACTAAAACTTCACAAACATGTTTCTTCCATATCCGTGATCTTCGTCGAATACGTCCATATTTGTCACGTGAGACAACTGGACACTGCTACAATTGCAGCTGCTCTTGTGTAATCGAAGTTGGACTACTGCAGTTCCATGTTTTTAAATCTCCCTGGCTGTAAGATTGATCGGTTGCAGTTTGTTCAGAATTCTCTTACGCGAGCAATTTTTTGTAGTTCCAAGTACTCACAGGTTACGCCTATTTTGGAGTCTTTGCACTGGCTAAAGATTAAAGAGCGTATCATTTACAAAACAGCTTCGTTAACCTATAAGTCCATCGCCATCCCTGGACAAACTTGTATGTCTCACTTGATTAAAGTGATGCAGCCTCCTATTACTCGGTCTTCTAAGTTAATTACTCTTGTGAGACCGAGCTTACCTTCACGCTCTAAGCTATCTAATCGTCCTTTCCAGCATGCTGCACCTCAGATCTGGAATTCTCTTCCATCCAATCTTTGGAAATCTTCATTTGAATCACATCAGCCTTTGCTTTCCTATGAGCAGTTCCATAAGCAGTTGAAGACCTATCTTTTCCATCTCTCTTTTCCATCCAGTGTCCATGAGCAGCGACCTACGCCTTAACCACCTTTTCTTTAACTCCCTTTACTTTGGACTGAATTTCTGGATTTTGGAATTTGCACCGTTTTTGAACCTTCTTTTTTGCTCGCCGGCTTGATTTTGTCTCAAATGTGCTCGATGTTGTCATTGATGACTGTAGCACTCTAATTGTTGTTATTATTGTTATTATGCAATTTACCATTTACCGGTCCACTGAATATTCAATTTATAATTTTTTCTCACATGCTAAAGTTGAATAAAATCCTATAAGAATGCAATAGTTTGGCTTCTTGAAGTTGGATATTGTCATTAATGGCAGTATCGCCAGAAAATGTTTCAAATTGCTACCAATTAAATGCCTTTTTTAGCAACACCCTACACACACCCTAAATGTTTTTATTTACTTTTCATTCCCCGATGCTTAATAGACAACTCGCTATTAAACAACGACATTTTCTTCAAGCGCTAAGCACGCGTAATTCTACCTATTTCTGTAACATCCAAAGTAAATGCATCAAGCTTCTTAAATTTAAAATTAAAATAAAATCGCCTGTTAAAATCTCTAAGAGAAAATAATAATAATAAAAACATTTTTTTAACATTGAAATTATGGTGTTGTTTAATCGTTCAGATAACAAATTTTAATTATAGAAAGCTCAAGCTCCCAATATTATAGAACAGTAGAAACTCTATCTGACGACGACAACAACTGCAGGGAAATATTATTTTAGATGTATATTACCTTTCGAAATTAAATGTAGTCATTCAAACAGTAACATTTCCGCCGAGAACTATTGATATGAAGTCAAACATCTAAGTAAAATATCAAAATAGGCTCCAAATAGTGCTTTAAATAATGCAACTCCTTTTACTTTGGACTGAATTTCTGGATTTTGGAATTTGCACCGTTTTTGTACCTTTCTTTTGCTCGCAGGCTTGATTTTGTCTCAATAGTGCTCGATGTTGTCATTGATGACATTAGCACTCTAATTGTTGTTAATATTATTACAAAAAGTTGGGGAACAAAAACAAGTGTATTGTAAAAATGAAAGTGAAACTAACAAATTTGAAAAGTACTCGATTGGCTGGTTTATAATAATATCTAATATGCATATCTTGTAAATAATTTAAGATCGCGCATGTTCATATTTATCGTTTTTCACTTAATCAGAGAGAGAGAGGAAGAGAGAGAGACAGAGAAAGAGAGAGACAGAGAAAAAAAAGAAAAAAAGAAAGAAAGAAAGAGAGAGAGAGAGAGAGAGAGAGAAAGAGAGAGAGAGAAAGAGAGAGAGAGACAGACAGACAGACAGACAGACAGACAGAAAAGAGAGACTGAGAGACAGAGAGTTCTGAGACAGAGTATGAAGAGTAGGAGAAAGAGAGAGCAAAAGAGAGAATTCGAGAAAGATTTCCTTGAGTGAATTTTTTTTAATGATTTCAGAGGTGGTTTCCATTTGTCTGCCTAGTTCTTGCTCAGTCATCACTAATGACACTTGTAGTATACCGTTGGTCTATTATTTAGTTCCCTGCAGGGACACAGCTCGAAAAATCCACTTTAACTTCAACATCATTTTAACGTATTCTTTTCCGGTCTATAGTGTTGCGCAATCATGTTAAATCATGTAGGCCACTAGTGTAAGCTTACTACAGTAGTAAAATTAAACATGTATTGCCTAACGTGACATTGCTTTGCGCAATATGACTACTACTACTCTGCAATGTAATAACCAAATAATTTACACTTAAAGGCATATAACGTACAAGACTGCGTAATACAGTGACCAAGTATTTTATAGTTAATTTAAGGTCAGTAAATAATTTTGTGAGTATAGTAACATCTAGTGCAGATAGAAATATTTTATGTGCATAGACTAAACGTTTAATAGACATAGACTAAACGTTTAATAGACATAGACTAAACGTTTAATAGAGACATAGACTAAACGTTTAACATAGACTAAACGTTTAATAGACATAGACTAAACGTTTAATAGACATAGACTAAACGTTTAATAGAGACATAGACTAAACGTTTAATAGACATAGACTAAACGTTTAATAGAGACATAGACTAAACGTTTAATAGACATAGACTAAACGTTTAATAGAGACATAGACTAAACGTTTAATAGACATAGACTAAACGTTTAATAGACATAGACTAAACGTTTAATAGACATAGACTAAACGTTTAATAGACATAGACTAAACGTTTGTGCGAGCAATTTACCGTAGTCGCGGGCGTCTTCTCCCGTTGGCCTATGACGCAAAACGCAACATAGTAAAGTACCACCACTAGTTTGACTTTCCGGTTACCCCAACCTTCCCTTCCCACACTGCTTCATCGCTTATATGGCGGAGTCGCTCCTGACTGTAGTTATAATTTAACTATTCTGAAACCTTTCAATTCTGAAACATAATGACTAGAAAATATATAGGCCTATATATAATATATTTCTGTGCTATCGTCATATTGTGTCATGTAGGCCCTATTTCTTAATTATCAGCAGCGAGGATAGTCATAATGATGGAGATGATCGATGATGATGAATTATTGATGTTGGTGACAATAATAGGCCCAATAATAATAATCAGATTATGATAGTACAGGCAATTATAATGATAAATTTAAAATGATAAATTGATAATGATATCGACGACAACAACAGCAGTAGCAACATTAATATCAAGAGTGTTAACAATAGAAATTAGAATGAGACCAGAGAAATAGAATAGAAATACAGATAAAAGTACTTATAAATATATTTCAATCGTAATTAACTCAAATTGAATTCATATTTAACAGTTTAAAGACATCACATGTACATGGTGACGATGGCAGCGTTACCATTTGACACAATTTCTTATATCGATCAAGTGAAACAGTGGCCCAAATCAGGTCGTCATATAATTGCCAACTATGATCATCATTCCATCGTTGTCTATCAGGCATTCAATCAGAAGATAGCCGAAGCTGCCACCGGACGTGGAAACTTTCATCACCAGGACGTAGCGGCTGCTGGATACAGTTCCACGAGGATGTCATGGATCAAAACCAACTTCCTGTGGATGATGTACCGGAGCGGCTGGGCCAGCAAGAAGAATCAGGAAAGAATTCTCGCCATCAGGTGGGATTTTAATTAATATAAAACAATCTTTGGACTGAGTGCCAGGGAGTGATTGAACTCTTGCCGTAAAGTAGTCTCGAAGACCGAGTTCGGCTATGACATTGCTATATAAGTTTTAGTTATTAATAATAATAATAATTACTGTTCATATTGCTCTACTAAAGACTTTTTTAAGATAACAGCACGCTGACTTCGCTGCTAAATAATTAATTAATTAATTAATTAATTAATCCTAGTAACTGAGTTAACTAATTACTAATTAATCAATTAAATAAATAAATAAATAAATAAATAATTACTTATTTAATAAATAAATAAATTAATTAATTAATTAATTAATTAATCTTAGTAACTGAGTTAATTAATGAAATAATTAATTAATGAAATAATTAATTAATTAATTAATTAATTAATTAATTAATTGATTAAGTAATATTAGTAACTGAGTTAATTAATTAATTAATTAATTAATTAATTAAATAATTAATTAATTAATTAGTTAAATAATTAATTAATTAATTAGTTAGTTAGTTAATTAATTAATTAATTTATTAATCTTAGTAACTGAGTTAATTAATTAATTAATTAATTATTTATTTATTTATTTATTTATTTATTTATTAACTCAGTTACGAAATTGTAACTGAGTTGTTTTTACATCAACCTGCAGGATCACGTTGAGTGGATTCGACGAAATTCTCCGGAACGCTTCGACGACGGCTCCAGATTCGCTGGTGCGGCTCCAGTGGGACCCGGACCACACTCCGGGCGGGAATAAAGTACCGGATAGGCGGGCGATCCAGTTGGGACTGCGGGGACACATTTTGGAAAGATTTTCCAGGGAATTCATCGTTAGCGTGAACGATATTACGGACTTTGTGAGAGAACAAGCTCAATTTAGTCAATCTCCGTACGTTGGACTAACAGTGCCGGTAGAAACTGTGTTTGAATGCAGCAGAGAAGCTGCAGCAGCTGTGGATGTTTCAGCTGCCGAGACAGTAGCTGAAACAGCTGTCATGGTAGAAGCGGAAACAATTGAACGCAAATAAGCGAATGGTAGGGGTTGCTGCTTCTAGGGTAAATTTCCTCTGACCAAACAGTTTTATTCATTAATTTATCTGACCGTACCAAATTCGACGTCTTATAGCTATAGGCAAAAGAAAATAGATTTTAAATCGAAATTTTTATTGGCCAAAGTTAGCAACGTTATTGTCGACAAATTTGTCATCAATATTCGTTATCATCATAAATATGACATTACGATTTAAAAAATATGATAATTTCGAAAATTATGAAGGCGTAATTTGAAATAACAAGTCTGATACTAACGATTCTAGCATATTTGTTATTTTCCACAAGTAATCTTTTAATTTTTATTAAATAACATTCCTACAGTATAATCACGCTGTTGTTGATCTACATTTTTAATTGAATTATGCATGAGAAGTTGCTCCTTTAGATTTATAGTTGGTGTGTCCATGGGTATAGCCAGAGGGTGGGGTATTTGGGGGTAAATCCCTCATGAGTTTTAATAAACACAATCTCTTTCGCCACCTTTTGAAGGGTAAAATGTAATATAAATAAATAAATTTAAAAAATGGAACAAATATTAAAAATTCAAGTGAAAATAGTAATTTTGTTCTTTTAATAAAGAGTATTTTAAGTTTTCACGAATGTGTCGAGGTTAAGCTCAGTTTTAGCTAAGTTTATGACTATGACCGAAATTTTATTAAAAGTCGACATCGTCAGTACAACCTGCCATGACTAAATCGAATTAATTAACTGTAATCAATAAGTCTAAGTATGTACGAAATAACGATTTGATGGGAATTCGAGAGCTTCTGTGATATTGTAGTATATAGGGAATAGAACTGTATGATGATACAGTATGACGCAATACAGGTTAAAGGTTAACAACATGGCCGTTGCCAAGGGGGGTTAAAATAAAATGGAATACACCTATTAGTTAAATAAAAATGTTAATTGTATAAATGGATGTCTTCTTAAGGAGGGGATATGAGGTATTGGTTCTACTGAAGTTGGTAATAGGCTAATATGACAGTCGTCAAAGACAACGAATTGAGGGGGAGGAGTTGTGATATGGGAGATAAATTCCCCACCATTGATTTGATGAAGATTTCATCTTTTTCTCTCTTGTGCAACAACAACAACAATACAATTAGAGTCAACGACTGCCTATAGGTAGGTTGTAGGCTATATATGTTTATTTAAAATCTTCAAACAACGACAGACAATTGTGAAAACCATGGGCGTAACCACGACCGAAAATCTGGGGGGGACACAATCAGTGGCGTATCCATAGGTGGGGGCTGCCCCCCTTAGGCCCGGCGAAAAAAATTTCAACTAGATTTTCATTGTTTTTCTGGCAATTTCTATGTGTAAATATGTATGTAAGAGCAGTGGTTAGGGGGGGGGGGCAAGGGAAATATGGGTCCGGTCCATATGGGCCCATATTTGAAAAAAATTGAGCTAGTGAAACTAAGTTCTACGAAATTAAGAAAAATTCTAGTATACCAAATATGGGCCCAAATATGGGTCCATATTTGGTATACTAGAGGCCCTGTATAATGGAAGATTAAAATTATTGAATAAATTTAACTGTTCTTCAATATAGGGTAATTTTTACATAAAGTATATACATGTATATTTAAAATATAACTAGGGCCTACATAAAGTATTTATATTTTTACATAAAGTATATATATATATATTAAATTTCTTACATAAACTATACATATTTGAGCTAAAATTCTGGGGGGGACATTTGCATGCATGTCCCCCCCACTCTAAATTCTGGAGGGGACGTGTTCCCCCTGTCGCCCCGGTGGTTACGCCAATGGTGAAAGCAGACAAATCAACAGTTCAAGTGTCAATCAACATTCACTCTTAAATACTCATACTCATGTATACTTCGAAATATTCAGTCCTTCGGATCAATTTATGATCCGAAATTCAGAAATCAGCTTGATCTAGAGTCTTGGCAAAGTGCGACATGGTTGTGTTAGATGGATGATTTCAAGCTGAGGAAATGGTGTATTGGTATTAGGTTAAATGTATGTTTATTTATAAAAAAGCGTATATCTTATTGCTTTTCAAATAAAGGACGAGAATTGAATAACTAAAACAAAAATCCTGCACTGAAAACCGTTCAACGTAATCCTGCATTGAACGCCGAAAGGTTATGACGGACATGTGTCTATAATTTGTATAAGACAAACTATTGTGGAATATGTAGGCTATCTCTCTCTCTCTCTTCAGTGCACTGCCAATTGGCTGGTTCAAGGTACATATTCATAATCAAAGTCTGCTTTCTCGCTCCATAAGAGCACGCCTTAGATCAACTAGTTAATCCCTTCACAAAGTCTATGCCTTATCTATACCTTATGTAGCCTATAGCTTGGGAAAATATGGCTTCTGAGGTGGTTTCCCGTTGCGTTTTGTAGGCTTATATCTACAGAAAATGCAATAACTCCTATAGAATGACTTTTTACAGTTCCGTATGCTATCAAATGCTATCATATTGCAGACATTATTTACAAAAAAGTCCTTCAGCTGGGAGAAGTTCCCAGACTCTCTACCAACTCCGCCCTGGACCCCCCGGGGGATATAAAATTATGTCCCTTGACCCCGTTCTTTCGGTTTACGCGTGGTTCCTCCATCTCATAACAATGATTCCAGTTTCCGTCCCCATTTTGACAAATCCCCCATGACAAAATCCTGGCTACGCCCCTGGTAGTGTCTACAGTATATCAAGCTTCTGTTGGTCTCTCAGTCCACCCATACTATACATCCACTGGTAGAGATTTGATGGGCAGGGCCGCAGCTTGTTCCACCTGGACCACGTGACTCTCTGGTGATACTCCATCTTCCTGATGATCCTTCTGAAAGAAAAAGAAAACGTTAGCTAAGTCTCTATGGACAGGTTAGGAACGCTTTGGGGCGCAGTGAGAGAACGCTCGCCTCTTGAACGAGTGGTCGCGTGCTTGAGACCGCTTTAATAGCAGTCTGAGTTTTCCTCTTCCAGAGGATCGCATGAAAACCCATTTGTGTATATACACTCCATGAGGCCAGGCCGAAGCATAACCGCTCTTTTGATTCCTCTCTCTCTCTCTCTTAGTGCACTGCCTACTGGCAGGTCCATGGTATATAACGCCTCCACTCTTTCTTCTCCACTGTCTTCCGCCTTCCTCTTCATTTCCACATATGAGTGGGTCTTTAAATCATCTAACATACCTGATCTCGGCCTGCCCCTGCCTCTTTTTCCTTCCATTTTACCTTCTATGACCTCTTTTAGTAGACCTTCCCCCCTTAGAATGTATCTTATCCAACTCTCCTTCCTATTTCTTAATACATTTATCAACTGTCTATCTGTGCCAACTCTCTCTAGAACTTCCTCATTTGTAACCTTTTTAGTCCAACTAATCCTCTCAACCATGAGAGTGTCATTATTGGACACTCTCATAACCTTGGTCTTTTTTTATATTAATCTTCATGCCATATCTCAATGCCGTTTCATACAGCCTATCCATTATCTTCTGCAGTCCAATCTCGCTACCCGCTACCATTCCTTGGTCATCTGCAAATCGTACATCTTGTAACAATTTCCCTCCTACTTTTATTTCTTCTTCCATGTCTTCCATGGCTTCCTACATCATTGCCTCTGAGTAAATGTTAAACAGCAGCGGCGAAATGCTACAACCTTGTCTTACTCCACGTCCTTTTTTGCTTTCTTCTGAGTATTCTTCTTGTATTTTGATAACTTCTCTTTGATTCATGTACAAGTTCAAAATTAGTCTTCTATCTCTGCAGTCAATTCCTATACTTTTTAAGATATACAACATCGTTATCCAATCAATCCTGTCAAAGGCCTTCTCGATGTCTACAAAGCATACAAAAACGTCATTTCCATATTCTAAGCTTCTTTCGCAAAGAACCCGCATTACCCCTATTGCTTCTCTTGTGCCGCATCCTTTCCTAAAACCAAATTGTCTTGCTCAGTATCATCTCTGCTTTCGACTGAATGCGATTATTTACTATCTTTTAATAAGATCTTCGATGCATGAGGTATTAAACTGACTGTTCTGTAATCCGAACACTCCACAGCATGGGCTTTTTTGGGGATTGGGATCTTCACTGACTTGGTGAAGTCGTCTGGCCAAATACCTGTACTATACACTTCCATACATACCTCCATTAACTTACTGAGTGTTTCTCCTTCCAACATTTTCAAGAATTCCGCTGGGATTTCATTTATTCCTACTGCTTTCCCTTTCTTCATACTGATAATTGCAGAATAAATTTCCTCCTTCATTAAATCAGGGCCCCTTTTATCGTTTTCTATGATATTCTCTTCTTCTATTTTAAAATCCTCTTGAACTGGTTTCCCAGCCTTATCATATAATTCTTCTACATATTCTCTCAATCTTTCTTTTACTTCTACCGGCTCGGTCTTCAATTCTCCATCGTTACCCATTATACTAATGTTGTTTGCGTCTCCTTTCTTTTCGTATCGGTTCTTGTTAATACCCTGAATTCCAGGTATACTAGATCAAATCTCCCTCTTTTATCATATTATGCTAAATCATCACACTTTTTACTCCACCAGTGATCTTTTGCTTTGTTTGTAATTCTTATAAGTTCATTGTTTAAGCTTTTATATTTCCTTCGGCTGTGATTGGTGTCAATACTTTTCCATTTCCTCCTTTCATCCATTTTGTCTAGCATCTCGCTTGTGATCCAAGGATTTCTTAGCTTTGTTAGCTTTACAAAAGCCATAAACTTCTTTTGTACCTATTATAATAGCCTCGTTTAGCTGACACCATCTTTCATTTACCCCTGTTCTTTCTTAGTCCTTCATTTCCTTAACTTCTCTTTCAACTACTTCCTGAAACTGACTTCTTTTCTTGTTCAATCCGTTCAAATTCCATCTCTTACTGCTTTTCTTCTTAAGTATTTTCTTCATCTGAAACCCTACTTTTGCCATTACTAGATTGTGGTCTGAATTAACATCGGCTCCTGGATAGGCTCTTGAATTCTTCATACTAGTCCTGAACTGTTGCTTAATCAGAATGTAGGCTATCTGGTATCTTCTCTCGTTTCCTGTGCTTCCTGGTTTCTTCCACGTGTAACGCCTTCTCTTCTCATGTTCGAGCCAAGTACTGGTCACCACTAATCGCATTCTATTGCAAAAGTCAACCAATTTCTGTCCTCTCTCATTTCTTTTTCCTAGACCATATTCCCCAACTTCATTTCCATCTCTCCCTTCACCCACCACCGCGTTCCAATCCCCCAAAACTATCACTTGATCTGTGGCCTTTTCTCCTTTAATCATTCCTTCTATTGTTTCGTACATCGCTTCAATTTCCCCATCCTCTGAGGCTGATGTAGGCGTGTGGATTTGGATAAACACCAAATCTACTGGATCTGCTTTGATCCGCACTAACATCAGTCTGTCACTGCACTGGAGAACCTTTGTTACTCGTTCACTTATATTTCTATCCAATATCATAGCCACGCCCTTCTCCCTTTTATCTCCTCCGGAGTATACAACCATGTACCCATCACTTAAAAAATCTCCAGTTCCCAACCACCTTACTTCACTCATCCGTAGGACATATATTTTCCCTCTTTTCATTTCCCTCTTCACATTTCCTAACTTTCCCCTTTCACCCATTGTTCTCACATTCCATGTGCCCACGCTTATCCTTTTAGGGAGCATGGAATGTCCTCTTGGTATAACTGTGGGGCACTTTTGATTCCATTTCCTATTTAAACCTGTCTATGTCGATCCATAAAATGAAACTCTACGTATCCTCACGTTAACCAAGGAAGTTGATTTGCGAATTGCAACCGTGCTTATTTCTATGTAATAAGTTGTAATTAAACTAAAAGTAGAATACGATTAACGTGAATTACCAATCATGTTGATATCTATCGCTTTGATATCTTATGTTGAAACTATTAGTCAATTTATTCAACTTTCAGTTTAACCAGTCTTTTGACTCTCTTAAATCCTACTCTCGAATCAACGCGGTCAGGAGTCGAACCCACGGGAGTACAATTCACCTCAGGATTTGTCATTAAAAACTTCATAACCTTATCTGACTCTCTAACAACTGCGCTGTTAAGACATAAAGAAACAAGGAGATCTCATATTACAATATCAACCTTTTCGTAAGCTTCGTTCTTCCGATAACAAACTACTCCAAATTCCTAATATTCTCACTTCCTTAGGTAGACATTCATTTTCTTTCTCCGCTTCTACTGTTGGGAACTCTCTGCTTCCTGATCTTCGCTCATGTTCTACTACTTCCACTTTCCGTTGTAGGTTGAAGACACATCTTTTCCCAATATAGACTTTTTTCATCTAGCCTGACTGTTTTTTTTATCACCGGACTGGCATCGTTTAGGATCTTTTCTTTCCCCTCAGCACATCTTTTTTCATATCGCTTTGGAATGAATCGAGTTGAATTGACATGTGCTGGGGACGTCCCATCATGGTTGTATAAGGAAACCTACTTAAAGCCTTTATTATTTATTTTATTACTATTTATTTACCGCGTTTTGGCAGAGTGAATGCCCAAAGAGTGTCGCAGATGAGTGAGATATTAATACTGTGGTTTGTGCAACGCTCACCATTCCAAACATTGTCATCAGTAGTAGAAGCATGAATTGAAGAACTTTCTAAAAACACAGAATAGAATACAAATTAAATGTGTACTGTGTTGCTTCCAAGAAGCTATTAAAAAGACAAAGGTTTATTGGAATCTCACAATCAGTTTACTTATACTACGTTACTCATAATAATACTCATTCATATATTCAACTAACTGATATAACTGGATGTTTCCGTATTGTAACCGGGACACTGAATAATAAACCAATCTTTAGCTGCAATATCGTTAGAGGCAACTAAGTTAGAGATGCGGAAGGCAACTGGAAACCACTTCAGAAGCCATATTGTTACTCTAGTGATAGGCTTCATATGGTGCGAATAAGGCATAACCCATTGTGAATGGGTTCACTTATTTCTATTTATGCATAATTGTAATAAATAAATAAATAAATAAATAAATATATATATATATATATATATATATATATAGAGAGAGAGAGAGAGAGAGAAAGAGAGGCGAAGAGAGCTCTTAATGGACCATTTACGCAGGCTATGAGTGTGAAAAAGTACCATGCATCTACCCTTTGTCAGAACAAAAGGTTGTGTGTGTGTGTGTGAGAGAGAGAGAGAGAGAGAGAGAGAGAGAGAGAGAGAGAGAGAGAAATAGATAACTGGGCGGGCGCTATTCTGAATCCAATGAATTACATGGCCATGTAGTCTATTAATGTAATATGTAATAAGTACTGGAATGGGTAAATCGATCAAAGATTGATTTACCCATTCCAGTACTTATCCCATACTACATTAATAGACTACATGTACATTTAATTCAATGGATTTTATTTTTCGATATCAGGTAAATCGATCTTTGATCGATTTGTCGTTAATTTTTCGATATCAGGTAAATCGATCAAAGATTGATTTACCTGATATCGAAAAATTAACGACAAAAATATTAAAGACCGTAACCATGTAGGCCGTACCGAATCGATAAAATCGACTCAAATTGCTTTCATTAAATTAAGTTGTAAATTTTACTTTACCAGCAAAATGATTTCACTCATGACAGCTCGATGTTCATATATAGCATATGCTATGGTTCAATCATTCAATCAATTAAAATTTAATTTCCGGTTCCTCGTCACAAGGCAATGGTAGAGGCGTCCTTTGAAGGATAGAAATCTGCATTAATTTAAAGACTTAGTGATATTGTATTAAGAAATAGTATTTAGAAATAAGAGGAAGAGTTGGATTATTGGATAGGACACATTCTAAGCGGGGGAAGGTCTATTAATAGAGGTCATAGAAGGTAGAATGGAAGGGAAAAGAGGCAGAGGCAGACCTAGATTAGGTATGTTAGATGATTTAAAGACCCACTCATATGTGGAAATGAAAAGGAAAGCGGAAGACAGAGAAGAGTGGAATCGCTATATATGGCCTACCATGAACCTGCCAGTGGGCAATGCACTAAAAGAAAGAGAGTGATATTTTTGGACCAGAAATGCAGTTCCCTTCTTGATATTCACAGAAATAGTTACATTTTTGTATCTATTGGCAAATGTCTCGCGAGATTTAATAATAGACCTAATTTATACTAAATTTATTAGCAGATCCCGGAATTCTCATTTATGGGAAGATTTAAACTATAAGCTGCATTTATGCATGTAAATGAATTGTAAGCAGTGTGTTCAATGTACCAGTAAGGATTTAGATTCCAGTTCATTGTCCTGTAAGAATGTCTGAAATACGAAAAGTACAGAGACGCAATTTAAACAAGTGCATAATTCACAATTCATGTTTGTGTTTATTAGGTATATTATTCAGACTCTGATGTGTTTACACTGTCTAACGGCAGGTCCATTGCATATAACTCTTTCAACCAATTCTCTCCTCAATCTAACTTTTCACCCTTACATAAAATGTTTATCTAATCTTTGAATATTCTGTGTCATTGGTCTGCATCTAACTTTCCAAGGGAAAAGAGAAGCAGACCAAGATTTTGGATTTTGGATGGACTGATGTTAAATTCATATATGGGGATTAAAATAATGGTTGAGGATACAATTGGTTGGAAGATATCATGAACCTAGCGTTAGGAAGTACACTAGAAGGAGAAGTAGATTCGTTTTGCATTTTTATTTTGTTCTTAAAGAGACCAATAAATATTGCGACGAAATATGATCGAAAGATTGGATATTCTGTTACCTAACATAATAACCTTTTCCTTGAAGCAATAATTTACCAAATGTAATTTAGTTCAATATAAAACATGAAAGGTTCATGGTAGACATTATCTTACCTTCCGCGTCGAATTGGCTGAAAAAGCTGATGAAGCCGTCAGCAGAGGGCAATATATCATCGAGACCATGCAAAGTATCATGTGCGACATCAGCTGCAGTCAGTTAAAGAATGTGATTAGAACAATTCAAAAATTAATACATATGGATATCTCAATAGGTTGAATAATTTCAATGTAGGGGCCTATACATATATTGAAATTATATATATATATATATATATATATATATATATTTATTATATATGTATATATATACAGTATATATATATATATAATCATCATCATCATCGTCATCATCTTCCCTTAAATCCTAGTTCAACCAGGGTCGGAATTAGAATAGACATTCTCCTGTCCTTAGACTTTTGAAGTTTATCCATTCGTTTTTATATGTATATATATATATATAAAGCTAAAAAGCTTTATATATATACATCCAAGTTGCCATGGATCTCTACCCCAACTGTCGTTCCTGTCTACCTCCGCTTATCTTTACTTTCAATCATCCTATTATGACTTATTTTAGTAAAACTAAAAATCTAATATTAACGTTAGTTTCCTCAATCGAAAGCGATGTCAGTGTCGGGCGAGCCCAGGATTTGAGCCCCGCACATACTGATCCGAGGTCCAAAATCTTTAAAATCGTCGCCACTTGCGCGATGTCTTACTCCAGTCAGTCAACTATCATTCGGTAGAATGTTTCCTAACAGGTTCTTCATATTTCTTAATTCAACGTCTATCTCTGCCAACACTCTACAGGACGTCATCATTGGTATTTTAGGGGTCCAGCTATTCCTTTCCGTCCTTCGATCTCCATATCCACAGTTCCAAAATGTCAACTTTCCTGATCCTCCTTCCTTCAGGTCCGTATTTCACATGCATATAGAAGCATACGTAACCTACATACCAAATATTGACTTCAAATTGAGGAGTTATTCAATACAAACTATACACAAAATTCACGTAATATGAATGCGCGATAAGATATAGGGAGAGAGGGAAGGGGAGAAAGAGAGAAAGAGAGAGAGAAAAAAGAAGCGGGCGAGAGAGAGAAAGAAAGAGAGGGAGAAAGAGAGAGAAAGAGAGAGACACTGTTTCATATACCAATATCCTTGAAGTTTTTCTTGAGATGAAAGTTCCAACCATTCCGCAAAGTAGCAGCTAAAAAATCAAAGAAATGTATTATATAGGCACTTAAATATATTACATTTCTTCTAGTGCACTGTCTATTGGCAAGTCCATTGTATATATCTCCTCTTAATGTTTCTCTCCCTTGCTTTTCTCTTCGTACCGATAAACGAATTCAATTAATTATCAAATCATACGCTCCCTTAGCCTTTTTCCTTCCATTCTTCCTTCAATTAAAAGCTGGTAAAGCTAATGTTAAAGCCAGTTTCCTCACTCAAAAACGATGTCAGTGACGGGCCACTTACCTGAATAACCTTCATTACTTGATTAAAATGTAAATATATCTCTGTAACTGTTATATAGGATAATGTAGCTTGTGATATTCTTTTTTATTTTTATTTTTCATTTATTCCGTATAGTTACACACATGATATACCGCATGTGTTTACAATGTTTCCTTTCTTAAGTTTCTGTTTCTGTAGTTTTCAGTATTTCCTCCATTCCTTTTCATGGTTATTAGTAATCGTTGCCTTTTGTTGGCGCTCCAATAGCAGCCGGCGCGGATTTAAGAATAACCTCCAACACCCTGGGGATTGTTTACTTTCAAAGCTGTCTACACGCGGTCTTCCAAAGTGGTCGCCCACAATTTACTAACCGCGTGCAGCGTGGCTTTACTTCTTTCAACTGACGCGCAGCTCAACTGAGTGCGCTAAATCCCCTCCGCTAAATCCCCCTCTTTTCGATCACAGTTGTTGACGTTTTAAAGCACGTATTTCAGTTTATCCTGTCAGTTTCTGTACGAATGCAAGTGTATTGTTATCATTGTATGAGTAATCCCCTCACTTTTATTTGACGAATATAAAATTCACATTAAAGACATTAATTAAATCTACAATTCACATTAAAGATACTAATTAAATATAAAATTCACATTAATTACCTTAATTATCTCTTTTACGGAACTAAAATTCCCTCTCAGTATATGAACCATCCAGTTCTTCTTTCTATGCCTTACGATATTTATCAATTATTTATATTTTTGCAGCTGTCTCTCTTTAGTACACTGCCTATTGGCAGATCTATTTCATATAACTCCTGTACACACTTCCATCATCTGACTTTCTCTTAATATCAACCATTTCAACCAACATATAAATCTGTTATCAATTATCCAGCATCACAACTTCTTTCGCAAGGCCTTTTTCTTTCCTTCTTCCATTGCAGGTCAGATTCTGGTTCAAAAAGCTAATGAAGCTAAAGTTAACGTCAGTTTCGTCACTCGAAAGCGACGTCAGTGACGAGAGTGTCTAAGATTTGAACTCCGCACATACTGATCCGCGGTCGAGTAGGCTCTCTTACAGACGTCGCCACTGGCTCCAGCCATGTCCTAACTGACAAAAGATTAACAAAAGCAGATGAAGACATTCCATGGAATGGATAATGAAAGGGGTAGATGGGAACAGATATGCATCAGATAACCAAATAAGGAATTATCTCGAGGAAAATTTTGATAGCCGATTTCTAAGTTCTATTTAGAGAGAGCTACAACTCTACGTGATATTTTCTAACTAGTGAAGAACAGAACTCTGGGAGTCGAATGCATACAACAGCTGCCACCAGGGTAATATAAAATTTACGAAGTGCTAAACATTGTGTAAAATTACTAAGTGTAATTAACTAAGTGTAATTGTTCAGTGCTCATCTATCAAGTCAATATCCTACACTTAGAGAGATAGCAGTTTAATTAATTGATCTCTATAATAACAACAAACTGACCAGGATTCCGCACCACAATCCATGTGGACTGCCATTGGGAAAGGCCAGCAGACTCATATATGTGATACCAATCAAAAGACCCAGTTTTATTTGTGACGTAGAAGACTTCCTCATTTTCTTCCAGTTTATTTCTCCTTCACTTCTCATTGCAGTCTCTTTCACTTCTGCAGTCATTTTCTCTGTTAGTGAAAAAATAACAATTAGTCGGCCTTAAAGATAGTTGAAGTGAATTTGGTTTAAGTCGGTATTATTTCTGATAGTTTTCTGATGGTATCAGTTCATCATATTATTATTTCTGAATTCTCTGTACTAATAGCATTAGTAAATTAAATAATAATGGCTACCCTGGTGCTGAGAGTCTACCTCCTTCTTCTCTTAAAAAGCTTAGGTACGTAATTTCTAAACCTCTCTCTATGCTATACAATATATCCTTAAATTATGGTGAAATTTCTTTGACTTTAAACGCCCCATTGTTATGCCTATTTTAAACTAGAAAATAAGATTTACCTTAATAACTACCGCTCTATATCACTTACCACTATCAGATATCTGTAAGCTTTTGGAAAGGATCATTAAAGATCAATTTCTTGCTTATCTCACTTCAATTAAGTTTCTTCACTCTAAACAATACGACTTCTTACCTAAAAGATCTACACACTCCAAATTGTTACGTTATTTCAACTCTTTTGCTACAAAATTAAGATACGGCCATCAAGTTGACTCTGTATACCCTGATTATTCAAAAGCCTTTGACAGTAT